>JANAVB010010198.1:11986897-12096819 GCA_029216955.1 Iris pallida | reverse complement strand
GACCATCAATCCCTAATGCATTAGCATCAACTTTAGCATTTTTGCCATAACCCCCAATACAACTTTTAGCCAATAAGCCATGAGTATTGTTATAAGTAAGTAATTCTTGTAGCAGTTAATTAATTAATTCATAAATTATTATATAGGCTCTTCAGACTCTTTGGACGCTTCGAAATTGGCCTTTGGACCAACTATTCCTCTTCAGTGACCATAGACAGGCAAGTGTACCTTGCCATTTTTTTGTACTTCAGTTACATTATTTAAAATTCTTAAATATTTATTTATGAGTATATAATTGCAATACCTAGGGCCGCATTCGATACTTCGCGTCCGAATCACATTCGGGTGCCGATGGCCATTAGCGTCATCGGGTATCGAACCTAGACATTTATATATGCGATACCGCGACAAATCGTTGCGGGTTACACTTTGACCCTAGGAAACATTCATGTGATAGTACATTATAATTGACGGATGTTCGTACTTGCCTACATCTTGTTATACGGAGATTCGAGTTGATTCTAGGACGGTGACATTGATATGCGTGCACTATTACTATTCTATTTATGACTCGTTGTACTAGCTAGAGGTCTGACCGAGCGACTCGTAGATACGATTCGTGAAGTCATATGGGCGGGGAGAAACATACACCGTGCGCTTGGGCTACTTTCCCACAGAGTTACCGCTGCATCATTACCAGAGCTGCGGATATTTCATAGTTACCATAGTTCCTTATCGGAACTGCGGATTCTCATAGTTATCGGAGTTCCGTATCAGAACTCCGGATTACACCGTGACAGCCCGCGTGTTCGAGTGATGTTTCTTAAATTGCATTTCATACTAGTTGGCTACGGTAGTTCACCCACTTTTTTTCTGTCTTATTTTATTTTTATCATATCATCCTTTACTGTCGTACTTTTGGCATGTATATTATGTACCTTGTTGCGTCCCTCTGAGGACATGGTTTCCTTCCAGGTTAGCTGAGTAGGTTCCGTTGAGCTGCTTGCTGGATTGTTGATGACATCCATTTTATTACAGGTATTTATTCTTTCGAAGTTATATATTTCATTTATTGTTATTTGTATCTGCCTAGTAGCCTAATGTTTATAGACTCATGTTACTCTTTCGAGTCCATTCGGGCAAATATGATTATTGGGCTGCAGACTAGTATTCATATTTCCCTTTCTTATGTTTTCTGTTACTTGGATTGAGATATAGAGTTGATGTAGTGTTAGTTACACCATTTCAAACAGCTTATACGTATTATATTCGGACTAGAGTCTGGTTGAATACGTAGCTGGCCAATGCCACGTGGCTCGGTCCCACATATTTTGGGACTGGGCGTGACATGGTTTTTGTGGTGGCCCATGCAGGTCTCGATTTGTCGTTTCAGTTACATTATTGTACTGAGCGAGCCTGCATTTAAGATTAAGATTTAATAGGATCTCAATCCATAGCCGATTTGAAAACTTCCCTTGTGTTTGATTATCCTCCTTGAACTTCATAATTGAATTCGTTCATCCTCCCTTGATATTGCTATTTTTGTTTTTCGTCTTCTCCTATTATTTCGGAGAGACGGACATTCGTGCGTGGTAATTATCCCCGGATGTATATCCTCGCCAAGACAAAGAAGGAGCAATTGATTGAATATTTTGTAAGAAGATAGTTATCCATGTTAAGAAGGGTTAGAGTAGATAGTTTTCCAGATGCTGAGCTAGAAAGAACTGATGGTCTAAGGTTTGAGTAAGACTTGCACCCAATAACATGAGCCTAGAATGAGATAAAATCTATCCATTTACATGAGTTAGAAGTGATCTGGAAGTATTAGTGGTTAGAAGTATTTATTGAATGATAAAAGTTAAAGTAATGTGTGATGATCTATGGTAAAGCAAAGTTAGTTGTTAGGGTTAGCTACAGTCCATGGTAGTATGAGTAAGTGTGACAAGGACTTAAGAATATGGAAATATGAGACTCTAACCTTGGAGAATGTTTTCTAATATTAGAATTTCAAGTAAACTCATGTATGGATGATACCAATTTTTATATTTGGATAACACAGAGTATCAATGATAGAAATTGAGGAAATAAGAATCGATGTATGGCATTGGTTAAAGTGTAACGCCCCAGTCCCAAAATACGTAGGACTAGGAACGTAGACATGCCAGCTGTATTCATACGAAGTATACTCCAATATATGGAAGCCTCGTATAAATACATAAGCTGTAAAATGCAGTAGAACCATAACTAATCTCACCCACGCAAAATAAATGAATAAAAGATCATATAATGAGAATAAATTTGTCTTGATACAATATGTTGGGCGGAGACAAATCCACTACCAACAAAATAAAGAAAAGTACATAGAAAATGAAATGAGTGGCGAGCGAAGCGAAGATGATCCAAATGCAATCATCCTCGAAGAAATAGCGAAGATCACGGCTAGAGCTAGAACACCTGCGAAAGACAATAGCACACACCTGGCAAGACAACCAGGTCCTCAGAGGGACGTAACAAAATACATAATAGCATGCCATATAAACTGAATAAATATTGCTCAAATAAATAAGTCAATCGAATTTATAACATAGTCCAATACGCACCTACTGAACGAGCGTACCATCCCCCCAACCAAATAAGGACAGGAGATGGTAAACTAATTCACGGCAACGTATCTTCCCATGCTATGAATCCAATATGGTATCCGGACCCCAACAAGGTTCAATACCTTCTCATCGAAGTAGTAAGTCATACCTACAACCAAACAAGGACAAGATGTGACGAACTAATTCGCGATAAGTTATTGTTCCAAGCTACGGTCAGATACAAGTACCTAAACCAAAAATACTCGTACCTAACGGATAGGGTAGTCTACCGTTCTATGTGAAATGTAGTTAAGAACAATCCTTCCTACGCATGGACCCTGGCTGAATAGGATCGGCATAGTCCCCTCTTGGGCACCAGAGGCCCCAGCAGGAAGAGCATGGGTCATCAACCCCGTATCTCCAGCGGAGAGTCCGGGTCACAAGGGAAGTGCATCGAAGCCCATACGCTAAGGAATTGTCCTCCCCACCCAATGTCTACTGTGTTGTATCCACAACACAAACCACTATAACCGCTAAGTCAAACTAGCATGCAACCTCTATTAGCGGTTATTCCTATCGTACGGCTTGTACGTACTGGTGGCCAGCCAATCACGCACTTATGTGTCCTACATGCGACACACAACTTCGTATTACAACGTGTCAAGGCCAATGAATGCAACACACAAGGTGGTCCCTTAAATCTAGGTTTAATGTGAGAAAAATAATACATAGCAGAAATAATAACGAACAGTAAGTTCTAACAGTTATGCCATGTATCACAGTTTATTTTGCATAAAGAAAATAAATAATGCATAAAATATGAGCTACAATAATTAAACAGCAAATGGCAAGGTGTCTTGCCTGGTAGAGCGCCTGGTGTGCTGCGATAATCAATGTGGCACGATCTGCAACTTTGGTGCCACAACTATACATAGAGACCTCGGATGGTAGCACGGACAGTTTCATTGGGTCCAGAAGGGTCAACTTGGTTAGGGTGGACATAAGGTAGTCTCGAAATGGCCGAAGGAATAGGAACAATAGGACTTGGATACGGACAGGAGAAAATCAAGGAATAATGGATAAATAAATATTTATATATACGAGTTTTAGAAAATAAATTCCTAAAACTAGTTTTCATAAGTCAAAATATTTTTAGGAGAAACACAAAAATACTTAAAGTCAAGAAAAATCGTTTTCAGTAAAAAAAACTCTAAGTTGTCAAAATACAATTTTAGGTAGAAATCTATATATATATATATATATATATATATTTTTTTTGGTCAAAATATTTCTAGATAAAATATCAATAATCCAAAATTTTGTTTATGGTTTTAAAACAGTATTTTAAAACATACTAAGTACATTTTTACAAGATAACTTTGAAAATATTTGATAACCATGATAAATATCAAAACCACTTATTGATAATAATCACCAAAATAATCGTTAAACTTAGCACTGTAAAAATAATAAAACTAATAGTAATATATCTACATATTTTTGACAATTACTTAGTATATATTTTTATGTAAAATACTTTGATGACACCATATAATAGATATACCTAGTAAAATATGTAGACTATACTATATTTTGTAATTTACAGGAAACCTAAAATTTTTAATCAATTATCAACTGTTTTTTTTTCAAAAAAAAAATAGTAGAGACAAAAACAAACAAAACTTAACAAAACAAAAACAAAAAACAAAAAAAATAAAAATAAATAAATAATCAAAAATAAAAAAAGGGGAAACTCAGCAGTCTGTATAGCTCACTGAGCTGTGCCCCCTCCCCTCAAAATCAACGGAACAAGAGAGGGAGAGAGAGAAAGAGAGGGGAACAAGTGAACGAGAGAGAGGGAGAGGAAGCGGCTGGAGAGGGGTGAGCGAGCGGCGAAGTCGTGGCCAGAGAAGGGAGCGGCGCCGTGCGGGAAGAGGAGTGGCGACTGGAAGGAGACCGCGCGGCGCTGTGCGGCGGTCGGCCGAAGGGGAACGCACGCGACGGAGCTGGAGTACGCGGCGGCGGCACAGAGGGTTTCAGGAAGAGGGTTTGCCGGGGTGGACGAGCCAAGAGGGGCGGAGGAAAGGAAGATCGACGGAGTTCAGGGGTCGGGAGGAGCTCACTCGCGCGGAGGAGGACGCCGGCGGAGCGGAGCGGCGGTCAGCGGTGGGGTCGTACGGAGAGGGGGTTCGGGTCGGCGCCGATCGGGCGGTGGCGCACGCAGCGACGGCCATGGGCGGCGACCGGAGGCCTGCGGCGGATGTGGCGGTAGAGTTAGGCGGTCGACTGAGCGGGAAAGATCTGGCCGGCGGCGCGCTCACCGACGCGGGCGGCGCCGGTGGTGGTGCGTTCCAGCGCGGCGGAGGGATCTTCAGCTGGGGCCAGGCTGCCACGCCCAGGCGTAGCTCGGAGGGAGCGACGGGCACGAGGGTTGCGGAGGCTTGGGACTCGGCGGAGCGGTCTGGCGGCGCCAGGGGAAGGTGAGTATGGTTAGGGTTTTAATTTTTCTTGGCTGGTTTGATGGTGGTGGTGGTGGTGGTGTGTCGCCGGAGTACGACGGCGTAGTGATGAGGACGACGGAGATAGTGGTGGCAGCGGGTGGCTGTGGTCGGGGTCTGGCAGTCGGAAGAAGGGCTGTGGAGACAGCAATGGGGCGAGGGAGGAGATGGCAGGGTGTCGGGAGCTGGCCGAGGTGTTGGCTGGACGTGACCGGAGAGTCGGGCGGTCCGGGTGACGGGGTGGTCACGGGGTGGTGGTTGTGGATGGACGGGGTGCTGGTGGCGCGGGTGTTCGTCGGGTTTCGGGGCAATGGGGATTTTGGGTGGCGGTTGATTCGGGTGTAGGCTGGCCGGGGTATTCTGTAGGTTTTGGTGGTGGTGTATACGGTGGTGGTCCAGGTTGGGATGGTGGTTTGTAGAGGCTGGCGGTAGGTTCCGGATTAGGGATTAGAATAGGATTAGGGTTAGGGTTAGTTGTGTCGAGATCGTGTCCGACATGTGGACACGAAGAAGGTGGATATGTAATTGTAATAGAAAATAAAAATAGTGGAAGAAGATGGAGACACGGACACGATGCACACAATGGTATGGTATGGAATAATTTGTGGAGAATAAAATTATGGATGAGTACCTGCCTATTTATAGGATGTGGGAATTCCCAATTTGGATAGGATTAGGAATAGATTTAAAACCCAAATTTAGATATTTCCTAGTTTAATTTTAAAGCAATCAAAATCCAAATCCAAATATAAATCCAATTTAAATCTAATTTAAATTCTTGGTTTAAAAAATCAATGGAATAAATCAAATTTCAAATGTTTCACTATTTAAATAAATAAATAAATTTAAATCAAGATTTAAATTGTCACAATATCTTCCAAAATATTTTTCAAAAATACCTATAATAATAATTTCGAAAATAATAAATATTTTTAAATATCTTTTTGAACAATATAATATTAATATTAATAAATCTCAAAATTTTATATTTTTATTTAAAATAGACCAATAAATAATTATGAAATATATGCATGCAAAAATATTCTTTACGTAATTATGCCTTTCTAGTATACAAAAATATTATTTTATTATTTAATAACTTTTAGAATGACGTAAGAACAACAAGCTTAGAAATAATAGCAAAACTAATTATTATAATGTTTGAAAGTATAAAAATAGAAACAAAAATATTTTTCTAAAATATGTACGCTCGCACATATTCGCACTCGTCGAGCAAATTCGAAAAACGAGCTTCCGCACACGACGTAAAATACGACTACGTGACGTACAATACAAAATTTTAAAACCGTACAAATATTAGTAAAAAATTAGTAGAAATTTAGGGGTTTTACATCCTACCCAACTTAAAAAGAATTTCGTCCTCGAAATTAAGAATTAGTAGGGGGGTGAGAGGACACAAGGGGAAAGAAGGCACAACGGTAGATAGAAGGGTTTAAAGAAGTTTACATGGTTGTAGTCTAGGTTGAGGATATGATTAAGAGACGATTGTAATCACTTCTTAAATTCAAGTGATTAGAAAGTCAAAATGGAAAAATTAGGGTCGAGGAAAAGGTCGAGTAGGTTCTAGACAAAGATATGGCAACATCGAGTGATAATGGTCATTAGGTGATAGGATAGCTAGAGGAACTTCTAGCGCAACGCTTCCGTCCTCCTAAAATAGGTGAAGACGAAAGCAATATAGAGTTCGAAGGAGGCGTTTATCGAATACGAATTACGTGATTCAATGACGATCGAATAATTTCAAAGGAATTGTCAAGGCAGTCGTGGATGGAATTCTAAGGGAAAAGCTCAACTACATTCCATCCACGTAGATTGATACATGAAAAAGGCGAACCAAAGTGCACTCGGTTGATCAGACCATCATGCACCGGTTCTGATTAGACAATACGTTAGTGAACGGCCGCTCAATAGCATAAGTCATGAACAAACTCGATAAATGGATGAGTTTGCAAAACTAGATTATGTCACGCCCCGATTCGGGGAATCGCTCGCTTTGCTTCGATTCACGCCGAATCGATCGTCCTCGCTAAGGCGTGATGCCGTACAAGTCTGGAGTTGCACTTGAACAAGGCTAGAACATTACACATTTATATCATTTTGAAACATTTGAAGTAAGCCACAGTTGCGGAAACATTGAGACACAATATAGGAAGAAGAAATACTCATTTTATTCATAATTGTAGTCAGAATACAACTTTTCTCGATAATATTTGAAATGCCATTTCGGCTACATTGATTCATGAAAAGAAGTACAACTGATAGGCTGCCATGAAATAATTTCCCATTCCATACATCATGCCCCTTTAATACTTGAAGTATAAACAGCTATCTTTGAAATCTCCGCAATACTTCGTGCGTCTTTAGGGAAAAACAGCTTGGAAGAAAACAGCAGTTCAGAAAGCTTTAATTGCTATGTGCACCCGAGCCTTCTCCAGTACCTGTGGAGGAGGGGTCAGCACATTATAACAATGTGCTGGTGAGCCCCGTTGGCCCACTCAGCTAAACCAATATTTTATTAATGACAAGCATTTTAAAGATATAAATTTATAAGGGACAGGCAACATTTAGAGTAAATCATAATTCAAATGACATGGTAGTTCAATAACCATGTTTACTTTACCATTGGCCGAATCCAGCTTTCCTGCATAAGATACAGGATAATAATAATATACTTACTGCCCCTACATAAGACATTAATTAGCATACATTCCCACGATGTGACCACTGGTGTTGTTAAACCATATGGACTCTTTTCATTCATTCATTTGCATTTGGGACTTCAAGATAATGAGATGACAGCACAGTAGGGAGCTAGCCTCTATGATGCCTCGCATTACTCATGTTCCCCAAAGCACTTCATTATTTCCTCCTAGGCCGAATCGGTACAGGCGCCCCTGTACCGTTCGAGGAAATTATTGCTCAATCCTTGTATACAAGTTGTCCATGGTCAGGCGAATGTGTGTCCGACTCGATATACACATTGTGCATAGAATATTTGAAGTAATAGGCAACATGATCATTCTTAGCATTTCATAACCATCATTCTAGGCATCAATTCAATCATTTCTATGTTCTGTTCATTGCAGTGTAATCAATTCATTTCAATGTTCTATCTCTAGCATCTTAGTGGTATTGACTTGTGGCATTAGCATCTTGGTATCGATCAACGGATGTTGCAAGACAATTATTTAGTTGGCATGAAGGAATAGCGAGAGGGACAATACCACCACAGAGATCCACACTCACCAAATTAGAGAATCGTCGAGAGAGAGAGGAACACTTGCACGCTTAGCCTTCCGTCACGCGTCAGTCTGCATTGGCACCAAAAGATTGATTAATAATCCGTCTCGTTGTGTTCTCTTCTCTCAGAATTCTCAAGAATGAATGCTATGCAAATCGATAAAAAAGGGCAAGAATCAAATCATCGAAAATCATTCAGAAAAGCATCCATCAAAACCAAGCAGCAAAACCAGCAGCAAAACATCCAGAGAAAACTCTTGGACGCATTTCAAGAGAAACCGATCCATCAATTGGAAAGATTCTTATGCACTTGTCCGTGATCGATTCGATGCCGACGGTAAGTTTCCCCAATACTCGGTTCCGACCGAGTTAGCCAAGCCACAAGCCTTACATAGTGAACCGCTAGGAGCGGGACACTACATAATATACCACTAAGAAAAAGTTTCGTCCTCGAAACTTAAAGCAAAGGTCCTACCTCAAAATTATCAAACAGCGATGGGTACTTCACTCGCATCTCTTCCTCTAATTCCCATGTCGACTCCTCTACAGCATGGTTCCGCCACAGCACGTTGACCAGGGATACTGTCCGATTCCGCAAAACTTTCTCTTTTCTGTCCAAAATTTGGACAGGTTCTTCAGTGTAGGATAGGTCAGCGCTCAGCTGCAGCTGATCGAAGTTCACTACATGGCTTGGATCATGCACGTACTTCCGCAGTTGGGATACATGGAAGACATCGTGCACATCAGCCAAAGCCGGAGGTAGTGCAAGTCGATAAGCCACTGAGGCTACCTTCTCCAAAATTTCGAATGGTCCAACGAATCTCGGGCTTAGCTTTCCTTTCATCCCAAACCGTATCACACCTCGCATGGGTGTGACCTTCAAGAAGACATGATCGCCTGCTGTGAATTCCAAAGGTCGTCGATGAACATCCGCATAACTCTTTTGTCGACTTTGAGCAACTCTAAGTTTTTCTCGAATTAAGCGAATCCTCTCGACGGCCTGTTCCACAAGTTCTGGTCCAAGCACTTGCCGTTCACCTACCTCATCCAGCATATCGGTGATCGACATTTCCGTCCATATAAGGCTTCGTACGGGGCCATTTGGATACTTGCCTGATAACTGTTGTTATAGGCAAATTCTGCTAATGCGAGATGTGTGTCCCAATTTGTCTTCGAATCGAGCACGCACAATCTCAACATATCTTCAAGAATCTGGTTTACTCTCTCTGTCTGACCATCAGTCTGCGGATGGTAAGCTGTACCGAAGTTCAACTTTGTGCCCATAGCCGAATGCAGACTTATCCAAAATCGTGACAAGAATCTTCCGTCTCTATCCGATACTATAGAAGCTGGCACCCCATGTAATCGAACAATTTCATTTATGTAGATCTGAGCCAACCGTTCTACTCCCCATGTAACTTTTATTGGAATGAAATGTGCCGACTTGGTTAATCTATCCACGATAACCCAAATCGCATCATTTCCCTTCTGAGTTCTTGGCAAGCCAACTATAAAATCCATACAGATATTATCCCACTTCCACAGTGGAATAGCCAAATTTTGTAGTTCTCCGCCTGGCCGTTGGTGTTCGGCCTTCACACGCTAACAATCCATGCATTGTGACACGAATAGCGCCACATCCTTCTTCATACCATGCCACCAAAAGGTTGAGCGTAGATCCTTATACATTTTCGTGCCTCCCGGATGCAAGGAATACTTCGCGAAATGAGCCTCGGTCAGTATTTCCTTCCTGATATTCTCATCCTTAGGAACGCACAATCTCCCCTTGACACGAATAGTGTCATCTTCAACGGTAAAGTCTGACGCCTTTCCTGCTAGAATCAACTCGCGTATCTTCTGCAGAAACGGGTCATCCTTCTGAGCAATCTTAATCCTTCCCTGGAGACTCGGCTCAAGTTGTAACTGAGCCAACTGCACATTCTGCGGACGGATCCTGAACTCGATGCCCATCTCTTCAAGATCCCGTAGTACCTCTTTTGCTATTGTTAGGGACCCAACAAATTTCTGACTCAAGGCATCAGCTACCACGTTCCCTTTACCCGGCGTGTAAGAGATTGTCAAGTCATAATCTTTGATCAATTCTAACCAACGCCGCTGCCTCAAATTCAATTCCTTTTGCGTGAATATGTACTTTAGGCTTTTGTGATCCGTGAAGATCTCGCAGGACACACCATAAAGATAGTGTCGCCACAATTTCAACGCGAACACAATCGCCGCTAGTTCTAAATCATGTGTTGGATAATTCTTCTCATGCTGTTTGAGTTGTCTCGAAGCATAAGATATTGTCTTCCCATGTTGCATAAGAACACATCCCAAACCAAGTCCCGACGTGTCACTGCAGATCTGAAATCCCTCAGAGCCTTCCGGCAGTGCTAAAATTGGGGCCGTGACGAGCCGCTGCTTGAGTTCTTGGAAACTACTCTCACAGTCGTCCGTCCACTTAAATACGACTCCCTTCTGAGTCAGGCGAGGCGATTCTCGAGAAGTCCTTCACAAATCTACGGTAGTACCCGGCTAAACCAAGGAAACTCCGTATTTCACTAGCTGATGCAGGCTGCTTCCAGTCCACCACTGCCTCAATCTTCTTTGGGTCGACGGCAACACCTTCCGCCGAAACAACATGTCCAAGGAACGACACGCTGTTCATCCAAAACTCGCACTTACTTAGCTTTGCATAGAGCTGGTTGTCCCGCAGCGTCTGAAGTACTTCTCTCAAGTGCTCGACATGAGTCTCCCTATCCTTTGAGTAGATCAAGATGTCATCGATGAACACAACAACAAACTTGTCTAAGAACGGTCGAAACACTCTATTCATTAAATCCATGAAGGCTGCTGGAGCATTAGTCAAGCCGAATGGCATGACCAAAAACTCATAGTGTCCGTATCTCATACGGAATGCTGACTTAGGAACATCTTCGGGTCTGATCTTCAACTGATGATATCCTGAACGAAGATCGATTTTTGAAAACACGGTCGCCCTTTGTAGCTGATCGAATAGATCATCTATCCTTGGCAAAGGATACTTGTTACGGATGGTTGCCTTATTCAGTTCTCTGTAATCGATGCATAGCCGCATCGTTCCATTCTTCTTCTTTACAAACAACACTGGAGCTCCCCATGGAGATACACTTGGGCGAATGTATCCTCGGTCTAATAATTCTTGTAGCTGTACCTTTAGTTCCTTCAATTCTGCCGGAGCCATCCTGTACGGCGCTTTAGATATCGGACGAGTACCCGGAAATATGTCAATTGTGAATTCAATTTCTCTATCCGGCGGCATCCCAGGTACCTCGTCCGAAAACACATCGGGGAACTCTTCCACGATCTCGGTCTGATTCGAATCTACACCCTTCATTTGAGTGTCAAAAACAAAAGCAAGGAACCCTTCACACCCTGAGTACAACATATGCCTTGCTGTAACTGCCGATATTACCATAGGTCCTTGGAATGCAGAGCTGCACGAGTAAGAGAACTCTGTTTCTCCGGTTAGGCGAAACATAACTCTCTTATCCGCACAGTCAATCGTTGCATGACAGGCGCTGAGCCAGTCCATTCCCAAGATGATATCGTACTCTTTGATGTCGAGTACAATTGCATCCAGAGATAAAGTCTTGCCTCCAATTTTTATGTAGCCGTCCCTGCAAATCAAAGTTGCAGGCATATCTACTCCCGAAGGAGTGCTAACACACAAAGCTGTCTTTAGTTGAGTCATACAAAATTTATTTTCAGTTGCAAAATCAGAAGAGATAAAGCAATGAGTAGCGCCAGAATCAAAAAGTACTCTTGCAGGTGTGCCTTTATATAGCAACGTACCTGTTATAACATTCTCCGCGGTCTGGGCCTCTACCTGAGTCAAGGCATAAACCCTTGCTTGCCCACCTTGTTGATTCGGTGCATTCCCAGCTGGAGCCGGTAAGACTGGTGGCGCTTCGCCACGATGCTGGTTGTTATATGGTCCCCGGTTGTGGTTGTTGTTATGCCCACGATACTGATTATTGTTATGCCCACGAGGAGGATACTGATTCCCTCCTCTATTTCTGCAGTCAGCTTCCTTATGGCCCTGTTCACCACATTTGAAACACTTCACCCGACAATCCTCAGATCGATGTTCCCAACGGTTGCATGATTTACAACGTTCTGTATGTTGAGGCCCTCTATTGTCTCCAGTATTGTGACGCTTAGGTACGTCGTTCCTGCTAGCAGACCAAGGTCGTTTCTG
Organism: Iris pallida; assembly: GCA_029216955.1. NCBI lineage: Eukaryota > Viridiplantae > Streptophyta > Magnoliopsida > Asparagales > Iridaceae > Iris > Iris pallida. The sequence goes on along the minus strand of JANAVB010010198.1, from coordinate 12,084,238 downwards.
ATTATTGAGTCCTTGGTTGCTCTTCATTGTCTCACGACTAGCCGGCTTATGAAATCTCTCCATCTCGAGAGCTGTCTCGTACGCCTCCCGGTAAGACGTACATTTTCGAGTTAGCACATCCCGCTCTAGGCCCTCATTCAAGCCTTGCACAAATCTTCCTCGCTTGGCGTCGTCATTCGGTACCATGTACCCAGCGAATGCGACTCTCTTCAAAAACTCTGTCTCGTAGTCATGCACTGACATACTGCCTTGTCGAAGTGCAATGAACTCATTCTCTTTTCGTTGTCGGACAGCGGGTGGAATGAATTGAGTGATGAAAGCCTGCTTGAAGGCCTCCCAAGACATCTTTATATCCTGACTATTTCCGCAAAGTGCCTGTCTCTGCGAAATCCACCATTCCTGGGCCTTGAGACGAAGTTGTACAGCGGCACACTCCACTCTCTTACTGCCCTGAATCTCTAACATTCGGAAATAGCCCTCCAGTGTGTTCAAGAAGCCCATCACCTCATCTGGCTCCTCTTTTCCATTAAAATCAGGTGGGTCGCAACTTTTAAATTCAGAGAACTTGAAGTTCGTCCTCTTCCGTGTCGGCGTCTCAGATTTCTCTGCCGGCACCTCCACGGTCTCGGTTGCTGTGGCCTTTGTAGAAACATTAGAATCGGCCGACAGCTTGATGACAATCTGAGTTAGACTATCAACTTGCTTTTGTTGAGCATCCAGCTGCTCCTGAAACTGATACTGAAGCTGCTCCTGAAGCGCGCGATGTTGAGCTTCGCTCTGCTTCCTCTGAGCCTCCATTTGCTTAATCAGTTTCTCAATCGGGTCAGACGATGAATTCGTCTTTGAGCTATCACCCTTGGTCATTCTACAACAAAAAAATAATTCCATTAGCACTCATAAAATATTTATGGGCTTATTGTATGGAACATTATTTCATGCCAGCGCTATCGACACCATCAATCGAGAAAATTTGCATCAAGACTTCCTTTTTGAAATAATTATTTTTGAAATCCGAGGAAGTGAAACCGTGCTTTGATACCAACTTGTCACGCCCCGATTCGGGGAATCGCTCGCTTTGCTTCGATTCACGCCGAATCGATCGTCCTCGCTAAGGCGTGATGCCGTACAAGTCTGGAGTTGCACTTGTACAAGGCTAGAATATTGCACATTTATATCATTTTGAAACATTTGAAGTAAGCCACAGTTGCGGAAACATTGAGACACAATATAGGAAGAAGAAATACTCATTTTATTCATAATTGTAGTCAGAATACAACTTTTCTCGATAATATTTGAAATGCCATTTCGGCTACATTGATTCATGAAAAGAAGTACAACTGATAGGCTGCCATGAAATAATTTCCCATTCCATACATCATGCCCCTTTAATACTTGAAGTATAAACAGCTATCTTTGAAATCTCCGCAATACTTTGTGCGTCTTTAGGGAAAAACAGCTTGGAAGGAAACAGCAGTTCAGAAAGCTTTAATTGCGATGTGCACCCGAGCCTTCTCCAGTACCTGTGGAGGAGGGGTCAGCACATTATAACAATGCGCTGGTGAGCCCCGTTGGCCCACTCAGCTAAACCAATATTTTATTAATGACAAGCATTTTAAAGATATAAATTTATAAGGGACAGGCAACATTTAGAGTAAATCACAATTCAAATGACATGGTAGTTCAATAACCATGTTTACTTTACCATTGGCCGAATCCAGCTTTCCTGCATAAGATACAGGATAATAATAATATACTTACCGCCCCTGCATAAGACATTGATTAGCATACATTCCCACGATGTGACCACTGGTGTTGTTAAACCATATGGACTCTTTTCATTCATTCATTTGCATTTGGGACTTCAAGATAATGAGATGACAGCACAGTAGGGAGCTAGCCTCTATGATGCCTCGCATTACTCATGTTCCCCAAAGCACTTCATTATTTCCTCCTAGGTCGAATCGGTACAGGCGCCCCTGTACCGTTCGAGGAAATTATTGCTCAATCCTTGTATACAAGTTGTCCATGGTCAGGCGAATGTGTGTCTGACTCGATATACACATTGTGCATAGAATATTTGAAGTAATAGGCAACATGATCATTCTTAGCATTTTATAACCATCATTCTAGGCATCAATTCAATCATTTCTATGTTCTGTTCATTGCAGTGTAATCAATTCATTTCAATGTTCTATCTCTAGCATCTTAGTGGTATTGACTTGTGGCATTAGCATCTTGGTATCGATCAACGGATGTTGCAAGACAATTATTTAGTTGGCATGAAGGAATAGCGAGAGGGACAATACCACCACAGAGATCCACACTCACCAAATTAGAGAATCGTCGAGAGAGAGAGGAACACTTGCACGCTTAGCCTTCCGTCACGCGTCAGTCTGCATTGGCACCAAAAGATTGATTAATAATCCGTCTCGTTGTGTTCTCTTCTCTCAGAATTCTCAAGAATGAATGCTATGCAAATCGATAAAAAAGGGCAAGAATCAAATCATCGAAAATCATTCAGAAAAGCATCCATCAAAACCAAGCAGCAAAACCAGCAGCAAAACATCCAGAGAAAACTCTTGGACGCATTTCAAGAGAAACCGATCCATCAATTGGAAAGATTCTTATGCACTTGTCCGTGATCGATTCGATGCCGACGGTAAGTTTCCCCAATACTCGGTTCCGACCGAGTTAGCCAAGCCACAAGCCTTACATAGTGAACCGCTAGGAGAGGGACACTACAGATTATAGTTGCAACATTAGTCAAAGTGGTAAAAACATAGGCACGAGAGATTTAGATTAAAAGAAGGTAGAATGATTCTAAGTCATACCGTTGTCCTATAGTCTTCTTGTCCAAGTCCTTGGTTGGCTAGAAGGGTTAGGTCCTCTAGATTCTAGGATCTAAATAAGCTTGCTATATAAGTCACTAGGTCAATTGGGTTTCTAGGTCAAAAGGTAGTCTACTCAACTTAAAGAATTAAACTAATGGTGTTTTGGGACAACTAACTAGTAGGGTCACTCTCTAGCAAGCACGAAGGGTAGATAAGAATAGGGATGGAAGGAAGCAAGCAAGATGCAATTGATGAGTCAAACGGTAGATAAAATCAAGGAAAGAGGTCAAGTATGTGGATGAGATCCTAAACTTCTAATCCTATCCGCAGGCTTGCTTGGTACGGTAAAGTAACCAAACAATTTATCTTGACCTGCATGGACCACCACAAAAATATGTAACGCCCCAGTCCCAAAATACGTAGGACTAGGAACGTAGACATGCCAGCTGTATTCATACGAAGTATACTCCAATATATGGAAGCCTCGTATAAATACATAAGCTGTAAAATACAGTAGAACCATAACTAATCTCACCCACGCAAAATAAATGAATAAAAGATCATATAATGAGAATAAATTTGTCTTGATACAATATGTTGGGCGGAGATAAATCTACTACCAACAAAATAAAGAAAAGTACATAGAAAATAAAATGAGTGGCGAGCGAAGCGAAGACGATCCAAATGCAATCATCCTCGAAGAAATAGCGAAGATCACGGCTAGAGCTAAAACACCTGCGAAAGACAATAGCACACACCTGGCAAGACAACCAGGTCCTTAGAGGGACGTAATAAGACACATAATAGCATGCCATATAAACTGAATAAATATTGCTCAAATAAATAAGTCAATCAAATTTATAACATAGTCCAATATGCACCTACTGAACGAGCGTACCATCCTCCCAACCAAACAAGGACAGGAGATGGTAAACTAATTCACGGCGACGTATCTTCCTATGCTATAAATCCAATATGGTATCCGGACCCCAACAAGGTTCAATACCTTCTCATCGAAGTAGTAAGTCACACCTACAACCAAACAAGGACAAGATGTGACGAACTAATTTACGACAAGTTATTGTTCCAAGCCACGGTCAGATACAAGTACCCAAACCAAAAGTACTCGTACCTAACGGATAGGGTAGTCTACCGTTCTATGTGAAATGTAGTTAAGAATAATCCTTCCTACGCGTGGATCCTGGCTGAATAGGATCGGCATAGTCCCCTCTTGGGTACCAGAGGCCCCAGCAGAAAGAGCATGGGTCATCAACCCCGTATCTCCAGCGGAGAGTCCGGCTCACAAGGAAAGTGCATCGAAGCCCATACGCTAAAGAATTGTCCTCCCCATCCAATGCCTACTATGTTGTATCCACAACACAAACCACTATAACCGCTAAGTCAAACTAGCATGCAACCTCTATTAGCGGTTATTCCTATCGCACGGCTTGTACGTACTGGTGGCCAGCCAATCACGTACTTCCGTGTCCTACATGCGACACACAACTTCGTGTTACAACGTGTCAAGACCAATGAATGAAACACACAAGGTGGTCCCTTAAATCTAGGTTTAATGTGAGAAAAATAATACATAGCAGAAATAATAACGAACAGTAAGTTCTAACAGTTATGCCATGTATCACAGTTTATTTTGCATAAAGAAAATAAATAATGCATGAAATATGAGCTACAATAATTAAACAGCGAATGGCAAGGTGTCTTGCCTGGTAGAGCGCCTGGTGTGCTGCGATAATCAATGTGGCACGATCTGCAACTTCGGTGCCACAACTATACATGGAGACCTCGGATGGTGGCACGGACAGTTTCATTGGGTCCAGAAGGGTCAACTTGGTTAGGGTGGACATAAGGTAGTCTCGAAATGGCCGAAGGAATAGGAACAATAGGACTTGGATACGGACAGGAGAAAATCAAGGAATAATGGATAAATAAATATTTATATATACGAGTTTTAGAAAATAAATTCCTAAAACTAGTTTTCATAACTCAAAATATTTTTAGGAGCAACACAAAAATACTTAAAGTCAAGAAAAATCGTTTTCAGTAAAAAAAACTCTAAGTTGTCAAAATACAATTTTAGGTAGAAATCTATATATATATATATATTTTTGGTCAAAATATTTCTAGATAAAATATCAATAAGCCAAAAATTTGTTTATGGTTTTAAAACAGTATTTTAAAACATACTAAGTACATTTTTACAAGATAACTTTGAAAATATTTGATAACCATGATAAATATCAAAACCACTTATTGATAATAATCACCAAAATAATCGTTAAACTTAGCACTGTAAAAATAATAAAACTAATAGTAATATATCTACATATTTTTGACAATTACTTAGTATATATTTTTATATAAAATACTTTGATGACACCATATAATAGATATACCTAGTAAAATATGTAGACTATACTATATTTTGTAATTTACAGGAAACCTAAAATTTTTAATCAATTATCAACTGTTTTTTTTTTTCAAAAAAAAATAGTAGAGACAAAAACAAACAAAACTTACCAAAACAAAAACAAAAAAACAAAAAATAATAAAAATAAAAGAATAATTAAAAATAAAAAAGGGGAAACTCAGCAGTCTGTACAGCTCACTAAGCTGTGCCCCCTCCCCTCAAAATCAACGGAACAAGAGAGGGAGAGAGAGAAAGAGAGGGGAACAAGTGAACGAGAGAGAGGGAGAGGAAGCGGCTGGAGAGGGGTGAGCGAGCCGCGAAGTCGTGGCCGGAGAAGGGAGCGGCGCCGTGCGGGAAGAGGAGTGGCGACTGGAAGGAGACAGCACGGCGCTGTGCGGCGGTCGGCCGAAGGGGAACGCACGCGGCGGAGCTGGAGTACGCGGCGGCGGCACGGAGGGTTTCAGGAAGAGGGTTTGCCGGGGCGGACGAGCCGAGAGGGGCGGAGGAAAGGAAGATCGACGGAGTTCAGGGGTCGGGAGGAGCTCACTCGCGCGGAGGAGGACACCGACGGAGCGGAGCGGCGGTCAGCGGTGGGGTCGTGCGGAGAGGGGGTTCGGGTCGGCGCCGATCGGGCGGTGGCGCACGCAGCGACGGCCATGGGCGGCGACCGGAGGCTTGCGGCGGACGTGGCGGTGGAGTTAGGCGATCGACTGAGCGGGAAAGATCTGGCCGGCGGCACGCTTACCGACGCGGGCGGCGCCGGTGGTGGTGCGTTCCAGCGCGGCGGAGGGATCTTCGGCTGGGGCCAGGCTGCCACGCCCAGGCGTAGCTAGGAGGGAGCGATGGGCACGAGGGTTACGGAGGCTTGGGACTCGTCGGAGCGGTTTGGCGACGCTAGGGGAAGGTGAGTATGGTTAGGGTTTTAATTTTTCTTGGCTGGTTTGATGGTGGTGGTGGTGGTGTGTCGCCGGAGTACGACGGCGTAATGATGAGGACGACGGAGATGGTGGTGGCAGCGGATGGCTGTGGTCGGGGTCTGGCAGTCGGAAGAAGGGCTGTGGTGACAGCAATGGGGCGAGGGAGGAGATGGCAGGGTGTCGGGAGCTGGCCGAGGTGTTGGCTGGACGTGACCGGAGAGTCGGGCGGTCCGGGTGACGGGGTGGTCACGGGGTGGTGGTTGTGGATGGACGGGGTGCTAGTGGCGCGGGTGTTCGTCGGGTTTCGGGGCAATAGGGATTTTGGGTGGCGGTTGATTCGGGTGTAGGCTGGCCGGGGTATTCTGTAGGTTTTGGTGGTGTTGTATACGGTGGTGGTCCGGGTTGGAATGGTGGTTTGTAGAGGCTGGCGGTAGGTTCCGAATTAGGGATTAGAATAGGATTAGGGTTAGGGTTAGTTGTGTCGAGATCGTGTCTGACATGTGGACACGAAGAAGGTGGATATGTAATTGTAATAGAAAATAAAAATAGTGGAAGAAGATGGAGACACGGACACGACGCACACAATGGTATGGTGTGGAATAATTTGTGGAGAATAAAATTATGGATGAGTACCTGCCTATTTATAGGATGTGGGAATTCCCAATTTGGATAGGATTAGGAATAGATTTAAAACCCAAATTTAGATATTTCCTAGTTTTATTTAAAAGCAATCAAAATCCAAATCCAAATATAAATCCAATTTAAATCTAATTTAAATTCTTGGTTTAAAAAATCAATGGAATAAATCAAATTTCAAATGTTTCACTATTTAAATAAATAAATAAATTTAAATCAAGATTTAAATTGTCACAATATCTTCCAAAATATTTTTCAAAAATACCTATAATAATAATTTCGAAAATAATAAATATTTTTAAATATCTTTTTGAACAATATAATATTAATATTAATAAATCTCAAAATTTTATATTTTTATTTAAAATAGACCAATAAATAATTATGAAATATATGCATGCAAAAATATTCTTTACGTAATTATGCCTTTCTAGTATACAAAAATATTATTTTATTATTCAATAACTTTTAGAATGACGTAAGAACAACAAGCTTAGAAATAATAGCAAAACTAATTATTATAATGTTTGAAAGTATAAAAATAGAAACAAAAATATTTTTCTAAAATATGTACGCTCGTACATATTCACACTCGTCGAGCAAATTCGAAAAACGAACTTCCGCACACGACGTAAAATACGACTACGTGACGTACAATACAAAATTTTAAAACCGTACAAATATTAATAAAAAATTAGTAGAAATTTAGGGGTTTTACATAAAGATAAGGATTAGGTAGAGGATTAACCTGGACGAAATAGTGGGTGACCTATACCTAAGACGAGTTTCTGAAAATCGTTACTGAGTATGAACATTTACAAGATAACATTGGATTACTGTTGTAATAAGAGAATATAAAAGAATGATGGATAGCAGTATTTAAAGGATAACAGATTGAGGGACTAAGTAGAAATAGATTAAGGATTAAAAATGCCGATAAAAGTTTAAGGGATCATTTGAGAGTAGATTAAGTATGTGATAAAGAAAAAAATTATGACAAGGGAGTAATAATGTAAGGTGCAAACAAGCTACTATTTGTAAATCAAGTACAAGAGAATCTATATAGGACTTTGAATCTATGGCTAAGCTTAACATGAGAAAATACGATAAACACAAGATATAGGGAAGAGCTACAAGATTAAGAGAGATAAATGGTTAACTTGAGGCTTAAATGGATGTTGGAGAAAACATATGAGAGAGTTGAATTATAACTTCGGAACCATAGATATAGAACATGTCAGATATAGAAGGGATGTTAGGATTTGGGTTGTTCATGATGATATCTTAGAAGAACTAGGAAAGGGATGACCAGGTTTAAGAGGGAGTAGGAGCATGATCAATTTGTATGAACTGAAGCTCCAGATAACAGAGATATAGAACCAAGGTTTTATCAGGCTGAATGTTTTACCATGGAAATCTTCGAACTTGTTCATGTCGAATGAGGAAGGATTGATATGTTGTGTATTATTTACAATGATTGAATGCAGTGACTACGAAGAACAAGTATTCTCTGCCATGTATAGATTATTATTTGATCAATTGAGCGATGCATGTGTGTTTTCGAAGACCGACCTCATGTCAGGTTATCACCAGATCAAGGTGCAAAAGGAGGATATTCCGAAGACGGCCTTCTGGACGAAGCATGGGCACGATGAGTATCTTATGATGCCATTTGGTTTAACCAATGCGTCAGCAGTGTTCATGAGTCTGATGAATAAGGTGTTCTACCAATACTTGGATAAGTTCGTGGTGGTGTTCATCGACAACATTTTGGTGTACTCTAAGAGCCACGAGAAGCATGAGAAGGATCTCAGGATCGTGTTAGAGACCTTGAGGAAAGAAAGACTATATGCCAAGCTCAGTAAGTGTGAGTTCTGTATGAGCGAGGTATCCTTCCTTGGGCATATTATTATGGGAGATGGATTAGCGGTAGATCCAGATTGAAGCAGTGAAGACTTGGCCAGCACCGACATCAGCCACAGAGGTCAGGAGTTTTCTCGGACTTGCCAGATACTAACTGAGGTTCGTAGAAAACTTTTCGAGAATTGCTGAGCCTATGACGCATTTGACGCGTAAGGATCAGGAGTTCATCTGGACAGAGGAGTGTCTGACAGCATTTGATGAGCTAAAGAAGCGTCTGACGTCAGCACCTATTTTGACATTGCCTTCAGGATCTGGAGGATTTGTGGTGTACAGCGATCCATTCGGGAGCGGATTGGGATGTGTACTAATACAGCATAGAAAGGTTGTGGCCTACTTATCGAGACAGTTGAGGATCCACGAGAGGAACTACCCGACACATGATTTGGAGCTAGCTGCAGTAATTTTTGCACTAAAGCTATGGAGGCACTACCTTTATGGAGAGCGGATAGAAATAATTACTGATCACAAGAGCCTGAAGTACGTCTTCACGCATAAGGAGCTGAACATGAGGGAAAGATGTTGGCTAGAGCTGATGAAAGACTTTGAGATCGAGTTGCAGTACCATCCGGGAAAGGCGAATGTCGTGGCGGATGCTTTGAGCAGGAAACCTACAGCATACTTTTTGACGACTCAGCGTTATTTATTGGAGAATCTCCAAGAGTTGGGGATTGAGGTCGTATTGCCAGGTATGGATGGACAGTTATCTACACTTGGAGTACAGTCATCTTTGGCTGAGAGGATCAAGGCCGTACTACCTACAGATGCGAGATTCAGGAGACTCCGGGAGAGGACCGAGGCCGACGAGCAGACAGGACTACGGATTCACGAGGACGAAACGTTAAGGTGTGGAGATCGCCTATGCATTCCGAGTGGAGAGCTATGCCAAGAGTTGATGGCAGAGGCGCATAGCTCGATATATTCTATTCATCCTGGAGGTACGAAGATGTACAGAGATTTGCGTCAGCACTACTGGTGGCATAGAATGAAGAGAGAGATCGCTCAATTTGTAGCGAGATGCTTGGTCTGTCAACAGTCAAGGCCGAGCACCAGAGGTCTGTAGGACTATTGCAGCCGTTTTCCATTCCTGAGTGGAAGTGGGAACACATCACGATGGACTTCGTCACTGGATTCCCGAGGAGCCCCAGCGGAAAGGATGCAGTTTGGGTCATCGTGGATCGACTCAGCAAGTCAGCACATTTCTTGCCCTTCAGAGTTGGGCAATCGACGGAGATCCTTGCCAATTTGTACATGCGACAGATAGTACGTTAGTACGGAGTACCAGTGAGTATCGTGTCGGAACGAGATTCCAGATTCACTTCACATTTTTGGAGGAGCATGCAGGATAGTTTGGGGACTCGCCTCAAATTTAGCACCGCTTATCATCCACAGACTGACGGACAATCAGAGCGTACGATCCAGATACTCGAGGATATGCTGAGGGCATGCATGTTAGACTTTGGAGGATCTTGGGAGGATCACCTACATTTGTTCGAATTCTCCTATAACAACAGTTACCAGGCGAGCATACAGATGGCATCCTTCGAGGCACTTTACGGCAGGAAGTGCAGGTCTCCAGTTTGTTGGAGTGACGTCGGAGAACGTCAGATACTTTGTCCAGAGTTGGTGACACAGACAGTGGAAAAGGTGAAGCAGATTCAGAGTCACCTCAGAGCGGTACAGGATAGACAGAAGCATTGGGTTGATGCGCATCGTCGACCCTTGGAGTTCAAGGAGGGCGACCACATGTTTTTGAGGATATCACCGACTCGGGGGACTATCAGATTTGGCAGTAGAGGCAAGTTGAGTCCGAGGTACATCGGACCCTTCGATATTCTGGAGCGAGTTGGTGAGGTGGCTTATCGTCTAGCATTACCCCCGTCACTTGAGGGAGTGCACGATGTTTTTCACGTATCGCAGTTGAGAAGATACGTGGCAGACCCTAGTCACGTGCTGGACCATTCAGAGATTACAGTTGGACCGAGCTTGTCATATGTGGAGCAGCCTGTCGCGATTCTCGATAGCAGCGAGAAAGTTCTGAGAGGGCCGACGATTCGACTCGTCCGAGTCGCTTGGAAGCATCATTCTCCAGGCGAGTCAACTTGGGAGCGCAAGGACTCTATTCGGGAGCGTTTCCCTCACTTGTTCGAGGATGGAGGTATGAATTTATGTATTACATTTCATTATCCATAATTATTCATAAATCTTCTTTTCCTAATAGTGTCATTTTATTTTAATTTCGGGGACGAAATTTTCTAAGGGAGAGAGGATGTGAGCCCCCAAATTTTATAAGTTACTTTTTGTTTTTATGTATATAGTAGCCTAATTTAAGGACTACAATAATATTATCCTTTATGTTATTATTAGTTTATTATTAAACATATCTATTTTTATTAACTGGATATATATTGATAGTTAAATGGTGAAGGAATTTTAGCATGCTATTAAGTTTTATATATATATATATATATATATATATATATATATATATATATATATATATATATATATAAATTTTTTTGTATATTCTTAAGTAATTATTTCCTAGTGTAAACCCTCTGATTTTTAAAATTATTATTTATTGGATAATATTTTGGTGTCATTATATATATATATATATATATATATATATATATATATATATATATATATATTTATATATATATACATATATATAGATATATATATTTCTATATGTTTAAACTTAGTTTTGTTCTAGGGCCTAAGACCATCTCCAATGGGGGTTTCTATCTTCCCTATTTCTATGGAAGAAATACATTTTAGAAAAAACTTCTCCCAATGGTAGTTTCTATCACCATTTCTATCCTAGGTGGCAATGATGTAGGATAGAAACTTTCTAGGAGGGTTTCTACATGTAGAAACTCTCATAGAAATTCTCCTATCTCTCATGACAATTATTATTGGACCCCACACCATTAAGTTAGTCCTTTTACTATGTGACACATAGGATAGAAATGAAGAACCATTGGAGAGCATTTTTTGTATGTGTACAATTTCTATGTAGAAACTCTTCCAACTAGAATAGAAATCTCCTTAAAGTACAATGCCAAGTAGGATAAGAACTCAATTTTAGAAATCACCATTGGAGATGGTCTAAGTGAAATTTTACTCCATGTGTCAATCTCCTATTAAATGTTCACAAATGTGTTTAGTTTTGTCCTGTAGCAAGTTGTCCCCTTTAGCAAGCCTTGCTAACGTGAGCTAGAAGTGAGCACCCATGCTAATGTGAGCTAGAAGTGAGAACTAGTATTGTGAGTGTTATAATTCATCTTGCTAACTTGAGCCAATGGATACTCCCTTGCTAAATTGAGCTAAAATTTTGTGTGTGGGCACAAATTGTCACCAAGCTCAAATTATGAACTTTTGCATGCTACTGTAGGGGTTCAACCAATTGGAACAAACGGCCAGTCATCACTATTCCCTCTCCTATATTAATTACTATTTTATTTAAGCTTGAAAATATTTTCTTGGACCGATCAACTTCATTTTGTAGCCCACCCGCCAGTCCATATATACGAAACCCTAACCTCTTCCTATATATTCTCCAATTATCTCTTCTCTTCCTTTTCCATAGACAATTTTAGGGGTGTGCATCGGTCGGTTCGACTACCGAACCGAACCGAATATCAAAAACCGAATTAACCAAAATTTATACGAATTATAACCGAACCGACCAAAATCAACAACAAAACCGATGTTAAACCGAACCGAAAAAATCGGTTCGGTTCGGTAGAAAACCGAATTGTTGGTAGAAAACCGAAATACTGAGACAGAGACTCCAATAAATTGAACACAAAAATTATTCTGAGATTCAACACAAAAAATTTCAATTTTTATCATGCTAACCTAACCTTTTTGTCCTGTGGACAGTGGCTGCGGGGGCTGATCGTTGTCGAGACTGGTCGTCGCGGAGTCTGACCGTGGCCGGAACTGGTCGTCGTCGGGGTGGGTCCTCGCCGAGGCTTGTGGCACCGTCACCGTGGTCCGTGGGTTTGAATGGGGGTGGGAATCGGGTGGGGGAAGGGGAAGATTTATAATATGGGAAATAGAGATTAGAGGGAGGGCATGTGGCTGTGGCCATTTGGTGAGAATTAGGTTTAGATATGGTAGGAATCAAGGGGGCGGCTGCCATCAATAGGAATGTATTTAGGGATGGAGTCTTGGAGAAGTGGAAACATTGGGAAGGAAAGTCCTCCACTCCAGGCTCCAGCTAGTTGTATGGGTGGAAGACTAAGAGTCTAATTCAGTAATTCATTGTAAATTAATTAGGATTTTAACTTTTTAACTTAGCCAAAATAAAATTCGGTTCGGTTCGGTCAAATCGGTTTTTTTATTTTCAAAACCGAACCGAACCGTTTTAACCGAAATTTTTGAAAATTAAAACCGAATACCAAACTTATTTATCTGGAACCGAATCGAATGTAGTATTTCGGTTCGGTTCGGTCGGTTAATTCGGTTTATACCGAATTATGCACACCCCTGTCCATAGTAAACCTAGCCGCCTACACGGTTACCTCCCATTTTCTCCCTCCATCTTCCGTCGATCGTCTCCGACGTACCGCCCGGACAACGCCGACAAGCGGAGGGCCAGGCTCCGAAGTTCTGGGCGATCTCTACACGTGGACGCCGAGCTCGACTTCCTCCATTCAGCCACGCGCCACCGGCAGCACTCGACGCCAGTCTTGACGTGCAGTGGCGAGTTTTCTCCCGTCGCAGCAGACCCAACCACCGTCGCCACTTTCCTTCCTCCCCTTTTAGGTACTGCTACTACCCCCATTCTTCTTGAGCCATTTTTATACCGACAGCATGTGTGTAGATGTAGTCTACCCTTTCTTCCTTTTCCTTATTTCACCTTTGTTCCTTGCTACTTTTCATTCATTTTGTATGTAGGCGTCTGTGTGTTTTCCCATTGTTAGGTTATGATATTAAATTGGGTTCATGTGTTCAATTTGAAGGAGAGTTGCTTAGGTCGAGAGGGGTTATTACTAGCATAAGCTATATGCAAACAACAATGAGCATTAGCTCAACTGGTTGGTGGAGGGGATAGTAAGCGATAGTTTTGAGGTTCGAATCCAGGGAGTTGAAAAAAAAAATATATATTTTGTGTAAGGAGGATTTTGTGTGTGCTGTTGGTGAGTGTTTTTTGTGTAGTTGTGTTTATTAGGAAGCTCCATGTTTTAAGTTATAAATGTTAATGTTTTAACATTAGTGAGAACTAGCACAATGGTTGAATGTGGGGTTGTTAAGTGGAGAGAGATTGGGTTCAAAGCCTATGTTAGTGAACTGTAAAGTTTTCCTTTGGGTTATTGTTGTTTATTACTATTTTTTATTTTCTTTGTAATACATAAAACTTAAGGAAATTGTTATAGCTTAAAATATTTGGACCATCAATCCCTAATGCATTAGCATCAACTTTAGCATTTTTGCCATAAACCCCAATACAACTTTTAGCCAATAAGCCATGAGTATTGTTATAAGTAAGTAATTCTTGTAGCATTTAATTAATTAATTCGTAAATTATTATATAGGCTCTTCAAACTCTCTGGACGCTTCGGAATTGGACTTTGGACCAACTATTCCACTTCAGTGACCAGAGACAGGCAAGTGTACCTTGCCATTTTTTTGTACTTCAGTTACATTATTTAAAATTCTTAAATATTTATTTATGAGTATATAATTGCAATACCTAGGGCCGCATTCGATACTTCGCGTCCGAATCACATTCGGGTGTCGATGGCCATTAGCGTCATCGGGTATCGAACCTAGACATTTATATATGCGATACCGCGACAAATCGTTGCGGGTTACACTTTGACCCTAGGAAACATTCATGTGATAGTACATTATTGACGGATGTTCGTACTTGCCTACATCTTGTTTTACGGAGATTCGAGTTGATTCTAGGACGATGAAATTGATATGCGTGCACTATTGCTATTCTATTTATGACTCGTTATACTAGCTAGAGGTCTGACCGAGCGACTCGTAGATACGATTCGTGAAGTCATATGGGCGGGGAGAAACATACACCGTGCGCTTGGGCTACTTTCCCACAGAGTTACCGCTGCCTCATTACCAGAGCTGCGGATATTTCATAGTTACCACAGTTCCTTATCGGAACTGCGGATTCTCATAGTTATCGGAGGTTCGTATCAGAACTCCGGATTACACCGTGACAGCCCGCGTGTTCGAGTGATGTTTCTTAAATTGTATTTCATACTAGTTGGTTACGGTAGTTCACCCACTTTTTTTTCTGTCTTATTTTATTTTTATCATATCACCCTTTACTGTCGTACTTTTGGCATGTATATTATGTACTTTGTTGCGTCCCTCTGAGGACCTGGTTTCCTTCCAGGTTAGCTGAGTAGGTTCTGTTGAGCTGCTTGCTGGATTGTTGATGACATCCATTTCATTACAGGTATTCATTCTTTCGGAGTTATATATTTCATTTATTGTTATTTGTATCTGCCTAGTAGCCTAGTGTTTATAGACTCATGTTACTCTTTCGAGTCCATTCGGGCAAGTATGATTATTGGGCTGCAGACTAGTATTCATATTTCCCTTTCTTATGTTTTCTGTTACTTGGATTGAGATATAGAGTTGATATAGTGTTAGTTACACCATTTCGAACAGCTTATACGTATTATATTCGGACTAGAGTCTGGTTGAATACGTAGCTGGCCAATACCACGTGGCTCGGTCCCACATATTTTGGGACTGGGGCGTGACATTGTTTGGACAACTACTAGGACTGAATTAGGGGGTTTTATGGCAGGTTTAGGAAAGCAAATGGTGATAAATTAGGACTGTTTGTGGACTGAAACATGGGCTAAACTAGGACAGCTACATGCTGGTTTAGTGGACTGAAATGGGTTGGATTGAGGAACTGAATTGAGGGTGAACAAGGACTGGTTTTGCACATGTTTAGGACTGTTTTGTGATTGCCTAATGGCTGTCCATTTATGGACTGATATGGCATGGTTTGGGGACTGAAATGGACTGGATTCAAGGGTTGTTTTGGGACTGAAAAAGGGCTAATATGGGACTAAATATGGGATGGAAATGGAGACAGTCAAGGCTGGTTTGTAGGCTGTGTTTGGGACAGCTTAATGGCTGCTTTGGGGGCCTGGTTTGGGCTGGTTAAGGCTGGGTTTCAGGGGCTTGATTTGGCTGATATGTAGGCTGAAATGTAGGCTAGTTTGTGACAGCAATGGCTGTCAATGGGGCCAGGTTTAGGACTGCTTATAGGCTGTTTTTAGGGGACTGGTTTGAGGTGGTTAGGGACTGATATAGGTTGAACAAAGGGCTAGTTTTGGATCGTCCAAATGGACACCAACAGCAGCAGTGCTGCCACTGTAGCTGCTGTTATAAACAGCTCCCTCCTCCCCTCTCTAATCTCTCTATACACTCTCACACAAACACTCAAACACCCTTAATACACAAACACACACATACACAACTAACATTCAACCACCAATCTAACTTCCTACCCCTTTTCACCACTCACCACTTCACATTCCCTTCTCTAACAATCTCTCAAACACCACACCTACACCCACTCTTCCCCTTCTATACTAACACAAAAGACTTCTCACAACATACACATACAATCTCTTCCTTGGCCGAACCTACATGCCCATACCAAACACAAATTCACACACCATATTATATATATATATATATATATATATATATATATATATATATATATATATATATATATATATATATATATATTTTATTATATATATATATATATATATATATATATATATATATATAAGCCACACACACACACACACACACACATATATATATATATATATATATATATATATATATATATATATATATATATATATATATATATATATATATATATTAGATAATATGATACAATATGATACTTAGGAAAACACATCTCTACACACTCATAAATCTGGAATAAAATATTAAAACAACATTAAATCAATATCTAATAAATCTACATGTGTCCAAATAGGGGTTTTTCCACTAGGACACGATCTTATACATTGGACACCTCTACAAGTGTCCAAATGGACACGAAATGGACACAAATGGAGACACAACCATGGGGGTCATTCCTATGGGTCAAAATCAACCTAATGCATGAGAAGAATGAGAAAGAGGAAGGGATTTATACCTCCCGGTAGATCGAATCGAAGGAAAAGTTTTCCGATGCGCCACCGACACGTAGGAATCCCAAACGGACACGAACAAGCTCCGAATCCTCCCAAATTTTGGTAGCTTCTTCCTTGGCTTGAATGGAGAAGGAAAGAATAAGGTTGGGTGGAAAAATAGAAGGATTTGGTGGAGAAAATGATAGGGATTGCTCTCTAAATTAATTTGGGAAAGAACAAGAGAGAGAATGAAGAAGAGATAATGATGAATGACCAAAGCCTATCCACTCTATGTGGCCGGCCATATTGGGGGCTAGGTGTCCATTTGTGAAAAGTATAAAAAGCTCCTACACTAATCTATTTATTAATACATTGGAAAGGGTTGAAGTCGGGGGCTAGTTTAGTCATTCCTAAAACACTAATCACACTAATCCTATCCAAATAAATTAGCCTAGTCACTAACTAAATAATTTGCATGTGGGCCATGGCTAACTAGTGTGTGGGCCCCACTAGAGTCAACACTACCCCGGGTCCCCGATACAAGTCGGATTGAGCTAAAATTCGAACCCGACTCAAATAACCTCGAAATAATATTATAAATAAATAAATAATTCAAAAATATTCTAAAATAAAAAAATGACAAAATACCCTCAAACTAGAAATGTGGTAGATGAAACACCCTAATCACAAGTCATAATTTTAAATAGTTTAAAAATGATTAAAAATCACCAAAAATCATAATATGAAATAAATATCAATAAATAATAATATAATTACAAAATTTCAAAATTACCCTCATCTGAAAAACTGGGTGTTACAATCCTACCCACCTTATAAAAAATTCGTCCTCGAAATTAAGATAATCCCACCCCCTTCTAGGTCAAACATTGTCAATTTCTCAACATCCTAGTACTTGGTCATCAGCTGGTCAACTTCTTAGGATTTTACCTACGCTAGCTACCTAAGTGTTGGCAATTAGAATTTAGCAAAAAGAGAAACTCTATAATAGGCTAGCTCTTAACTTCCTATTCCTATCAAGTCACCCATAACTAAGTACCTACAAGCTGAGCACACCAATCCTAAATACCACATATATATATGCTCAAGAACAACAACCCATCACATATATCCTAAGTATATCATCTGCAATCTATATGTATATAGGCCTCTCAGTCTTAGGTGAACTACAACTATACTCAAGGACAGGCTCTGGTCATGGGTGCCTCACTGGAAAAAGGTAAGAAAAATAATAATAATCATCAAGGCTGTAAGGCATACTAACATCCTATATGTAAACTGGTTGGTATTATAAATAACAGGTAAATCATCTACAATGGGTTACTATTCTAATACCTCTACTAACTATCATCTCTAGGGTACAGACACTCTACAAGTCGTCATATCATTACACTATGAAAGAACTACATATGAATAAGCTCTACAATTAAATATCCCTACTCCTAAGTTATTTATAACAACAGAAGGGTATACTCATATGCGTCTGTCCAAAATCATGTTGTTCAGAGTCTTCGTCATGCTAGTGAGCAAGGCTACGATAATCACAGAGTCCTTGACTAAGGTACATACCTCTAGGTTCATGATATTTAAAATTTTTGCATTGTCGCATGCGACAGCGAAAACCTTAAATTCCGTACCAGAGAAATACGTCCAAAATTTGACTATACGTCCTCACTATGCCAACTAACACGACTATCGAAGATTCTAGATCCCATGGTTTAGGTGACCTAGCCCATATGATTTTTCTCAGAAGAAAAAGAAAAAAAACATAACACAGGAACAACAGAACAAATTGATCAGTTAACAAGGAACAGATGGAATCGAATTTCAAGATAGTTATAAGAGACAATTGCGGGAATGGAATAGAGAAGAATGGAACTTGCAGCAAGATCTCTAATGGTCTGTGCATCCTTGACTGTCCTGGCGAAAGCTCACCCTTGCTAGTTTTTTCTGGCCTGCTGCTGATGCTGCATGAACCGCTGCTGCTGAGAGAAATCAGAATAACAGGAAAAGGTCTCTGTACAGACGAAGGTGCACCTCCAATGTAGCAGAAACGCCAACCTGAGTTGGCACAATAGGAGCTGCAGTCTCGAGGCCCTGATGAACAGGACGAGAGGTGGCCAGCCTCTCGATAGTATTCCCCGAACCGGAGCGATGAGATCGTGTCTCCATAACCATCATGAAGACATATCAAAACAAAAAGTAATTTCTGAGAATGAAGCAAAAATTCAAAGGAGGATAGTTTATATTCAAGGGAAGTCAATAAGCAACAATTTAGATAAAAGGAATCTGATTAAGAGTTTTCCTAGTGTGATTGAGTACCATCAAAAATATTCTAATTCCTACTGCAGGTTGTAGTGATACTCTAGTTCGAATACCACTACATAAACTCGACCTGCATGGGCCACCACTAAAAACTTGTCACGACCTGCACCCTAGAGTAAGGGCACCAGAAGTGGGTACGTCCAGCCTACGCCGCAGTGTCGGCGGTAGAACGCTGTCCTAGGTCACAACATCTAACAATATAATGCTAAGCAGTTTATACTCCCCGAATGGGGGTGACATAGCAGAATGTAAACTCAATCACAACTAAGGAAGAAGAAGTACGATATGATATAGAACTCAAAATAAAATACAGATGATCAGAAGAGTCTAAGTGTCTAAGATAACGACTCAGCAACATCCAGAAAATAATACAACTCTGAAGTCAATACAAATGACATAAGAAATAAGATAAAGCTATAGCTAATCTAGTCTAAGCAGTAGGGATGACATCCTCAGCTAGAGCTGGATCCTCCTGTGGGTCCAACTCACAAGTATCGTCTAGATGGGCTCCATAGTAGGTCGGGCAGAAGTCCTCGGTATCATCTGTAATATTTTCAACAGGTCCAGTCAGGACGGGAGCGAACACAGTACATCTCATACAGTTCATATCATGGCAGGAAATATAAAGCAAGCAATAGAGTAAGATACATGAAACACTGTAAGAAGATGTACATAAAAATAGGTGAGATATTTGATAACTGGAAATATATACATGATAAGTAAGAACTGTAAGTGACTAGTGATTTAGAGTACGAGATGGCAAGTAATTGGCTTAGGTTGTAGATAATAAAACATGGAAAGTAACAGAGTGTACATGATGAGTAAATTACATGACCATTTATACTCACCCCTACCCACAATCAATACACAAGGATCCAGTCAAGTTACGTTACGGACATGATGTTTTGGTTACACAAGAAACACATGAGGAAACATGAACGTACATGAGAGTACATAAAAGTATATGAGCGTACATGAAAGAACATGAGAGAACATGAGTGTACATGAATAACACAAGAGCAAGGAATACATGATGTACATGAAACACATGGCATAAAGTATCCGATGCACCCGCTAAGGGGGATAACATCCCAAGAAGAGATCCATATAGCTAAGTGGGCCATGGCTAATTAGTGTGTGGGCCCCACTAGAGTCAACACTACCCCGAGTCCCCGATACAAGTCGAATTTAGCTAAAATTCGAACCCGACTCAAATAACCCCGAAATAATATTATATATAAATAAATAATTTTAAAAATATTCTAAAATAAAAAAATGACAAAATACCCTCAAACTAGAAATGTGGTAGATAAAACACCCTAATCACAAGTCATGATTTTAAATAGTTTAAAAATGATTAAAAATCACCAAAAATTATAATATGAAATAAATATCAATAAATAATAATATAATTATAAAATTTCAAAATTACCCTCATCTGGAAAACTGGATGTTACAAGGGAGGATACTGCAACTCATAGGGTGCATCTATGCACCAGTATTATCATCAATTGTTGCTGCTCCAAAGCAACGAAGGTGCCTCCGAGGTAGTCCATGTTTCGACGACTACAGTGCTCTGATGATGAAAGGCCGCTATGTATTTCATCCAACATGGCTTCATTGGGTCCTCCTTACGGGAGCCCCAATTAAAGACGGTGGACCACTAACCCAACCTTTTCTCTCAGTTCTGCGAACAAAAGGAGAAAAAGTCTGCCAGCAAACAGCCAGCGAGCTGTTACATCTGAAGGAGTCTATATGGTTACTCGGCCAAGGACGAGACTTTCAAGTTGGGGGTGATGTTCCCCCGGCTGGGGGTAGTATTTCCTCAAAATTTGAAGCAGACGACCTTCACAACGGGGGTAGCCTTCCAGATGACGATGATCTCTTCGAGTTCGACGGTGACTATCTACCTCTCCTACCTGAAGACGAGGGTCTTTTCAACTCAGAGACAGACAGTATTAGCACCAGTTGTACTGTCTCCTCTATTCATCCTCGAATGTTATCTGCGTACATGGCGGATGGAGAGAGACTTGAAGAAGCCAGTGATCAGACCAAAAAGCGGCTGGAGAGTCTTGAAATGGCATTTGCCAAGACCACTAATGTCACGCCCCAGAACCAGAATACTGGAGAGCGGGGGCAGACATAGCCAGCTACGTATATAAAATAGATTCCATCTCGCTATACGGTCACGGCTGTCTAGATACATGAGGGTTTAACTACAAGCCAGCAGTCTCTTAAGGTCATGAACAAGCCTATTGTCTCAATCACAAGCAAGTAAGAAAAAGTTACAAGATGTATGATCATTAAATATACAATAGTAAGGCGTCTCAAACATTATATATTCAGTTGATCATGAAGCTAGTCGTTACAAAATGTCAGGACTAGCAAGAGTTTAGTCATACATGATCAACCCTAGGATCTGTTAATCATGTTACAGCCCGTAGGCAGACAGTAAGTAAAGTGCAATCGAGCTAAACAGGTGCTCGCCGGCTAAACGCCTCAAAAGAATATTTTTACAATAAAGTGGAAGATCAAAAATAAACCCACTCGTTGCCAGGGTTCCGTCTAGTGGCCACCATCTGGCTGGAAGGTCGGTAGATCCTCTGGAGCTGCTCCAAAATCTTGCCACACAAAACTAGCTGGGTCAGACCCCAGAAAGAGCAAGTGCCACAAAGGAGGCTTCACTTAGGAACTAAAACCAGCAATCAGCACAAGAGTATAAATAAAGTAAGAACTGGAAATAAAGAAAATACATCAGGATGATATACGACGAGATAACCATGGAGCTATTCAGATAACCAGGTTACAACCCGTAAACCAAACAAGGACCGGGGTCGTAACCCTTCGTCTGAACCGAACTTGGAATTCTCACCATTTATCGGTAAAATAAATACAGGCATTCAGGTCATACAGTAATCTGGAACAGAATCACGACAAGACTAGACAGGTTAGACTCCATCCAATCATTTCACGGCCAAGCAAGAATTACGGCTTGATACTTTAACTAACTAGGGTTGTCAAAAGCCTAATTACTAACAAGATGCAGTGAGATTATTCCACAGCCACAAGTCCTGCAGACCATCCAGGTTACCCGGGTTGAAAGATTAGGGTTGAATTCATGTGGGTACATCGTCCAGGAAACACATGTACCCTTAGGTAGCTTGAAGGGTGCAACACATGACAGTGTGCTGGAAATGTGCCCTACTCGACGGCAGGCTACAGATCCCAAGGCGTGCCCAGGTAACGGGATTGCCTGTAGCTGGGAGATCTCTTTATGACTAGTGTATTAATCTAGTTATTAGCCTTAGTCCATTTCAATAGATACTCCTGATCGTGGTACTCAGGAGTCCCCTCCTAGACATGATGTAAGACAGGACTGGATTATTTGTACAAACACAATCGCCCATGGTGTCCAGATTAATTATACAGGTCATGTCATGTTAGGTAGCCGTCGTAACAGCTTATCAAGAAAATCTTGTCATGTTTAACATGTCCAGTTTACTGGTCAGGAGTGCGCCACGACGGACCACTATCAGGTCATGTCAGGTTAGTCATGTCAGGAGTGCACCACTACGGGTCACTGCCATGTCAGGCTCAATTATCATGCCCAAACATATCAAGTAAATTCGTGATTATCAATGTATTGGATGTAAAATATCTAATAAAATATCAATACACAGGGCTGTAGGAGAGCCATGCGGCTAAGGCATATGCTGCTAGGAATGATCTCATGCGGCTGGAAGAGAACAGCCCATGCGGCTGAATAGGGTCAGGCGCATGCGGCTAAAAAGGGAAGGGCTTATGCGGTCAAAGGGGTATCAGTCATATGCGGCTCAGAGATCCACTCAGTCATGCGGTTGAGAAAGGCAAGACATATGCGGTCAGGAGCATAGGGAACTCATAGGGCTGGCGGGGGATGGGTCCATGCGGCTGGCTGACCAATCAAGTACATACGGTCGGGAAGGAGCAACCCATGCGGCTGCGGGTAACAAAGACTATGCGGTCAAGGGAAGCAAACCCATGCGGCTGGAAGACTGTGGTCTATGCGGCTCGCGAGTGTTGAGTTCATGCGGCTCAGAGTGGACGGAGTCCCATGCGGCAGCGGGAAGCAAGGCCTATGCGGCTGGGAGCAAGGGGTGCATATGCGGTTCGGGAAGAAGGGCCCCATGCAGCTAGAAGTACAAGAGCCTCATGCGGCTAGACTAAATACTTGCCGCATGAACTTGTCATGCGGTCAAGTCCAGTTAATAGTGCATGCGGTTGGAACTGACTTGCCGTATGAATGTTCATGCGGTCAAGTGCTACTATACGGCTCGGGACTGTGCTTCTTCTCCAAATTTCCGAGAAGTACACCATAAGCCATGGCTTCTAAGTTGCATAACTCTATCATCCGGAGCCCAAATCCGAACTTCCAAAGGTCAAAATAGGGTAGAACGAAATTCTCTACAACATGGAACCATCAAAACTCGAAAATAACAAGATTAAGTAGATCAAAACCCAAGAATTCTGAAAAATAAAGTAAATATAGATCTACAAGAATCTAGACATGGAAAGTGAAAATGCCAAGTTCTAAAGTAAGTTAGAATGCTGTAAGGAAGAGAATAAAGCAATAAAATTGGAGTTCATCCATGAAGCAAGTTGCACTTGCCTAGACCTCTCTCTCCCTCTCTCTGGTAGGTGAAGAATTAATAGAGGGAAGAAGAAGAGGTTAATAAAGAGAGAGAATGAAGAGGGGCTAATAAATGATAGTGGTGGTGGTAGGTAGGGGGTTCACCCTTGGTTCATAATGAACCAATAGCAATCCCAAACCGAACCAAGCCAACCCGAACTAAGAATAACTAAGCCAAACCAAACCAAGAAGATATACAAATATAAGATAAAATATGTATACGTATTCTAAATACGTAATACGAACAACAGGCATTACAACTCTACCCACCTTAAAATAATTCCGTCCTCGAAATTTAATTAAGAGGCTAGAGAGACAAGAACAAGCTACACTAATCACAGGCAAGCTATACTAGACAATCAATCAAGTAATCAATCATGCAAGCAAGGAATCGAAGGCATGAGGCATAAGAAGGACATTATACCTCACGAGTCAAATAAGTCGAGATATCGCGATCGGATATCATTCTCGCGCTCCCACGTTGACTTACCCAAAGAGTGACGACCCCAAGCAACTCGGACTAACTTGATAGTCTTATTCTTGAGTGTCTTCTCTCTTCGGTCCAATATAGATACGGGCCTTTCCTCATACGAAAGGTTGGTACCGACAACCAATTCTGAATGATCCAGGACGTTGCTCGGGTCTGGGATATACCATCGTAATTGTGATACATGGAATACGTCATGTACCTCGCTTAGCGACGGCGGAAGAGCGAGATGATAGGATACATCTCCTACTCGCTCCAGAATGTCGAACGGTCCTATATACCTAGGACTAAGCTTTCCCCGGACGCCGAAACGAATGACGCCACGGTTAGGCAAAATCCTCAGGAATACATGATCGTCGGTCGAAAACTCGAGAGGGCGTCGATAAGAATCGGCCCAATGACGCTGGCGATCTTGGGCAATTCGAAGATGATCTCTGACTTGCCTGACCACTTCAACTGTCTGAGCGATCATTTCTGGACCGAGCATCTGCCTCTCTCCAACATCATCCCAGGCTAACGGGATCTGCACTTTCTGCCATACAGTGCCTCGAATGGTGCCATCTGGATACTGGCCTGGAAACTGTTGTTGTATGAAAATTCCACCAGGTGCAAGTAATCTTCCTACGAACCACCGAAGTCAAGTGTACATGACCGCAACATATCTTCAAGAGTCTGGATCGTGCGATCCGACTAGCCATTTGTCTGCGGGTGATATGCTGAACTGAACTGGAGATGAGTCCCCAAACTCTCTTACAAGCTACGCCAAAAGTGCAACGTAAATCTTGAATCCCGGTCTGAGGTGATACTGACTGGCACTTCGTGCAACCTGACGATCTGCCTAAGGTATATCTCCGCTAGCTGAGCCGTCGACTGGCCAACTCTGAATGGAAGAAAGTGAGCCACCTTCGTGAGACGATCAACTATAATCCAAATAGCATCTCGACCAGCTGGGGATCTAGGCAATCCGGTCACAAAATCCATGGTCACATGTTTCTACTTTCATTCTGGAATCGGCAAGGGCTGAAGAAGTCCAACCGGCCTCTGATGTTCGGTCTTAACTTGTTGGCAAACCAAACACCGAGAGACAAACCGAGCTATCTTCCGTTTCATGCCATTCCACCAGAAGTGCTGACGGATATCGCGGTACATCTTCGTACTGCCAGAATGGATGGAATACTGAGAACTGTGTGCTCCTGACATGATCTTCTGTCTGATATCTCCACTGGGTACACAAAGATGATTACCATATCGAAGTGTACCATCCTCATGAATGCATAACTCTGGTCTTCGTCCTGCCTCACACTCTGCTCTGAGCCGCTGAAGTTTGGAAGCTGTTGACTGTGCCATCCGGATCCTCTCGACTATAGTGGACTGAACTTGCATGCTGGCCATCAATGCCATACTGGAAGGAAGAACAACTTTAATACCCATCTTCTGAAGATCTACTAACAGCTCCGGTTGCGCTGTTAGGAAATAAACACCGGCTCTCCTGCTCAATGCATCTGCAACGACGTTGGCCTTCCCAGGATGATACTGCAAGTTGATGTCATAATCCACAAGAAGCTCCAGCCACCTCCTCTGACGCATGTTAAGATCATTCTGGGTGAAAACATACTTCAGGCTCTTGTGGTCGGTAAAAATCTCTACCCTATCTCCGTACAAATAGTGCCTCTACAACTTAAGTGCAAACACCACTGCTGCCAGCTCCAAGTCATGGGTTGGGTAATTTCTCTCATGATCACGAAGTTGTCGTAAAGCATAAGCTATTACCTTCCCATGCTGCATTAGAATACATCCTAAACCTCTGCCTGAAGCATCACAATATACCGAGAATCCTCCTGTGCCATCTGAAAGAGTGAGAATGGGTACCGTTATCTGGCCTCGCTTCAACTGTTCAAAAGAACTCTGACACTCTGCTGTCTAAGCAAACTGTACTTCCTTGTGGGTCAATTGGGTCAATGGTGCTGAGATCCGGGCAAAGTCTGAAACAAACCGCTGGTAATAGCCGGCCAATCCAAGAAAACTGCAAACTTCTGCAACTGTGCTGGGCACCGGCCATGACTCAATAGCCACAATCTTCTGGGGATCCACTTCTACTCCTCCTCTGGTGATGATATAACCCAAGTACGAAATACGGTCGAGCTAGAAATCGTATTTACTGAACTTGGCATACAACTGGTGCTCCCTGAGAATCTGAAGAACCACACGGAGATGCTGCTCATGCTCTGCTTCACTCCTGCTATAAACCAGGATATCGTCCAAGAACACAATCACAAACTAATCCAAGTAGGGCATGAAGATGCGATTCATGAGGTCCATGAATACTACCGGTGCATTGGTCGCTCCAAAAGGCATAACAAGGAACTCCCAATGCCCATATCTCGATCTAAAAGCTGTCTTCGGGATGTCCTGCTCTCTGACTCTGATCTGATGATATCCTGACCGCAAATCAATCTTCGAGAATACTGATGCCCCCTTGAGTTGATCAAACAAGTCATCTATCCTTGGAAGAGGATATTTGTTCTTGATTGTCACTGAATTCAAGGTACGATAATCAACACATAACCTGGACGTACCATCCTTCTTTTTCACAAGAAGCATCGGGGCTCCCCAAGGTGATCCACTAGCACGAATGAATCCCTTGGTCCTCAGTTCCTCAATCATCTTATACAATATTTCCAATTCTGATGGCGCCATTCTGTAGATTCTCTCTGACACTGGGGCTGTCCGGGGGACCAAGTCTATGGTGAACTCGATCTCCCGCTCTGGCGGCATACCTGGAAGCTCTTCTGGGAAAACATTTGGGAACTCTTCGACTATTCGGGGCAACTGTACGGCTGCTACTGCCATCCGCAACACTGGGGGAGAAGGCTCAACTGCGCCTCTGGAAAATAAAAACTCTGGCTCTCCTGGAATGCTAAAAACAACCCTACCAATATGGCAGTCTATTCTAGCATACTGGTTCCTTAACCAATCCATCCCTACGACCACATCATAATCGGCCATCGGGAATTCTATCAATCTAGCGGGAAATTCTCTACCGCTAACTACGATCCGACACGAGGAAAACACCCTATCGACTCCCACAAGTCCGTTACCAGTAAGTATATTGAGCCTTACTGTTAATGACTCGAGCTCCAATCCTATCCGTGTCACGAATCGTGCAGACATAAAAGAATATGACGTACCAGAATCAAATAAAGCTGAAGCTGAAAATCAGTTGACGAGAATAGTACCTGCCACTACCTCTTCTGGTGCCAATCCTTCCTCTGCGGTTATCACCATAGCCTGACCATGCCCTCGGGGTGCTGGTCCCCTCTGCTGAAATCTATGCTGTCTATTCTAACTCTGGACTTGGGCTTGTGCATACTGCTGGGGGTTCTACTGTTGGAATACCTGGGACTGAGGCGACAAGGGCCTCGGCAATGGATACTGCTGCTGCTGGACCGGAGCTGGTCCTCTCACCGAAGAGCTAGAAAGGTTGGACGAGGATGAACCATCCCTATTAGGGCAGGAACCAACCCTATGGTCTGGTGCTCCACAAGCCAGGCATAATCTTTGCGCCCTGCGACACTCTGCCACTACATGGCCTGGCTTCCCACAATGAGAACATCCCACTGCAGAAGACTGCTTTTGCTTCTGCTGCAGCTGCTGAGGGTACGTCGGGGTGGAATGCTAGACCGACGTCACTGAGGTCGCCCGCCTCGGAGCTCCAATAGTCAAAGCCCTGGCTGCCGGGGCTGGGGCTGAAGACTGATTCATCTGACCGTGAGATCTCTTCCGACCTCCGGCCCTATCCACAATCCTCTGGAAGGTATACTCATGCCTCCTAGCAGCTCTCAAGACTGCATCAAAAGTCTGATGCTCAAACTGCTCAACTGCAAAATAGAATCTCCAGGTGAAGCCCCTGTTGGAATTGCTGGGCTCGATCATACTCGGTTGCCAGCAAAGTGGGAGCAAACCGGCTGAGTCTCGAAAACTCGGCCGCATATCCATCGACCGTCCTGCCCATCTGCTTCAGATTGGTGAACCTCGTCTGTAGATCGTACCGAGCAACAGCATCAAAATACTTGGTCTGGAATCTCTTCCTGAATACTGCCTAAGCAATAGGTGCTACTAATCCAATGGCCTGAGCTGCCCACCAGCTGCGGGCAAGATCTAGCAACTGTAGACGCACCACGACTACCTTCTCATTCTCTGGGGTCCTGGCTGCTTCGAGAATCACTTCAGTATCCTGAAGCCAAGCATCCACAGCGATAGCATCTTCACTACCGTCAAAGAATGGAGGGTTCAAGCGCTTGAAGCTGTTGGTCGCGCTGTTACCCTGATGACCTCCTCTGGTTAAGACATCCGTCACTGCCTGGTGTAAGGCATCTCCACGACGATCTTGAGAAGCTATCAAGGTCCTGACGAGACCTACCAAAGTGCCATCATCAGGCTCGGCAGGGTGAACTGGCTGGACTGGTGGCTCTCCGTCAGAAGGCACGACTCTGGAGGCTACTCCCGAATGCTGGGCTTGATCTTCGGGTTGCTGCTGATCCGCAGAAAGTGCTCCGCCTCGCTGACCGGCAGGTCCAGGAATGATGCTGCTGAAGAAGACGACATGGGGAACAATAAGGAAGGACCAAGACAGATCAACGATACAAGCATATGATCAGGACAAGAATCCAGGGATTCAGAGGATATAAACAGAGATCAAGGGAGAATACTGATTGAGACATCTATTCGGTAAACTCTCACATATCTTGATTCACAAGACCTGCATGGGCCACCACTTAAACCATGTCACGTCCCAGAACCAGAATACTGGAGAGCGGGAGCAGACATAGCCAGCTACGTATATGAAATGGATTCCATCTCGCTATACGGTCACGGCTGTCTAGATACATAAGGGTTTAACTACAAGACAACAGTCTCTTAAGGTCATGAACAAGCCTATTGTCTCAATCACAAGCAAGTAAGTAAAAGTTACAAGATGTATGATCATTAAATATACAATAGTAAGACGTCCCAAACATTACATATTCAATTGATCATGAAGCTAGTCTTTACAAAATGTCAGGACTAGCAAGAGTTTAGTCATACATGATCAACCCTAGGATCTGTTAATCATGTTACAGCCCGTAGGTAGATAGTAAGTAAAGTACAATCGAGCTAAACAGGTGCTCGCCGGCTAAACACCTCAAAAGAATATTTTTACAATAAAGTGGGAGATCAAAAATAAACCCACTCGTTGCCAGGGTTCCGTCTAGTGGCCACCATCTGGCTGGAAGGTCGGTAGATCCTCTGGAGCTGCTCCGAAATCTGGCCACACAAAACCAGCTGGGTCAGACCCGAGAAAGAGCAAGTGCCACAAAGGAGGCTTCACTTAGGAACTTAAACCAGCAATCAGCACAAGAGTATAAATAAAGTAAGAACTGGAAATAAAGAAAATACATCAGGATGATATACGACGAGATAACCATGGAGCTATTCAGATAACCAGGTTACAACCCGTAAACCAAACAAGGACCGGGGTCGTAACCCTTCGTCTGAACAGAACTTGGAATTCTCACCATTTATCGGTAAAATAAATACAGGCATTCAGGTCATACAGTAATCTGGAACAGAATCACGACAAGACTAGACAGGTTAGACTCTATCCAATCATTTCACGGCCAAGCAAGAATTACGGCTTGATACTTTAACTAACTAGGGTTGTCAAAAGCCTAATTACTAACAAGATGCAGTGAGATTATTCCACAGCCACAAGCCCTGGAGACCATCCAGGTTACCCAGGTTGAAAGATTAGGTTTGAATTCATGTGGGTACATTGTCCAGAAAACGCATGTACCCTTAGGTAGCTTGAAGGGTGCAACACATGACAGTGTGCTGGAAATGTGCCCTACTCGACGGCAGGCTACAGATCCCAAGGCGTGCCCAAGTAACGAGATTGCCTGTAGCTGGGAGATCTCTTTATGACTAGTGTATTAATCTAGTTATTAGCCTTAGTCCATCTCAATAGGTACTCCTGACCGTGGTACTCAGGAGTCCCCTCCTAGACATGATGCAAGACAGGACTAGATTATTTGTACAAGCACAATCGCCCACGGTGTCCAGATTAATTATACAGGTCATGTCATATTAGGTAGCCGTCGCAACAGCTTATCAAGAAAATCTTGTCAGGTTTAACATGTCCAGTTTACTGGTCAGGAGTGCGCCGTGACGGGCCACTATCAGGTCATGTCAGGTTAGTCATGTCAGAAGTGCACCACTACGGGTCACTGCCATGTCAGGCTCAATTATCATGCCCAAATATATCAAGTAAATTCGTGATTATCAAGTTCATAACAAAAGGCGTAAGGATATAAAATGGACGTAAAATATCTAATAAAATATCAATACACAGGACTATAGGAGAGCCATGCGGCTAAGGCATATGCTGCTAGGAATGATCTCATGCGGCTGGAAGAGAACAGCCCATGCGGCTGAATAGGGTCAGACGCATGCGGCTAAAAAGGGAAGGGCTTATGCGGTCGAAGGGGTATCAGTCATATGCGGCTCAGAGATCCACTCAGTCATACGGCTGAGAAAGGCAAGACATATGCGGTCAGGAGCATAGAGAACTCATGCGACTGGTGGGGGATGGGTCCATGCGGCTGGCTGACCAATCAAGTACATACGGCCGGGAAGGAGCAACCCATGCGACTGCGGGGAGCAATGACTATACGGTCAAGGGAAGCAAACCCATGCGGCTGGGAGACTGCGGTCTATGCGGCTCGCGAGTGTTGAGTTCATGCGACTCAGAGTGGACGGAGTCCCATGCGGCAGCGGGAAGCAAGGCCTATGCGGCTGGGAGCAAGGGGTGCATATGCGGTTCGGGAAGAAGGGTCCCATGCAGCTAGAAGTACAAGAACCTCATGCGGCTAGACTAAATACTTGCCGCATGAACTTATCATGCGGTCAAGTCCAGTTAATAGTGCATGCGGTTGGAACTGACTTGCCGCATGAATGTTCATGCGGTCAAGTGCTACTATACGGCTCGGGACTGTGCTTCTTCTCCAAATTTCCGAGAAGTACACCATAAGCCATGGCTTCCAAGTTGCATAACTCTATCATTCGGAGCCCAAATCCGAACTTCCATAGGTCAAAATGGGGTAGAACAAAATTTTCTACAACATGGAACCATCAAAACTCAGAAATAATAAGATTAAGTAGATCAAAACCCAAGAATTCCAAAAAATAAAGTAAATATAGATCTACAAGAATCTAGCCATGGAAAGTGAAAATGCCAAGTTCTAAAGTAAGTTAGAATGCTGTAAGGAAGAGAATGAAGCAATAAAATTGGAGTTCCTCCATGAAGCAAGTTGCACTTGCCTAGACCTCTCTCTTCCTCTCTCTGGTAGGTGAAGAATTAATAGAGGAAAGAAGAAGAGGTTAATGAAGAGAGAGAATAAAGAGGGGCTAATAAATGATAATGGTGGTGGTAGGTAGGGGGTTCACCCTTGGTTCATAATGAACCAATAGCAATCCCAAACCGAACCAAGCCAACCCGAACCAAGAATAACCAAGCCAAACCAAACTAAGGAGAGATACAAATACAAGATAAAATACGTATACGTATTCCAAATATGTAATACGAACAACAGATATTACAACTAATATGCTTACCAATATCATGGCGGTCCAAACTGCTGGGGCCGTTCCTCCACCTCAACCAAACGTCTCAGCATACACTAGTCCGGCTCATAGCAACAACCCTCCTTCTCTACAAAAGGAGTATCATTCTGTTGTGCCTCCTCCAAATCTCGTAAATACTGGGGGTGGTCCTTCGTCAATAACACTTGACAACCGTACAATAGCCATTTTTCAACATCTTCTCAATCAGCAGGATGCAATCGATTTTCTTGTTGCCCGTCTCGATACCATCTCGCACAAAGACAAGTTTCAGAAGATGGGGATATCTTAACATTATCCTCCTAAATGGGAGAATGCTACTTGCCCTCCTAACTACTAGTCATTGACGCTAAATTCATTTAATGGGATGACTTCTCATCGCCAACACATGACATACTTCAACACGTAGACTCTGCATTTACCAAGAGACGATGCGTTCTTGTCAGCTATTTATCAGCACTTTGCAGAGGGTAGCTTTTAAATGGTTCTACAGCCTGCCTGACGATTGCATTAACTTCTTTAAAGACTTGGAGAGGTTATTCCTCAACAGGTTTATTAGAGCGGCATGCATGTTTGTATGTCCACCCTCATCGAAATAAAACAGAGGAGGAGTGAGTCTGTTATTGCTTTCATCGAACGCTTCAGGCGATTAGCATTGAAGATGTCCTTCGGTATACCAGACTCAGAGCTTATGGATACCTGTCGATATAACTTTCTTCCTACAGTAAAGTTCTGTCTGGGTATACATCAGTATGATACATGGCATGCTTTCATCGAGACTGCTAATACTGCAGAGAATGATGTTCCTAATCTGAAATTACTGGGGTTGAAGACACCCAAATCTGAAGACAAATGTAAGCACCCCCAAACTATCCCTATCCGTGAGGGTAAAAGGAAAGAAGTCTTGAAGGTCTACACTTTTAATGGAGCTTCCAATTCTCAGGATGCTCCAGACAAATCTAAGAAGTCTTTCTTCTTTGACGAAGATGATGTTGTTACAATTTTTGACACATTGATGAAGGGAATAAACTAACATTGCCTCCACCACGACATCCTACAGAGGCAAACCAACTCAACGACCCAAGTACTGTCTTTATTACCAATATGTGCACCATTCTACCAAGGATTACGTCATCCTGAAGAAGAAGATACAACAACTTATCGACAGCCAAGTTATCAACCTCAAAGTTGAAGACAAGGTCGTATCTTCTAACATGATCTCTCTTCAATTTGGTGACTTTCCTCCCACAGAAGTTCCAGATGGCGTAGTCTCGATCCCCAAAGCAGTAATAGAAGTCGTCAACCTGCCGCCAGCTTGCAACTCAACATCAACATTAGTGCCGCTCACGACAGAACATGGTGAGATCATGTGGGTCCATCCAGACCTTGTGCAAGAAATAGCGAAGGGGGTGGTGCCTTCCAAAGCAAAGAGGGGCAAAAAATACAAGACATGCCATATGGTGTCTTCTCCTATTTACAAAGTTCTATCTGGTAAGACGCGATTCGGGAAGACTTACCTGCAGACTTATGACCCCGTACAAGAAGATGTAGTACCTTCTCAAGCTCCTGCTGCCCCCATAAGTTCAGAAGTTGGTCCATCTAAGTCCTCGACTATCGACAAAGCTAACCAGAAGGAGACACGATTTGACAAGCCTATGAAGCCACCAACTTTCGAAGGCATGGATCAGCCCTACAACTTTGACATACTGGCACAACTGGCCAATACACCTGCCAGGTTATCTTTGTTCAATCTACTGCGGCACTCTAAAGAGACGCATAAAGCTTTAAGTGAGGTATTACTACATGCCAACTCTTATCTCGCTGAAGTCAAAGCCCCCGCTGAAGATCCAGTCTCCTGTCCTTACTGCCATAGCACTATGGAAGTGGTGCCCAACATCACCTTTTTACAAGAGGACATGCTACTCAAAAATAATCATCATGATAGACCTCTGTACTATACAGGATATATCGGGGCGAGTAAGGTGGATCGGATGCATATCGATCCAGGTTCCTCCCTCAGCATCATCCCTAGAAGTTTACTCCAAATTCTAGGGATCCCTCTATACAAGCTGTCTGCCACCAATACAACTATCATGGCTTTCAATGCTGGGAGAAGTCATCCTCTGGGCAAGATCCGTCTCAAGTGCCAGATTGATGATCTTTGAACAGAAGTTGCTTGCTATGTCATTGACGCCAATGTATTCTACAATGTCTTATTGGGACATCTGTGGATACACGAGGACATGATTATTCCTTCTATCCTTTACCAGTGCTTTAAGTACATCAACTGTGATGGCATCGTGAAGGCAGAGTTTGTCGATGTTGATCCTTTCAAGGGTATTAAAGCCTACTATGGAGATTCGGTATTTATCAATCTCAGCCTCCCAAAGATGACGGCAACGAAGCTGACGATGAAGCTGAATTCAATTCATCTGCCAGTGACGGTCCCCTGGTCATCTGAGTGAAAGGACGTACTACACCAAAAAGTACTCCAAAGCCTCTCACAATCTTGGTCAAAAAGAAATGTCCTGATATTGTCAAACCATTGACCATCACTCTCCGTAAAATGACTCGTGTGGAACTTGCTGAAGTTCATCCTCCCAATCCGGACGAGTTACCCTACGTGGAGAACTTAACCAAGTTCATGACTCATATTCCAGACAATGATGCCCTCAATGAGTATATCAATACTCAAAATAATGTACATTCAGTGGATGATATTAACCCTAAAGAAGAACTTGTATATTTTCTGAGTAAAGGTTTATCTTTGAATTACCCTGATGTCTACCAATCTATAAACCATTACATAGATACGTTGTATGCCCTAGAGCATGTCATAGGGCCACATCTCTACATGCCGGTCACGACGTCTCGTCTGCGAGAAAAAGTTTAGCCAGAAGATATCCACTACTTCATCGTTCCAGCTAGAAAGAAGGGTGAAGAATTGATCATCTTTGATCGAATAATTGGCGAAAGAAAGTTCATTCAGGACTTTACTACTCCCGATTATAACACCTAAGCCGACTATGATTCAGGTAAAATACAGCTTTACCGATATAGTTTGCAGGCCCTGAATATTATCCAGAACATAGGATATGATATAGAAAGTGATTAGGGACTAAAATACGTCAAGGGCGATGATTGCTAATATGTCACTTTGCTCCTTCTGGCAAACCCGAGAACTATTATCAACAAAACGGTGTTAGTTTGGGTTATGTTACTCCTCCAACAACTTCTGAAGGATCAGACGTCGAAGTGGATCGTTGTTCTCATTCTTCTGATTCTTGCCTCTGGGATTCAGACTCCAGCATTGGAGACATGTTCAAAGCAACTTTGTCCGTCAACAAGGTGTTAGTTGACCAAATTACAGATGATGTCCAATCAATCGAGCTCGAACAATGGGCTTAAAAGATGGACACCAAGTGGGAGTTACGTTTCGAATAACGTGAACCACATACTGAAGATGAAGTCGTCCAAGTTAATTTAGGAGATGAATCATCTCTTAAACCAATCTTTATCAACAAAAGTCTGTATGGTGAAGAACGGTAATCTCTTATACAGCTTATAAGAGAACATATTGACATCTTTACATGGAGCTATGAAGACATGCCAGGCTTAGACCCAAAAGTTGCTATGCACCACCTAAATATCTCGTCTAAAGCTAAGCCAGTGAAGCAGCAGCAACAACGTTTTTGACCAAACATCATGGAGGCTATCGAAACTGAAGTCAAAAAGCTTATCTCAAGTGGGTTTATTCGTAAAGAACAACACCCTGATTGGGTCGCTAACATTGTTTCGGACATAAAAAAGAACGGTAAAGTTCGAGTCTATATCGATTACCGTGATTTGAACTCTGTATGCCCAAAAGATTAGTTCTCTACAGATCACGGACGTAATAATCGACAATACTTGTGGCTTCGAGTGGATGTCCTTCATGGATAGGTTCTCAAGCTACAAGCATATTTTGATGTTCCCCGATGATGAGAAACACACATCTTTTCAAATGCCGTTGGGTGTATACTGCTATACGGTGATGCCCTTCGGATTAAAAAATGTGGGTGTGACATACCAGCGAGTTATGAACACAATTTTTTGCGATTATTTGTGCAAAACAGTGGAATGCTGCGTAGATGATATCACAGTTAAAAGTCATCTCAAGGGCAACCACCTATAAGATCTGAGAACGGTGTTCGAACTAATGTGTGCACACCAACTCAAGATGAATCCAACTAGGTCTTGTCTGGGAGTCTCCAGCGGCAAGTTCCTTGGTTTTGTTATCACTTCAAAGGGTATACATCTTGACCCGGAGAAAGTGAAAGCTATCCTCCATATGCGTCCTCCAAGAAATATCAAAGAGCTATACGGACTTCAAGGAAGGTTAGCCTACATAGACGATTCATTTCAAATCTTTCTGGAATGTGTCAACCGTTTTTTCAGCTCATAAAGAAAGGAGTATCTTTCGTCTGGACTGAATAATGTTAGCATGCATTTGACAACATCAAGAAGTATCTCACAAGCCCCCAGTGTTGGTGGCTCCGATAGTTGGAAAGCCTTTCTTGTTATATATTTGTGCTATGGATCATTCTCTTGGGGCCCTATTAGCACAGAAGAATGAAGGCGGTCATAAACAGGCAATTTATTACCTCAGCCGTACGACGGTGGGTGCCGAAGACACGTCACTGTGTCTGGGCAGACTATCCACAACATATCTAGATTCAATCCTCTCAGAATACTCATGACTAAACCGGGTTCTCTTAATTCCTATACGATATGTTATTCGTCCCTCAGAAGGCAGTAAAATGCCAAACATTAGCTAATTTCTTAGCAGCTCATCCAGTGCCAGAATCTTCCAAACTCTACGATAAAATCCTGAACGAAGTGGTTGAGTCTAACACCGCAACTGAGAAAATCCCTATTTGGCGAATGTTCTTTGACGGTGCGTCAAGAACGGGACCTAAAGGAAATATTGTGGCCGAAATAGGCATTGTACTTGTGTCACCCGACCATCTGGTTATACACCGTGCTTATTCTCTCATGGAACTTTACACCAACAATGTGGCCGTATATAACACCCTACTGATCGGCCTTCAATTGGCAAAACAACTGGGAGTTGACTATCTAAAAGCTTACGACGATTCTAAGCTGTTAGTTAGTCAGGTCCGAAGGGATTATGAAGATCTTATCCCATATCATAAAGCGACGATCGAGTTGGCTTCTACCTTCATTGTATTCTTCATCGAGCATGTGCCTCGATTAAAGAATATAGAAGCAGATGCTTTAGCCGGTCTGGCTGCTTCCTTGACCGTCCCTATCAATACTCAGCACTCGATCACAGTGTCTGGTTGAGAGTTATTCTATGCGAAACATGTCTTACATATTTATCATAGTTATGCAACAGAAACGAACGTCAACGTCAAAGACTGAAGATTTCCTTTCATAGACTACGTCGTCTATGAAATCCTTCCTGAGGACCCAAAGGAAGCAGTATCTATCCAACGGCGATCCCTCAGATTTTACTATGATACAGCTACCAAAATAATGTACCGACGTTCTTACGACGGGTTACTATTACGATGTTTATCAGACACAGAAGCCAAACATGTACTACGTAAGGCTCACGATAAAATTTGTAGTGCACACCAACCAGGCCCCAAATTACAAGATCGTCTCAGACGAATGGGTTATTATTGGCCCACGATGATAGCAGATGCTGTTGAATATACAAAAAAGTGTAGGACTTGTCAGTTCCATACCGATTTCATTCATCAACCTTTGAAGTTTCTACACCCGACGGCGGCATCTTAGCCTTTTGAAGCCAGGGGTATGGATATCATCGGCCTAATCAGCCCGCCATCCTCCAGAGGACATCGATTTATTCTAGCTATAACCAATTACTTCTCCACATAGGCGAAAGCTATACCACTCATCGAAGTAAAGACGTCGAATGTGATCAGTTTCGTCAAACAACACGTCATCTACGGCTTTGGCCTACCTCGCAGGATCATCCATGATAATGATCCATAATTTGCGAGCCATGCATTCTATCGGTTCTGCGATAAGAATTAAATTCGGAATGTAGCCTCTATATCTTACAATATAGCAGCTAATGGATTAGCAGAAGCCTTCAATAAGACTATCATCAAACTTCTCAAGAAGTTCGTGTCTTTAAAAAAGCGCGATTTGAATGAGAAGCTCGACGAATGTCTCTGGGCCTATCGTACAACGGTCCGGACTCCAACAGGCAGTATGCCATTCACTCTGGTTTATGGGAGTGAAGCAGTTCTTCCTCTAGAAATGTAGATTCCCTCTCTTCAAGTAGCCTTAGCCAGTAAGTTGACTGTCGAAGAAAGTTACCGTCTGTGACTACAAAAGCTGGAAGCGCTAGACAAAAAATGCTTATTAGCTCAACATTGTATTGAGCTATACCAAGCACGCCTTTCTAGAGCCTTTAATAAAAAGGTGAATGAATGAATATTTCAAGTAGGTGATCTGGTCTTATCAGTTAGAAGACCAATGGTCATGATGCACGAGGTAAAAGGAAAATTTTAGCCTAAATGGGAAGGTCCTTTCGTTATAGAATCAGTGTATTCTAACGGTGCGTATCGACTAACCAAGCCTGATGGTGACTTACTCATGATGCTGATCAATGGCAAGTTCCTGAAGAAATATTATGTGTAACCTTTATGTACAAGATTCTCATATACCATATTTTGATCATGTAAATGTACAGTACAATATTTATGTGATTCGAAAAATTATCCAAATATTATCCGTATTTCAAGAGTCATGGATATATAATGGATAATTGGTCTACTAAAAAAAGTTTCTCTAGTAGAATTAGCTTTGTTTTGGACTATGCCCAAACTCGGTCTTATGAAAACGGTCACGTCTATATTACCTCTGAACTATTTTCTGATAATTATTTTCCAGTGGAATAATTATGAAATGTCCCGCCACATCCAAACAACCTCTGAGCAAAACATTCGTCAAAGATAATCACGTCCATATTACCTCTGAATTGTCTACTCCTACCTAATGTTATATATCCGTCCACGTCCATATTACCTCTGGTCAGATATAGAATATCCTCTACTATTACGTTCTCATTATCTCTATTAACAGTTTCTTTTAACTTATTATCTATGTTCGAGAATCTTGAACATAAAACAAATAATAAGTCCACATCAAATTCCCTAGCAGAATACCAACCAGAAATAATCCTACTACGTCCACACAACCTCTAGTTCTGATATTTCACAAACTACATTCATAAGTTTCAAAGGCCAAAATATTCTTTACTAAAAATGTCTCTCAAAAAACAGATAAAAGGAAAAAGATACAAG
This sequence comes from Iris pallida, assembly GCA_029216955.1. NCBI lineage: Eukaryota > Viridiplantae > Streptophyta > Magnoliopsida > Asparagales > Iridaceae > Iris > Iris pallida. The sequence continues at coordinate 12,044,846 of JANAVB010010198.1, read as the reverse complement.
AGTCTTTAAGCCCCAAATGAGCCAATTACAAAATAAGGTTTAAGGGGTACACAACTGATTGATGTTGTCCCTTAAAGCCGTTATCACAATCTGAGACTTGACAGTGGCATGACGGCGTGCTTCTTCCTGCTGAACGGCTTCATTCTTGAAGGGAATCAACTTCATGTGATCCCCCTCCAACTTTACCATCTGTTTTTTTAACTGGTCTGAAGTTGTGGCAATCATAGCAGCCTGAACCGTATGGTCTTCCTGTTTAGATGCGATTGTCCTTAAGCTGGCCTACAGTTGGGCAATCTCCTTTTGGATCTGCACAATATGATTATACATTTTAGTGATCTGGGCGGCCAGCTTGTTCTTCAAAACAATACGAGCCTTACTCGCGGCGTTGAACTGTTCATATTAATCAGCCAACTCACTGAACTCCTTAGCAAGGGCATCCTTCCTTGCTTAGAAAGAAGCTTCCTCCTTCGCAAGAGCTGCAACCAAAGCCTCATCTTCTTCAAGAAACAACGAGGTTGGACTCTGTTGCTTGGCTTCCCAGAATCTGGCCACCTGGTCCTCCAGATCATTCAGAACTTTCTTCAGAACATTAGCCTACTCCTCATAGTCGGTGATGCTCTCAAGGGCCGTCACTTGGCATTCAACAATAGCCTTTACAGGTGCAAAGGTGACGTTCTGATTTAGAACTCCAGGAAGCTTTACTTTCAAAATAGAATAGAAAGCTTTGACGTCTTCTTGGGCCATCTCGTCATCTTCGGAAGAGGTCGTTGGGGAGGAAGCCTGATGGGGATCTTCCACTCCAGAAAGGGACGCTTGACAAGAAGTCGAACCTAACAAGGAAGCAATATATCTATCTGTGACGGAAAGAAAAAACATGAAAGTATACGAAAGAGTTGTAATTTTGTACCTTCTACTTGCTCATCACCAACTTGAGCTAGGTCTTCAGCCCTGGTTACGAAGGAGCCAAGAGCAGGCCCAGGTTGTTCAATGGTAACAATGACAAGGCCCCGCACATTTTGATATTAGGCTGTATATCTTCTATGGCCCCAGTTGGACCTAGAGTAGGTTCAGTAATAACCCCCTCAGTGCGCTGTTCAACCTCTCTTTCTACAGCCGATGCCGGTATACCAATAAATTCCTCTATGCCAGCAATTCTAGAGGAACCCGAGGCAACTTCTTGTCTTGCCCTAGTGTTTGGGACAGCCTCTATACTTTGTTCCCTCTTCTCGTCTACAAGGGAATACACGACGGAAGTCAGCCTCATGAGAAGTACACAAAATTAAAGTCGGAAAATCTCATCCGAAGTAAGGTGCAAGAATAACGTACCCACGGGAGTGTGAGCTGATTGGACTTGATTCTCGTCCAATTCATTTATTAGTGCCCCAAGCTCAGACATATCTCCTAAAGAGATATTATAAGAGGGGCTGGCTTCATCCGTCGGTTAAGGAAGAATGGAGGACACTGTCGTCACGTCCACCTCTTCAGATGAAGAGGTACCTACCTCGGTACGACTTCAAAGTCCTGTGCAAAGGACAAATGCAAGGGTAAGAGAGCATTATTTGAAGACAACACGAGTATTGGTTTTACCAACACGACAATGGAATCCAGAAAAGGATCTACTTTCGTGATAGTAATGGCCCGTGATGCTGTTTCACTCCTTTGAGTTTGTCGGGAAGATCTTCTGGAAGGAGGTAAGCCGGTACCCACATCCTTGACCTTCTTTATACCTCTAACAGCAAGTTTCTTTTTTCTTTTAAAAGTCGACTGTTGAGCCAGTTCACTCGAAGCTTTTCGTTTATGAGGAAAATATGAGAGAGAAGTGTCCTCTTCAATATCCTTATTTTGCGGATACCCACATCCTATAGTCGGCCCTGCTGCAGGTACGACACCTTCCCTTCTATGGTCCCTCATTGCTCGAGCTCGTCCTATATCGGCAAGAGTGGGGGCAATCCTAGTCCCCGATACTAAACTCTACTCATGGTCATACCGAGGATTAAGGGTATTGACCTGAGTATAAAACTTTGCAGCAGCAAAGAGCAGGTGAGTTTCATGTTTATCTTCTGGCAAAGTAAAAATTGCCCATGTTCATCCAGCATTGTAATAGCCCTATGCACACGCCCCGTCAATCAAACATCCTATCAACTCCAGATGCGGGCTAGGATTGCTCAGAAGAAGCTAGCTATACCCAAATTGTCATGCAAAATGACTTGGTAGATATGGTTCTAGGAAAGTATAGTTCCTATCCTTGAGCACCAGATGATAAGGTCTGATAGAATGGAGCCAATAGAATGCTCCAAGAGTCAAGCTCGTAGTGAGTGCTCCCTCTTCTACTAAAGAATCACCTACGCAGCCACTGCCAGGTGGAGGGGACACTCTGAAGAAATCATAATTATATAGGAAGTTCAAAGCCTTTCTACAAGCAGGCACCCCAGTAACAGCCCAGTCTGCGTTATTGAACCTTCGAAGAAAGACATCTCCTACCAAAGAGTCTGCCATCAGCCCGGCGTTCATTAATCTGGAACAGTACTATACCAGCAAACCCATTAAGTAATGAAAGGGAAGTTCAGTCCTGGCAAAGTCCTTTCTACCATCAGGCGTCACCATACTTGCAGTAAAGTCCCGCAAATCTCGTTGGATGACACAGACCATTGCAGAAAGCAGGGCGAGCCAGTATCTGAACACCAGTCTTACAGCCAGAAGAATCATACCCCAGCTCATCCTTTCGATAGACCCTGAACTACCAGGGACTACATAGTCGCGGAGCCACATCATCAGAAAGGCAGCCAGTATAGCCTTCTCCGACAACTTGAACTCAGCTTGCCGGAAGAAGTGATAAATTGGGGATTGTCCCTCGGGATAATCGATGTCGTCAGTGTTTATTGCCCCGTGATATTTCATCAGTTGCTCTATCTCAGATTTCGTTAAGGGCTTGTGAGTCGAGAAGAAGACCGAGCCGTCTTCTTTCACTTTCTTAATGAAGAAATAATTAGTCTAAGACCTTGTATGGGGAATAGCCCCCTCAGTCTAGCCCTTCTTTGTGATCCTGTGACAAATAAAGAAGTGACAAAGTAACTCTTTGTACACTCCTACCATCTCAGGGTTTTCCTTCTTGAGGTCAAAAAGCTTTTTATCACAAGGAACGTATTCCTCATACGACTCCGTTCCCGAGGGCAGCTTTGATATTGCTTGTATTTCATGTAGAGCTAAACCCATCTCCCCAACCGAAGTAAAGAAAGTACAGGTGTAATGATTGTACAACTCCACCAATACGATAAACATAGGGCAATTCACTTTTATGTTATATTGGGTGGCTCTAATGGCATAAAATAGGTTGGTAGCTTTTAGAGTAGCTTCATAGGTCGAGAGCACCCATTCAGTAAGGTCACTTCAGAATGGGACGGAGTAGCTCCAACCTTCCATCTGCAGCTTCCCTTTCGGATACGACTCCTTATTTGACATCATCAAATTGGAGAGGGTCTCGACAGCATAAGGATGAAGATCAGTTGGAACGTCGTTTATTATGGCCCCAGGATGCAGCCCCCTCAGGGAATAAGATATGGAGCCCTTGACACACTTGAATGTGTCTTTCTTCCGGTCTCCAGAGTTAAATTGGATCTTGCCAAAGACGACTCCATGAAGTTTAGGGGTCAGATCCTATTTCATTTATCTCCGGACAACTAAATCGGTAAATGCCGACAGAGGGTATTACGTTCCATAGACGACAACCATATTCTCAGGTCATTTAATCTGACCACCAGAGGGTCCCTTAGATGTTTCAGCTTGTCACCCTCAAACTCTAGGCTTTCACCGAACAGAAAGCACAGTCTCTTGAAGCTCCGCACCCCTCCGAGCGCGAACTTCTCATTGTTCATCATCTGCTTTAGGAACGACTTGTCCTGTTCAAGGATAGAGATCATCCGCACCGAAGGCTGGTTTTGGCTGATCTTAGCTTGAATGTTCCTTATCATAGTAGTGACAAGGCTTGAATCCAGAGCATGGCGAGCAGAGCTGAGAGGAAACCCACCAAGAGCTGGGACAACCATGTCAACTACAAAAATAGAACAAAAAGTCAAAAAAAAGACTAAGTCCTAGAAAAACATTCTATACGCCTGAATTTTATGTGCCCACATGGCCTTTGGGCGCATAGGAGTCCCTCTTGAACATAGAGCGTTCTGCATGGGTGCATAACACACAACAAAGTGTATGGGCGCATACTTCTGTGGGCGCATTAGAATGCTCACAGAAGTGTGTTGCTTTGGGCACATATCAATGGTTATGCGCCCAAGTAGAGAAAAGTCTGAGTGTCACAAATTAACGCTCTGGACTTTGTTTAAAGATATCGCCTCACTCAGAATGGGGTCTTGGACTAGTGAAGGCATTGTCAAAGGAGGAGAACCGCTCGCTGCAGCCTCTTTACCCTTTGTGGACCTCTTGGGAGTCGAAGCAGTCTCGGGAGACATGATCTCACGAAAAAGAGGAAATGAGAAAACTCTTGAAAATTTTAGAAAAAAGGAGAGAATAAATTTTCTCTCTCCCCGGGCCTATTTATAAGTAAAACATGGTACTATGCACCCATATGACCTATGCGCCCACATAACCTATGGACCCATATGGTCTATGCGCCCACGTAGACTTAGTCTTTTGTATATTATGCGTCTGCTACTTGCTGATGTGGACAATGCATAGACATCACACGAAGGATGGACCTCTTCAAATTCTACTCCGATGAATCTGTCAGTTCAGATTTTCGAGGAAGATCTCAACAGCTATCGTTTGACAGCCTGGTAGCATCTATGCACCCAAAGAGAGAATCTACTATGCGTCTACAGAGCCATAAGAAGACAGTCTCCCATGCTTCTTTCAAAGTATTCCGAACTCGTTCGAGTATCAAAAACTTTAAAGGAGGTCTTATAGAAGCATGAAAATTTTAGGACTATGCGCCCACAATGAAGATAAGGTTATGCGCCCACATGATAAAAGGGCTATGCGCCCATATGGCCAAAGGGGCTATGCGTCCACAACATTTTCTCCATGCAGCAAAAATATGTACCCAAGTGTGGGCGTATAGTTTGCTTCCAGCACTATGCACCCAAGGCAAAGACAGTATCACGACTCGGTCAACATCCACGATCAGTCATGCACCGAAGCATACGGCCACATCAGTCTCCACGAGTAGTCATGCATCGAAGCATGCGGTCACGTCAACCCCACGATCTACCCACGATCATCCAGTCCTTATGCGCCAACACTCTATGTGTCACCCTCATTTTCCGTATTTCCCGTATTTTGTATTTATACTCGTATCTGGATTTTGGCATGTATTTTTATTTTTTTTCAAACTTGTAGAATTTCGATATTTCCCGTATTTTCGGTTTTGGCATGGCTCGGTTTTATTGGGGATGGTTCGGTTTGGTTCGATTTTATGTGCTGGAACACCCTAGCCCTACACTCCACCCTCAACACACCACAACTCCCCCTCTTTATATCCCCACCTACCACTCTCTCTCCTCATAACTTCCACCATTAATTTCCTTCTTCTTCTTCTTCTCCTTCCTCCACAACTCTCCTAACCCTAGGCAAGTACACCTTACCACTTCATGAGAGCCCTATTTTCTTGGTTCATTTGCTAGATTAGGACATGGTGATCAACATTAGAACTTGGTGTTTTGTGATTTGAAGTCTCCCTTGCTCTAGATCTAAGTTATTTCTATTTTCGGATTTTGCATGGTTTGATCTCCTTAAGTTGGATTTTTATGGGTTTTGGTATTTCCATGTGGAAGAGCATTCAATTCTACCCGAGTTGGAACTTTGGAAATCTGAATTTGGAGTTCGGATGGCCAAGTTATGATGCTTTGAAGCCTTGGATTCATCCATGGTGTTCTGCTGTTTGGAGAAGACAGTGAGCAGTGTGCAGAGCTATTTAGCTTATGCACCCTGAGCTACGCGCGCTCTTTAGCGCTGCGTACGCAGGCTTGAGTACGCTTCCTGTTGGAAGCGTGTCTCCTTGAGCGTGCGTGACTTTTCACGCACACTGCTCCCTTCAGCGTGCGTGACTTTTCAAATAATCCCAAAACAATATCATAAATAATAAAATAAATTTCAAAAATATTTTAAAAATACAAAATGACAAAAATACCCCTGTTCTTAAAAACTGGGGGTGACAAATTCATCGAAATTAAAACCAAACAATAGTAAAATGTCAAAATTACAAGTCATAATTTTAAATAGTTTAAAAATGATTAAAAATCACCAGAAATCATAATATGAAATAATTATCAATAAATAAAAATTATAATTACAAAATTTCAAAATTACCCTCATCTGAAAAACTGGATGTTACAGCAGCAGCACTTTGTGCGCCATGTAGAGGCCGACCCCCCAACCCGTTGCATATATATACACATATATTCATATATATTTGACTCTCAGAAGAAAAACCCTAATCTCCTCCTCCTTCCTTCTCTTTCCTCTGTCCTTCCTCCTCCTCCTCTCCTCGGTGTGCGCGCCCAGCCTCGCCGGAGGGATGGCAGTCCCGCCTCACGGTCGCCACGACAACAACAAACACCACAACAGTTTTCCAATTTAAGGTACTCAACTTCTCCGATCGATATCTCTCTCATTTTAACTCCATTTTTAGATCCGTAAATTCGAGTAGAAAGCCCACATGACCCTTTTCGAGATTCCCCAGGTGGATTTCGAATGGGCATCCAATTTGTTAAAAAAATCGAGGCAAAGTTGGAGAAAAACCACTTTTCTGTAATATTAAAAACTATTTTAAAATACCAACTTGTCGGCCACTTTTCTTTCTGTACAATAAGATTTTGTAGAAACTAATTGAAGACAGTCAAAGACAACGTAACCGAGATTGTAACACACCTTCTGGATTCACTTTTTATCTAGTGTGTAAAAAGTTACACGTTGTTAAAGTTTCACGAAAAATTATAAATTCTGTTTTCAAAAAGTAGAAAAACACTCGATACGATGTGCGCCCCGACAAAACGGACGACGTGGTCGCACAATATACGCATCGAAAGGCGCGTATGGATGTTGTCGACTTGTGGAAAATGACGGAACCCGATTTCGTTGCACGTGCGCAACAAAATTAGTACGTATCCGTCGAGATACCCCCGTATCGATTCTTTGCAAATTAAGTCACAACTTTGTGTACACTCATCAAATCGCGACGAAACTTGAGCCATTGGACTCGAAATATTTTTCTGGTCCTGTGAGCCAAGTTTGGTTCAATTTTGAGAAGGTTGACTGGGATGCTATCTTGGCGGGCCCACAATTCCACTCAACGGGCAATTTTGTGCACAGCCCACCGGAATCCAAAATTGGACATACCGTTGGGTTCATCTCATCAAAACAAATCTATAGACATGTAGTTTGACAACTTTAGAGACCGTAGATTTTGGCACATATTTCGGTACAAAGTGGGTCAAACAGCGGACATTGTTTTGACCCAAAATTATGATTTTGCCCATGTTCCAGAATTTAACTTTTGGACAGGCATTTTCTATGCCTATCTTTTAATCCAAACTCGTTCGTGATATTTTTTGCAGCATCCGGAGTCATCTGCGGGATTTGGCTTTTCTTGCTTCATTTATTTGTCTGTTTGAGCTACTGGATTATTCTCTTTTGCACATAACCTCAGGCAAGATACCTTATCATAATTTATTGTTTATTAGTCTGAATTTATTTATTGCATATTACTGTTCTTTTATTTCCAGTTCTTATAGTTCTAGATTTACTACATGTTCAGTGATATTAGCTTATTTGTTATTATCCTTTGATTGCAAGTGGACCTAGAGTTAAGGGACTACCGTTTGTAGTGTATTGCATATCCCTTGACACAGTTGTACCACGAGGATGTGTGAGATGAGTAGCATGCAGAGGTCCTTGCGTGTGGGCTGATCTCCCATGTGCATGCATTAGGACTAACTGCTAATAGAGGCATGTTAGGAGACTTAGCAGCTAGAAGAGGTATATGAGACATGGATGTGACTCTGTTAGGCATTGGGTGGGACGAACAGTTCCTTAACGTATGGGTCCTTATGCACTTTCCTATTACTGATACTGCTGGCCTCTGACATTCGAGGAATGTTATGCTTTGAGGTCCCTGGTATCCTGATAGGGCCATACCTGAGATTACTGATACTGCTGGCCTATGACATTCGAGGAATGTTATGCTTTGAGGTCCCTGGTATCCTGATGGGACTATACCTGAGTTACTGTTACTGAGCCAGATACCTATGCATTGGGGGTTTGTTCTTAACATCATGAACACAGTAGTACGGTTAGATTACCTTATTGTTGTCTTGTCACTTATTTTTTTGTGGCATATTTTGTATTAAGTATTTATGGCATATTCTTCCTGCATCTTGTTACGTCCCTCTGAGGACCTGTTTATCTCACTAGTTGTGTATTTCTGTGAATTTGCAGGTGTTCTAGCCAAGGCCGTGTTCTTCACCATTCTTTCGAAGACGATTGCGCTTGGTTCGTCTCGTTATTTTATCGATCACTTCTTGTACATTTTATTTGAGATAGTTGGTAGTGGACTTTGTCTCCACCCAATGATTGTATACATGACAAATTCAAAGTTGCTTTTATATTATTTATTTATCTAGTGGATGAGATTTAGTTATTCTGGTTTTACTGTATTTTACAGCTTATGTATTCATACGAGGTTTCTATATATTGGAGTATACTTCGTATGTATGCAGCTGGCATGGATACGTACCTAGTCCTAAGTATTTTGGGACTGGGATGTTACATCAGCCATGACCAGCCTTCGGTACGGGTGATCGCTATGCTTGAACAGGACAAAATGTTCTAGAAGCAGATGATGAATGATGAAAAGTTCACACTCGGAGGGGCGCAAAGCTTTAAGAGACCGTACTTTTTGTTTGGTGACAGCCTAGGATTTGAGGACGAAGAGACGATGTCTTTTAGAAGACCCTCTGGTAGTCAGGTTAAATAACCAAAGGATATAGTTACCATCGATGAAGCGCCAATACCCTCTATCAGCGTTTATTGATTTAGCTGTACGGAGGCAAATAAAATGGGACCTGACCTATAAACTGCATGAGGTCACTTTTGGTAGGATCCAATTCAACTCTGGTGACCGAAAGAAGGACACTTTCAAGTGTGTCAAGGGCTCCACGTCCTACTCCACGAGGGGGCTGCATCTTGGGGCCATAATAAACGATATTCCTACTAATCTTCACCCTTACGCTACTGAGACTCTCTTCAACCTGATGTTGTCAAAGAAAGAGTCGTATCCGGGAGGGAAGCTGCGGATGGAAGGTTGGAGATACTCTGTCCCATTCTAGAGCGACCTTAATGAATGGGTGCTCTCGACTTATGAGGCCACCCTAAAAGCTATCGGCCTTTTTTATGCCGTTAGAGCCACCCCATATGGCATAAAGGTTAATTGGCCTATGTTTATCTCGTTGGTGGAGTTGTACAACTATCACACATGTACCTTATTCACTCCAGGTGGGAAGATGGATCTGGCTCTTCACGAGATGCAGACGATATCAAAACTTCCTCGGGGGACCGAGCCATACGAGGAATACGTCCCCTGTGATAAGGAGATCTTGGATTTGGAGAGAAAACTATGAGATGATGGAGGTGTATAAAGAGTTACTTGGTCACCTCTTTATTTGTCACCAGGTCACCAAAAAGGGTAAGACTGAGGGGTCCCTTCCCCATACGAGAACCTGGACCAACTATATCTTCATTAGAGAAGAAAAAGACGGCCCAGTCTCTATCTCGACTCGCAAGCTCTCGACGAAATCTGAGATGGAGCAATTGATGACAGATCACGGGACAGTAGACACCGAAGATAGTGATGATCTCGAGAAGAACTTTCTGGTTTATCATTTCTTTAGACAGGCCGAGTTTAAGCTGTCGGAAAAGGCTATGCTAGCCGCCTTTCTGATGACATGGCTCTGCGATTATGTAGTCCCTGGTGGTTCAGGGTCTATTGAAAGGATAAGCCGGGGTATGATACTTCCGGCTATAAAGCTGGTGTTTGGATACCAGCTTGCCCTGCTTCCTGCGATAGTCTGCGCCATCCAATGAGGCTTGCGACACTTTGTTGTTAACGCGGTAACACCCGATGGTAGAAAGAATTTTGTCAGGACTGAATTTCCTTTTCATTACCTAATGGGATATCTGGAGCTGCACTGTCCCAGATTAATGAATGCCGGGCTGATGGTAGATTCTTTGGCGGGAGATGCCTTTCTTCAGAGATTTAAAGATGCAGATTGAACCGTCGTGCGGGTGCCTGTTTGCAGGAAGGCTTTGAGTTTCTTGTAGAATTATGAATTCTTCATAGTGCCGCATCCATCGGATAGTGGCCATGCAGTAGACACTTTAGTAGATGAGGGAGTACTCACTAATAGCCTTCCTATTGGGGTGTTCCGTTGGCTCCAGTCCATCAGGCCTTCCTATCTGGTGCTCAGGAATAGGAACCACACTTTTGTGGAACCTTATCTGCCGAGTCGCTTTGTACGGCAGTTCGGCTACAGTCAACTTATTTTGGGCAACCACATCCCTCATCTACAGTCGATAGGAAGCCTGATCGACGGGGTACGTGCATGTGGCTACCATAACGTTGGATGACGGGGCAATTTTTACCTTGCCAGAAGATAAGCCTAAAACCCACATGCTTTTTACTGCTGCCAAGTTCTATATTCAGGTCAATACCCTTCATTCTCGGTATGATCGTGAGCAGAGTTTAATATCGAGGACTAGGCTTGCCCCACTCTCGCCGATATAAGATGAGTGCGCGCAATGGGGGTTCACAGAAGGGAAGGTTCCGTACCCTCAGTTGAGCCGACTGTAGCGCCACGGCAGAGAGTCGCTCTTGAGGAGCCAGTGGTTATATCACCTCAGAGAGAGGATACTGAAGAACCTCTTCCTGACATTCCTTAGAAGCGGAAAGCTTCCACTAAGCTGGTTCAACGGTCCAAAAGGAAGAAGGTTATTGTCTCCAGAATTAGAAATAAGGTCACGGATGTGAGCGCCAGCTCATCTCCTCCCAGAAGATCTTTCCGGCAGACCGGGAGAGGTGGAACGGCATTGCGGGCCGTTACCATTCGGGAGGTAGATCCCTTTCTAGACTCCAAAGCTATTTTGGTCAAACCGTTAGAAGCTTTCTCACCATTGCGTTTGTCCTTTGTGTAGGACGTTGAAGTCACGACCACGGTAGGTGCTTCTTCGTCTGAAGAGGTGGACATAACAACAGTGTCCCCTGCTCGTCCTCAACTGATGGATAAAGGTGGGTCTTCTTCAGTTGTAAGGCTTGAACAAAGGGATGATCAGGGCGAAGGCCCAGACCATGATGGCGATCAGAAAGCCAGTCCTTCCTATGACATTTCTTTGGGGGATATGTCTGCGATAGGAGCTATGATGAAAGATTTGGATGAAAATCAAGTCCAATCAGCTCACCCTTCTTTGGGTATGTCATTCCTGTACTTTTCTTCGGATAAGATTTTTCGACTTCAATTTTGCGAGCAACTTATGAGGCTGACTTCCGTCGGATATTCTCTTGTAGATAAAGAGAGGAAACAAAGCACAAAGGTTGCTCCAGATACTGGGGCTAGACTGGAAGATGCCCTTGGTTCTTCCAGTAAACCGGCATTGGTTACTGAAGAAGTTCTTGATCAGCCCATTGAGGCGGCCATTATTAAATCTGCTTCGGGTCCAGCTGGGGCCATGGAAGGCAAGCAACCTGATGCGGCTTTAGCTGATATTGACAGTGAGCGACCTGGGTCTGCTCTTATTTCCCCAGTTCTAGTTGATGATGAGCCGGTAAGAGGTATGAACTTACAACTCCTTCTTTAAGTAAGTTTTTTTTGTTACAGATATGTATATTGCTTTATTTGTCAGGTTTAGCTTCCTCCCAAGTAGCTATCCCTTGGATAGAAGATCCCCATCCAGCTTCATCTCCAATGACCTCTACTGAAGAAGATGAGCTGGCTCAGGAAGTCATAAGAGCTTTCTGCTCTGTTTTAAAAGTAAAGCTTCCTGGAGTTTTTAATCGAAATACCGCCTTCGAGCCTGTGAAGGCTATCGCTGAATGCCAGGTGACAGCTCTTGAAAGTATTGCTGGCTATGAAGAGCGAGCTAATACTTTAAGGAAGGTCATGGCTGACCTAGAAAATCAAGTAGCCAAACTCTGAGAGGTCAGTCAGTGAAGCCCAATGTCACGCCCCAGTACCGAAATACGAAGACGGACTAGGCCAGCTACTCCATATGAGGTACGTAACGTCATACGGCGATCGTGGCTGTCGAGAGACTAGGGAGTACATGCTACAATCAAGTCTCCTATGGTCCCACAGAGTTCTATGTCTCAATCAATCAAATCACATCAGCAAATAGATGAACATTAAAGATAAAGCAGTAAGGCGTCCCTGACGCTTCATCAAAATGATCATGAGAGACTAGCTTTATAATTTAGCTATCTCAGAGAGTCAGGAGTACAAAATTATACACAGCTGCAGTCTGTTTAATTACAATCATGTACTGACACAAAATATCAAGTAATCCGGCTAACAGGTGCCGGTGGCTAAACGCCGCAAAAGTATAAGAAGGAGTGGTAGAGAAGAAACCCACTAGAGTCCCCGAACTGCCATGCTCCTAGTATGCACCATGGATGTCAGAGAAGAAGATAGTGTCCTCTAGCTCTGCTACGAGATCTGGCCAAACAAAACCAGCGGGGTCAGCCCCGAATAGCAAGTACCGCCAAAGGGGCACAAGAGATAAGACTAAAAACCCAGTTAATAGAATGATTGATAATAGTAATACTTATGTTACTATTATAGGGTAGCGCAACATCCTCGAACCCATATGGCACCCTTACAACCAAACAAGGACAAAAGGTACCGCATGGAGTCGGGACGTGTCGTACTCTATAACTTTCACATAAGTTAAAAGGTATAAACAATAAAATCTCCTGATCGTGACATCGGTCGATAGCCTATCGCAACACAATAACCAACCCAACAATCAAACAAGAACATGGGTTGGATCATGTACCATGATAGACCATGTTCCACAGTCATTCATAGAAGTAGCACTCCATAATCAGAATAAGTCTTCCGTTCATAACTTCGGTCCACAGCCTATCATAGCACGATAACCAACCCAACAATCAAACAAGAACATGGGTTGGATCACGTACCATGACAGTCCGCTTCCCTCAGTTACTCACGGAGGGTAATAGGATACAAGCAAGTCATTTTCACGGCTAATCAAGTCTACGAGTTTCTAGTGGGACGAGGTTATTCCCGCATCATATTATGTAGAAATCCTCAGATCGTATCTTTCCAGCAAGGCTAGCCCACCCAGGGGTTCGCGTAGACAGGTATGATTGAGCACAGGTCCCTCGCAAGGCCACCTTGCTAAAACATATAATATGTAGCAGGAATTAATCGGATACAGTCATCCACTCTTTGCAGATGACACAGTATCCGTGGAGATCAGCCAGCACGTCAAGACAGTATCTCAAGGCGGCTGGTGTAACACGATCTCGAGATTTTGCCCTCCCCATGCATCTAGTATATTTAGTTGCCTAATTTAACCCTAGGTGAAATCTTGGATTTTCATGCTGTGGCCTGCATGATTATCCTCCTAAAGTCGTACTTTAGTACGAGTACCCCAAAGAGGATCCATGTCAATCAGTATGTCAACATGTTCTACCCTCCTTAGTGTAATGCATCATTGCAAATACGCCACGTGGAGTTACGAGTCATTTGTCGAGCATGAACAAGAACTGGGACATTCAGGTACATGTATCAGGTAGGAACACTTTGTTCTCCGGGTCACATTAGTGCTCATATCATGCTCGGGACAAAAGGTGTAAGGATATAAAATGGGCATATAATATATATATATATATAATAATAATAATAAGAATAATAAGGTAACAATATAGGGCACAAAAGTCCATGCGGCTCAGGGGGAGTGAGTCCATGCGGCCGGGTCAATACTAGTTCATGCGGCTGGGACTACACGCTCATGCGGCTCAGGGAGCCCCAAGGCGCATGCGGCTGGAAAGGCGGGTTCATGCGGACGAAGGGGTGTCAACGTATGCGGCTGCGATCAGATGAAGTCCTATGCGGCTGAGCATGGGCGATACATATGCGGCTGGATGATGGATGGGCCTTATGCGGCCCAAAACAGTAGCGCATATGCGGCTGGGTGCAAAAGAACTCATGCGGCTGGAAGCTAGCCGCATGAAGTCCATGCGACTCAAGATAACAGGGGCTCATGCGGCTGAGTTTGAACAAGGCTATGCGGCTCAATTACTTGCCGCATGAAGATTCATGCGGTCAAGTACTCGAGCAAGTCTTATGCGGCTAGGAAGGACTTTCCATGCGGCTGAGCTCGAACGAGTCTCATGCGGCTGGAAAGGCCATGCGGCCAGAGACTTGCCGCATGAAGATTCATGCGGTCAAGTACTGCTCTTCTTCTCCACTCGTCCGAGAAGAGGAGCCAAGCAACCATGGCTTCCAAGCTACACAAAACCTTCATCCGGAGCCCAAATCGGAACTTCCTTAGGTCAAAATGGGGTAGAACAAAATTCTCTACAACATGGAACCATCAAAACTTGAAAATAATGAAGTTTGCTAGATCAAAACCAAGAAGATGAAAAAATGGTTAAAACCTAGATCTACAAAAATTAAAGCTTCAAAATGGAAAACTTCAAGTTCTAAACTAGTATAGAATAAGGAGAAGAACATATTTTGACAAGTAATTTTGTAAGAAAACATCAACAACATTTATGGATCCATCTCTTGAACAAGTTGGTACTTGCCTTGGTTGATGAAAGAAATATTTGGTTGGTGGAGGAAATAAATGAGAGGAAGTAAATGAGAGGAGAGAGAATGAGTTATATATATAGATCTTGGACCCATGGGTTCATGATGAACCAAAGGGTTCATGATGAACCATACCAAGAATAGGTTACCCAAATGAGCCAGAACTGTAGGCCCAAATGCAGAAAATAAATTAGGAAATAATATTTTGTCGAATATTTTTGGGAGATGCATGAAGAAAGACAGCATAATAAATATAGTATAAATACAAGGTAAATACAATTTATCGGTTTACGTATTAAAATACGTATTCCAGGATCGGGGAGTGACATCTCTACCCTTCTTAGAAAAATTCTGTCCTCGGAATTCCAGCCAAGACAGGATAGTGAAATCAGGGCAAGCAAGGCTCAATCATATATAAGTTAACTATCATAGCAGTTATTATCATACATCACAAAGTGTAAAACAAGCAGGTACAGATAAGCATGGAATCGTGTCAATAAGGTGCAAAAATATACCTTATTAGTCAAACAAATGCGGATACCGAGATCTGATCTCGTCCTCGCGCTCCCAGGTTGACTCTCCCGGAGAGTGATGGTTCCAAGAAATACGGACAAGGCTTATCGTCCGATTCTTGAGTACCTTCTCTCGCCGGTCTAAACTAGATACGGGTTGTTCCTCGTAAGTTCGGTCGGTACCAACGACTAACTCAGAATGATCGAGGACTTGACTCGGATCCGGGACATACCCACGTAATTGGGACACATGAAACACATCATGTATGCCAGTTAATGAAGGCGGAAGGGCAAGTTGATAAGCCACATCGCCTACCCGAGCGAGAATCTTAAAAGGACCAACGTATCTTGGACTAAGCTTTCCTCGGGTTCCAAATCTAATGATACCCCGAGTTGGCAAAATCCGCAGAAACACTTGGTCGCCAACTCTGAACTCTAGAGGCCTACGATGCTGATCTGCCCAATGACGATGTCGGTCCTGTGCAACTCGAAGGCGCTCTCTGACCAACTTAACTATCTCCACAGTCTGCGTAATCATCTCTGGTCCCAACAACTTTCGTTATCCGACGTCGTCCCATGCCAAAGGGGACCTACACTTCCTTCCGTACAATGCTTCGAACGGGGCCATCTGAATGCTAGCCTGATAGCTGTTGTTATAGGAGAACTCCACAAGATGAAGGTGATCCTCCCAAGATCCGCCAAAGTCCAAGGTACACGCCCGTAGCATATCTTCTAACGTCTGAATGGTTCTTTCTGATTGCCCGTCAGTTTGTGGATGATAAGCAGTACCGAATCTTAACTTGGTTCCCAAACTTTGGTGTAAGCTCCGCCAAAAATGGGAAGTAAATCGCGTATCCCGATCTGATACTATACTAACTGGAACACCGTGCTGCCTTACTATCTGCTTCATGTACATTTCTGCTAACTGCTCAGTAGTCTGTCCAACTCGGAAGGGAAGGAAAAGAGCGACCTTCGTGAGTCGATCTACTATTATCCAGACTGCATTCTTGCCAGTCGGGGATCTAGGTAGACCGGTCACGAAATCCATCGTGATGTGCTCCCATTTCCATTCTGGGATAGGAAGCGGCTGAAGCAACCCTGCTGGTCTCTGCTGCTCGGCTTTCACCTGCTGACATACCAGACACTTGGATACAAATCTCGCTATCTCTCTTTTCATGCCATTCCACCAAAAGTACTGCCTGATATCTCGATACATCTTCGTTCCTCCTGGATGAATGGAGTAAATAGAACTATGAGCTTCGGACATAACTTTTTGCCGAAGGTCTCCACTCGGTACACAGAGTCTGTTTCCAAACCTGAGCGTACCATCTTCATGAATCACTAACTCCTTCCTACGGCCTGATTCACACTCCGACCGCAACTTCTGAATCTGTGGGTCTCCTGCTTGTGCTGCCCTTATCCTCTCTACTAAGGTTGACTGAATCTGCATACTGGTCATTCTTCCTATATCCCTTGGCAAAACTACTTCGATTCCCATACTCTGAAGGTCTTCTAAAATATGCTTCTGCGAGGTCAAGATAAAGGCACTGTCTCTCCTACTCAGTGCATCTGCAACTATATTCGCCTTGCCTGGATGATACTGAAGATCCAAGTCAAAATCCTTCAGTAGTTCTAACCATCTTCTTTGCCTTATGTTCAAATCTCGCTGCGTGAACACGTATTTCAAACTCTTATGATCAGTATAGATCTCTACCCGATCTCCGTATAAATAGTGCCTCCACAACTTGAGTGAAAACACCACGGCTGCTAACTCCAAATCGTGAGTCGGGTAATTCTTCTCATGGTCTCGAAGCTGTCGAGACGCATATGCTATCACCTTTCCATGCTGCATCAATACACATCCAAGACCCTTCCCAGATGCGTCACAATATACTGTAAAGCCTCCCGCTCCTACTGGAAGCGTCAAGATCGGGGCTGAGATCAATCTCTTCGTCAATTCTTCAAATGATGCCTGACAGCTAGCTGACCAAACAAACGCCACGTCCTTGTGCGTCAAACGCGTTAAGGGCGCAGAGATCTTGGCAAAGTCCGCCACGAACCTTCTGTAGTAACCGGCTAATCCCAAGAAACTTCGTACTTCTGCAACCGTTCTCGGGACTGGCCAATGCTCTACGGCCTCAATCTTCTTCGGATCCACCGACACTCCTGCCCCAGAAATTACATGCCCCAGGAACGAAATGTGATCTAACCAGAATTCACACTTGTCGAGCTTCGCATAAAGTTGATGCTCCCTCAATGTCTGCAAGACAGTCCTAAGATGTTTCTCATGCTCCTCTTCACTGCTGGAATAGACAAGAATGTCATCTATGAACACCACCACAAATTTATCCAAATACGGCAGAAAGATGTGGTTTATTAAATCCATGAATACTGTGGGGGTGTTGGTTAGTCCAAAGGGCGTTACTAAAAACTCATAATGCCCGTATCTAGATCTGAATGCTGTCTTCGGTATGCCTGGCTCCCGGACTCTTACTTGATAGTATCCCGACCGAAGATCGATCTTGGAAAAGACGCTGGCCTTGCTCAACTAGTCAAACAGGTCATCAATCCTTGGTAGCGGGTACTTATTCTTCACTGTTACTGCGTTCAGCTTGCGGTAGTCGATGCACATCCTCGTCGACCCATCCTTCTTGGAAACTAGAATCACTGGCGCGGCCCATGGCGATTTACTGTCTCGGATGAATCCCTTAGACTTCAACTCTTCTTCATGTTGATACAACTTATCATGTTCTGACGGCGACATTCTGTAAACTCTGTCTGCAATAGGCCTCGTTCCAGGGTTCAACTCAATGCTAAATTCTACCTCTCTGACTGGGGGTATCCCTGGGAGCTCATCAGGGAAGACGTCGAGAAAATCTTCGACCACTCTCGGAATCTGTCCTGGCTCTGACACTGCTGCTGAGATGACGCCTCCGGCCTGATTCTTCAAGGTTTGAGTAAAGATGAACTGCTCCATCCCAGGAACGCTGAATATGACCCTACCTCCTCTACAATCAATTGTCGCATGACTGTCTCTCAACCAGTCCATGCCAAGAACAACATCAAAATTCCCCATAGGGAATTCAATCAATGACGCGGGCAGTAAATGCCCACACACCTCTACCGGACATGAAAAGCGCACCCTGCTAACTTCTACGAGCCCATTGCCGGTGAGTATATCCATTCTCTCCGGCAATGCCTCAAACTCTAATCCAATCCGTGTAGCATATTGTGCAGAGATGAATGAATGAGTAGCGCCTGAATCAAATAATGCTACAGCGGGAAATGAGGTGACGAGAATTTTACCTGCCACCACGTCACTAGACACGAGAGCCTCTCCCAAGGTCAATGTGAGAGCCTGGCCCCGCAGAGCCCCTTGTTGCGGCCTTCCTCGACCATGCTGTTGCTGCCTCTAAGGGCCTTCGGCTTCCTGTGCCTGGCGAAACATCTGAGCCTGCGTTGGTAGACGCTGGACTAGGGGCCTTACTGCTAATACTGGCCCTCCACTCGGGATTGCCACTGGAGCTGGCAATGTTGGAAACTGCTGAGCTGGCCCTCTTGGCCTCTGTATCATAGGACAAGTGGAAATACGGTGGTCTGAACTACCACACCTTAAGCATAAGCCATTCGCTGACCGGCACACCTCCCTCGTGTGCCCTGCCTTCCTACAGAATGTACAGCCCTGGGGTGCTTTCTGACGCTGTTGCTGGTTCTTCGGCTGCTGATGCCGAACTGGCGCTGTATTAGTTGACACGGCCGTCCTCTGCGGCGCTCCTGCATCATGAATACGTACACCGGGTGCTGGTGCCGATGTTCGCTGCATTGCTCCTCCTCCAACCTGGGAATGAGATCTCTTCTGACCTTCTGCCCTCGATGCCAACCTCTGCTGGGTAAGCTCGTACCTCCGAGCTGCCGTCAAGACAGCATCAAACGTCTGGTAGTCGTATCCTTCCACAAGCTGCAATAATTCCAAATGAAGTCCCTGCAGGAACCTCATAGCTTTCTCTGGCTCCATTGCCACCATTGCTGGTGCGAAACAGCACAATCTGCAGAACTCTGCTGCATACCCATCTACGGTCTTGCCTGCTTGCTTGAGACTAATGAACTTCTGCTGGAGCTTATATCGAGCTACTACGCCAAAATACTTGGCCTTGAATCTGTCACTGAAGGTGGTCCAACGAACAGGGCGTCTTGTACCAACTTTTTCTGATGCCCACCAGTCGCGGGCAAGATCCTGAAGTACCAGTTTGACCTGATCAACCTTCTCATCATCTGGAACCTTGGCTGCCACAAGAATGGCTTCGATGTCTTGAATCCATGCATTCGCAGTGATGGCATCCTCCGTGCCATCAAAATACCTCGGGTTCAAGCGACGGAACCTTCCTGATGCTCCCGAGTCAACCCCGGCACTCCTCTCAAGAGCTAACTGAATCCCTTGGTTCAGCAACACGTTCTGCTCCTGCTGCCGAGTCTGTTGCTGTTGGTTAGTGACAAGAAACCCCCGGATGATCTCCAGGAGTGTTACAGCGTCTGGTACTGCCATCGCTGCTGGTGCTGCAGGAGTTTCAATATCCTGCGGCTGCACTGCCTCTGGTTCCATTTCTGTTCGTGTCTGCACTGGAGAAGGTTCTCTCCCCTGTTGCTGCCCAGTCGAGCCATGCTCTTGCTGCTCTTCCTCATGGGCCTCACCCGCTACTGAGAATGAAGCACCCCAATAGAGAAGAATATAAGATTATCAAGTCCGGACGAGGAAGATTTCGAGGATGCAAGTCAGGTTAGAGATCAAGGCAAGGACAGAGAATTCAAAACAGAATTTCAAGGGGAACAAGTTTTGATTGAGACTCCTAATAATTCGCAATACCCCACAAGTCTGAAAATCAGACCTGCATGGGCCACCACTAAAATCTTGTCACGCCCCAGTACCAAAATATGGAGACGGACTAGGCCAGCTACTCCATATGAGGTACGTAACGTCATACGGCGATCGTGGCTGTCGAGAGACTAGGGGGTACATGCTACAATCAAGTCTCCTATGGTCCCACAGAGTTCTATGTCTCAATCAATCAAATCACATCAGCAAATAGATGAACATTAAAGATAAAGCAGTAAGGCGTCCCTGACGCTTCATCAAAATGATCATGAGAGACTAGCTTTATAATTTAGCTATATCAGAGAGTCAGGAGTACAAAATTATACACAGCTGCAGTCTGTTTAATTACAATCATGTACTGACACAAAATATCAAGTAATCCGGCTAACAGGTGCCGGTGGCTAAACGCCGCAAAAGTATAAGCAGGAGTGGTGGAGAAGAAACCCACTCGAGTCCCCGAACTGCCATGCTCCTAGTATGCACCATGGATGTCAGGGAGGAAGATAGTGTCCTCTGGCTCTGCTACGAGATCTGGCCAAACAAAACCAGCGGGGTCAGCCCCGAATAGCAAGTACCGCCAAAGGGGCACAAGAGATAAGACTAAAAACCCAGTTAATAGAATGATTGATAATAGTAATACTTATGTTACTATTATAGGGTAGCGCAACATCCTCGAACCCATATGGCACCCTTACAACCAAACAAGGACAAAAGGTGCCGCATGGAGTCGGGACGTGTCGTACTCTATAACTTTCACATAAGTTAAAAGGTATAAACAATAAAATCTCCTGATCGTGACTTCGGTCGATAGCCTATCGTAGCACAATAACCAATCCAACAATCAAACAAGAACATGGGTTGGATCATGTACCATGATAGACTATGTTCCTCAGTCATTCACAGAAGTAGCACTCCATAATCAGAATAAGTCTTCCGTTCATAACTTCGATCCACAGCCTATCATAGCACGATAACCAACCCAACAATCAAACAAGAACATGGGTTGGATCACGTACCATGACAGTCCGCTTCCCTCAGTTACTCACGGAGGGTAATAGGATACAAGCAAGTCGTTTTCACGGCCAATCAAGTCTACGAGTTTCTAGTGGGACGAGGTTATCCCCGCATCATGTTATGTAGAAATCCTCAGATCGTATCTTTCCAGCAAGGCTAGCCCACCCAGGGGTTCGCGTAGACAGGTATGATTAAGCACAGGTCCCTCGCAAGGCCACCTTGCTAAAACATATAATATGTAGCAGGAATTAATCGGATACAGTCATCCACTCGTTGCAGATGACACAGTATCTGTGGAGACCAGCCGGCGCGTCAAGACAGTATCTCAAGGCGGCTGGTGTAACACGATCTCGGGATTTTACCCTCCCCATGCATCTAGTATATTTAGTTGCCTAATTTAACCCTAGGTGAAATCTTGGATTTTCATGCTGTGGCCTGCATGATTATCCTCCTAAAGTCGTACTTTAGTACGAGTACCCCAAAGAGGATCCATGTCAATCAGTATGTCAACATGTTCTACCCTCCTTAGTGTAATGCATCATTAGAAATACGCCACGTGGAGTTACGAGTCATTTGTCGAGCATGAACAAAAACTGGGACATTCAGGTACATGTATCAGGTAGGAACACTTTGTTCTCCGGGTCACATTAGTGCTCATATCATGCTCGGGACAAAAGGCGTAAGGATATAAAATGGGCATATAATATATATATATATAATAATAATAATAATAATAATAATAATAATAATAAGAATAATAAGGTAACAATATAGGGCACAAAAGTCCATGCGGCTCAGGGGGAGTGAGTCCATGCGGCCGGGTCAATACTGGTTCATGCGGCTGGGACTACACGCTCATGCGGCTCAGGGAGCCCCAAGGCGCATGCGGCTGGAAAGGCGGGTTCATGCGGACGAAGGGGTATCAGCGTATGCGGCTGCGATCAGATGAAGTCCTATACGGCTGAGCATGGGCGATACATATGCGGCTAGATGATGGATGGGCCTTATGCGGCCCAAAACAGTAGCGCATATGCGGCTGGGTGCAAAAGAACTCATGCGGCTTGAAGCTAGCCGCATGAAGTCCATGCGACTCAAGATAACAGGGGCTCATGCGGCTGAGTCTGAACAAGGCTATGCGGCTCAATTAATTGCCGCATGAAGATTCATGCGGTCAAGTACTCGAGCAAGTCTTATGCGGCTAGGAAGGACTTTCCATGCGGCTGAGCTCGAACGAGTCTCATGCGGCTGGAAAGGCCATGCGGCCAGAGACTTGCCGCATGAAGATTCATGCGGTCAAGTACTGCTCTTCTTCTCCACTCGTCCGAGAAGAGGAGCCAAGCAACCATGGCTTCCAAGCTACACAAAACCTTCATCCGGAGCCCAAATCGGAACTTTCTTAGGTCAAAATGGGGTAGAACAAAATTCTCTACAACATGGAACCATCAAAACTTGAAAATAATGAAGTTTGCTAGATCAAAACCAAGAAGATCCGAAAATGGTTAAAACCTGGATCTACAAAAATTAAAGCTTCAAAATGGAAAACTTCAAGTTCTAAACTAGTATAGAATAAGGAGAAGAACATATTTTGACAAGTAATTTTGTAAGAAAATATCAACAACATTTATGGATCCATCTCTTGAGCAAGTTGGTACTTGCCTTGGTTGATGGAAGAAATATTTAGTTGGTGGAGGAAATAAATGAGAGGAAGTAAATGAGAGGAGAGAGAATGAGTTATATATATAGATCTTGGACCCATGGGTTCATGATGAACCAAAGGGTTCATGATGAACCATTGGTGAACCAAGAATAGGTTACCCAAATGAGCCAGAACTGTAGGTCCAAATGCAGAAAATAAATTAGGAAATAATATTTTGTCGAATATTTTTGGGAAATGCATGAAGAAAGACAGCATAATAAATATAGTATAAATACAAGGTAAATACAATTTATCGGTTTACGTATTAAAATACGTATTCCAGGATCGGGGAGTGACACCCAACATTATTGTTTCTTGAGGAGGACGTGGCTCTAATTTTTGCTATTGAGGAGGAGAAAGCTACTTTCCAAGCGAGGAAGGAGGCGTTCGCTAAAGAGATCAGTGAGCTGGCTGATCAGTATGAACAGTTTAATGCTGCAGGTAGGGCTCGTATTGCCTCAAAGAATAAGCTGGCCATACAGATCGCTGAAAAGTATAATCAGATTGTACAGCTTCGCAAAGAGATTGCTCAGCTTGAGGCTGACTTGCGAATAGTTGCGTCTGAGTAGGAAGACTTCGTATTTCAGGCTGCTGCGACTGCCACAACTTCAGACCAATTGAAGGCTCACTTGGTGAAGTTGGAAGAGGAGCATATGAAACTGATTCCTTTCGAGGATGAAGCTGTTCGGTAAGAAGAAGCACATCGTCGTGCCACTGTCAAATCTCAAGCATCAAGGATCTGAGGGATAGTATCAATCGATTGTGTGTCCCTGTAACGCTCCAGTCCCAAAATACGTAGGACTAGGAATGTAGCATGCCAGCTGCATGTGCATGAGATATGCTCCAATATATGGAAATCTCAAACACACACATAAGCTGTAATGTGAATAATAATAATAGACAGTCACAGGTAAAAGCTAAATCTCATCCACAGAATATATAGAAAAATGGTATCTCATAAATCAAAGTAAATGTCAAAATATAGCAGTTGGCCGGACGGAGACAAATCCACTACCGGCACTAGAATAAATTAAAAGGAAATAGAGCCCAACCTCTAAGATAAATAAAATAAGTAATGAAGACTAAATAGGCTCCTCGAACCAATAGGGACAGTTGTGATCAGAAGGTACAACTCGCTCGTACATGAAGGATGAATCTATAGCGGAGCCATACTCCTGCGAAAAGTCCTACACACTTATACCTGGAGAGATCACCACACTACAAGAAAAATCCCCTTTTACAACGTTCCATCTACAACACTTCCTAAAAATGTTATAAAAAATGGGGGTCTTCTACAACCTTTATTGTAAAAACGTTGTAAAATACATGTGCAAACAACGTTTTACATTCAAACGTTAAGGCTTCTACAATGGTCATTCACAAAAGTTGTGTATTATTATTTTTAACAATGTTTTATTAACATTGTAACATTTATTAATTTTGACAACGGTTATTTATTGTTGCCAAAGTTACTAATTTTAACAATGTATTTAAAATATTGTAAAATTGTCATGTTCAACAACGTTTAACAATAGTTGTACATTGTTTATATTGCACTATGTTTGTATGATGTTGTAAAATTAATTTTATTTTACCACGTTATGTAAAAGTTGTATATGTAATATCATTTTGCAATGTTTATGAAACATTATAAAAGGGTTTTATTTAACAACTTTTATAAAATGTTGTAAAATACGTGTTTTTTACAATATATAGACAACGTTGCAAATATATCTTTAAAATATATTTAGGGTATTATTATTCGAAAAGTTGGTCATATTAGGTCAATACCTCACTTGGTAGCAATTCATGGTTAAATGGATCTGTCACATGTTGAACCATCCCTTCCACGGCTTCGAAAGACAGACCTAATATATATACTTCTTGCATCAATCCCTCCCCCCGCTTCTTGCTTGTTATAATATTCTTTCTTGTAAAAATCAGCTCTCCTCCACCTCTAGTTTACTATTTAAAATGTTGCTTTAGCTTAGGGTGTGTCATATATTCAATTAATGAATTATTAAAAATATCTAACAAATATTAGAACTTTTAAAGTATAATCATCGAGATAAATAAGTTTTTTTTATTTGCATGTTTTTACAACTTTCTTTGCTTTTACACCTTTGATTGTTAGTCTTTTTTGTTCAATTAACTTTGATAATTGTTTAATGTTTTTATATTATTCTTGTTGGTCCCAATCTTGATTTTCTCATGTTGGTTCAAGAATTATGTTTTGATATTGACATATGTATAACTTACTATGAAAATATCCTACTCCCCATAAAGTGTATACAAGGATTGGAGATTTCAGTTCTATCAGTTTGCTCAATTTACTTTTTGGGTTCCCTTTAAGATCTTATAAGTGTATCAACTAAATAATATTATGAATTTATTTAGAAATTTGTTTGAAAATAACTCAAAATTTTGAAATGTGGTAGTTACCGTAGCCGGAGCGGGTGCCTCAGGTCCAAAATTTTAGAATATTTAAATGTCATATATTATATTATCAAAAGACAAATCAGTTAGTCAGAATGAAAAAAAAATTTAGTGCAGTCGCTGTCAAAATTAAATCCTCTGCCCTTCTGTTGCTGATCTAACATTATGATGCTACAAATCTTCTTATACCCTTTAGTCGCTGTCAATCCCTTTTTTTCCTTCCGTCGTTGTCAACATCCTCCCACACTCTCTCTCTCTCTCTCTCTCTCTCTCTCTCTCTCTCTCTCTCTCGCTGTCCTGTTGGATTTAATTGAACAATAGAAACAAGTTACAATTTTTTTTTTTTCATAAGAATTATTTGAAACATTATTAGTTATTTATTTGTTTAGAACATCAATTTTTTGCTTGGAATATCTTCAATTTTATTAGTATTTCATTATAAAATATATTATTTTGGATATTATATTTGTTTATTATTTTTTTCTTAAATTTTGTGTTGATAATACTATTTTATTGTTGTCCATAAAAAAATTTGTATGAGCATTAAGCCTTGAGGGCACAACTTTTAGGGGACGTTTGGTATGCGGAACATTATATAGCCGAAAATTCTATATTCCGAATCAAATTTTAAGGAATTAAATATCCCAGAAAATTACATTCCCATGTTTGGGTTTGGTGACTATATAAACATTCTCGAAAAAAAATGATAAAAAA
This sequence comes from Iris pallida, assembly GCA_029216955.1. NCBI lineage: Eukaryota > Viridiplantae > Streptophyta > Magnoliopsida > Asparagales > Iridaceae > Iris > Iris pallida. Next base: position 12,018,773 of record JANAVB010010198.1, on the reverse strand, counting down.
ACTAAAAAATGAAAAAAATGAAAAAAAAAAACAAAAAAAAACATCAAAAAAGGAAAGGGAAAAAAAGAAAAAAAAATGATTAAAAACGAAAAAAACTCGACCAAAATATATAAAAAGAAAAAGACAAAAAGGCAAAAAAAAAAGACTAAAACGACACAAAAAAACAAAAAAAAACAAAAAAATGACAAAAAAAGACCAAAAAATAACGAAAGCGACAAAAATGATAGAAAACAACAAAAACGATAAAAAGACCAAAAAATAACAAAAACAAAAAAAAATAGAAAAATGAAAAAAACCCACAAAAAGAACAAAAGACAAAAAAATGACAAAAGGGACAATTTTTAAAAAAACGACAAAAAAGACAAAAAAAACAAAAAAAGACAAAAAACAACAAAAAAAACGACAAAAATGTCAAAAACAACAACAAAAACGACAAAAGACAACAAAAAAACGACAAAAGACTAGTAAAAAAACGACAAAAAAAGATAAAATGAGACGAAAAACGACAAACAATAAAGAGACAAAAATGACAAAAAGCAACAAAATGACAAAAAATGACAAAAACGACTTAAAAAGACAAAAAAAGACAAAATCAACAAAAAACAATACAAAAAATGACCAAAACAACAAAAATGACAAAAACAAAAATGACAAAAAATAACAAAAATGACAAAAAAGACAAAAATCGGTAAAAGAAAAAAAGGATAAAAACGACAAAAGATAACAAACAAAGATAACAAACGACAAAAAAGAGACAAAAAATAACAAAAAAGAAACAAAAAACTACTAAAAACGACAAAAAAAAAGCCAAAAACGTCATAAACCGGTAAAAATGACGAAATAGTGACAAAAAGAGAAAAAACGAAAAAAAATATGAAAAAAATGACAAAAAGGACTAAAAATGACAAAAAGCGAAAAAAATTGATAAAAACTGACAAAAATGACCAAAAAGCGACAAAAACAAAAAAAAGGGGCAGAAAAGGGCAAAAAAAAACGAAAAAATGATCAAAAAGTAGAAAAATGTTCAAACAAAATTTTTTTGGCCCGGGCAAAAGAAAAATACCTACCTATTCTTAAAGGATAGGATTCCTATGTTTTATGGGTAAACTTTATACCCGGGTATTTTTAACTCCCGGGAATAAATTTTTCATAGCCCAAACAAACATGGTAATAGATTCTCACCCTAAATTTTTTGGGAAATAAAAAAAATACCGCATACCAAACGTGGTATTAGAGTTTGTCTCAGGACTCAAAATTTAAAGTTTGACATTGGTAGCTACATCTTGTAATTTCAACAAATAACAGCTGCCAATCCAGCATCTTTCCCTCTGATACAATTAAAACCTATTGATGATAGTTGGCTTTGAAGCAACTAAAATATATGAGTACACATACATTATGTTAGTAAAGGCTATCATTGTTCTTCATGCGATATTCTGTATAAACTCCAGTAAGACTGAAAGGTAGGAAAAAGATCATACTGTAATTTTGTCAGATATGATCTCTTTTCGTCTAGCAAAACAATAACTTACCTAAAGTATAAAAAAAAGACTCACACTAATCTAGTTTAGGTACATTGCACGTATAAAAATAATCTATGATATTATTTTATAAAATATATTATTTTATAAAAAGATAAATATTTAATTTGTATTATAATATTCTAAATATAATTTAAATATATTTTAATTATGATTTATTATAAATATATTTTCGAATCTTTGTTATATGTTTAATTAGATAATACGATGCAGTTAGTTTAAATATAATTTTAATGTTGAACATATTCTTATATTTTATGTTATTTTTAAATTTTTTCAACAACTACATAAGAAGAAAACATATACAATAATTATTTTTAAATTTTTATGTATTAATAAGTGAAATATATATACTATTTGGAAAAATTATTTTTAACCATTCTAAGCCATATTTAAAATAGAGAACGATCATGTATGTATTAATTCTAATCCGAACCCGAATCTAGAAACCGAATACAACTAGTCTGTATTCTGTCTCACGTTTTCTTCTTTTTCTGTTCTCTGTCTTGATTAGAGGTTACTCATGCCTTCATTTCTTTATTTTATTTAGGTTTTATAGTAATTCCAAATTTATGAGAAATTATTTAGAATTTTTTATCATTAAATAAAAAATGCACTAAATATTTTAGTTGCTTTGAGATAAATATTTGGTACTCCTTTTTTCGTCACTAATAATAAAATATTTTTATACTAAATAAATTTAATAAAATAATAATAATTTAACAAGTATAAATATTTGTTGGACTTGGTCAGCAGAAATAGAAAGTAGGTATAATTTTTTCTGTTGTACGCCACTTTTTTCTCTCCAAATATTTTCACCTCCAAATATTTTCCCTCCTTCTAAAATATTTCCCCCTTCTAAACTTTTCCTACTCCCAACTAATAAAATGAACGAAAGCCCCCGCCCCCTCTAAAATATTTTCCCCCACCCCCTCTAAAATTTCTTCTCTCCCTCCATCGTCTTACTGCCGTTCTCCTCCTCTCCTTCTCGGTGTCAAAGGGCTGCTATCCTCCTCGGTTATCTAGGTCAGCGATTATCCTTCTTCTTCTACTTCTCTATTTTTTTATTCCCTCCTCTCTTCAAATTATTTTCTTCTCTAATATTTTGTTTTTGTTTTACAGCTGCTTATCAAGTCCTTCGTTCGGGGAGAGAGGATCCTACCCGCCGGCACCGGTATATTTGAAAACCTAACCGCTTTTTTTATGTATTTTTCATTTTATTTAATATTTTTTCTGCGGGTTTGCTTCTTTGCTCTATCTAATTTTTTTTTTGCTTTTTAAATCTATTATAGAATTATTGTTTTTAAGGGTTAATGATTTCTTTGTTATTAGGATTATTGTTATAGAATGATTGTTTTTAGGGTTAATGATTTCTTTGTTATAGAATTATTGTTTTTAGGGTTAATGATTTCTTTGTTTCATATCTATACTATTATATAACCCAAATACCAGGGGTATTGGATTATACAAACTAGTAGATAGTTACGTAGTTAAATTACATTGATTTAAGGATAACAACGTCATTTCATAGGCCCATTATTATAATCATGAAGGAATTGAAAGAAGGAACAACTTAAAGGGTTCGGTTTACTCTCTCTCTTCCCCCTCTTTCCTCCTAATTATTTTCAAATGTTAGTCTAATTTTCTCGAGGAAAAAACCTTGCAACCGTTCCGCTGATGCCCCTCTCCTTCTTCCGCCCCGTCCCGTCCCGTCCTGCCAAGCCAAGCCAAGAGGCTCCCGCGAGGGCAGCAATGGTGGTGCCGTGCGCGACTCCGGCCGACTCACCCACGGACGTGGTGGTGGATAGAAACTCCATATGAGGCCGAACAACGACAGCGGTTCCAAATTCCAGACTGCTACAAGGGACGGGTGCTGGATCCCTATCCCATTGGACCATGATTTCTTCTTCAATGTCAGTAAGATTTTAAAGGTATATGAATTGAACATTTCTTTTCCTTTCCAATTTCTTGATCGGCTACCACTAGCTTTAGCTTTTAATTAACAGCAAAAAAGTTTGTTTCTGAAAAAAAAAGTCACAAATTGTCCTGTGTTTTATTTGGAGTTCCAACATACACTGATAATGTATTATTTTGCCTTGCCCTCTTTTAGAATTTTTCTTTGCCAATTTTCATATCCAAGTTGACAAAAAGTTCGTTACTTCATATAATGCTTTAGTCATTGCATGCACCAGATTCTGAAAGATCATAACTCTAATAGTGACAAACAATTCTTTTTCCTAATCAATGTTTGGGATGGGTTATTGACACATGTGTATTTATGGGGTTAGATAGATGAGGAGGCAAGGAAGTTTGCATACCAGACTGGTGTCAGGGTGGTTTTTGCTTATGGAGGCGCTCCAACTAATCAGCAGGTATCATATTGGATTAGATGTGTTTGTTTGGTGAATGTGATCTTTGTTATTGGTTGATTTTCATAGGTGTGCTAAGGAACTCGATGTTGCACACGCAATGGCGTGAGTCCTGGCCTGTATATTATATTTTGTTATAGCATTTAGCATTATAGCATTTTTGTTGAGTGAGTGATCTCCAACAGTTAAAGTGGATATTCTCTTCATTACCTTTTGCTATGTTTTTTGTATTTTTTTTGTTTAATAAGACGAAATCAATATTTATAACACAAAAATATATACAATCAGGAAAAAAGTAATTTTTTAAAATAAGATGGGTTTTATGTTATCTTTGCTACATAAAACGGTATAAACATTTGTAAAATGCGTAGCACATGCATGTGTGTGCCATGACACTAGTTTTTATATAAGAGATTATAGTCGACACTACATAAAAATCCAAATCATCGTTTGGGGAGGGGGTTGTATTTATAGATTCGAGCTTTGCTTTGTTGCAAGAATCTTTCCTCATAAGTTTGGGATAAAGGCTTTCATGTTGTTGTTATATTGTATGAATCTTTGCTTAAAACTGAAGAAAATATTTGTCATATAAATAGGATTGGGAAATAGGAAGAGGCAAATCAGATAATGGAAGTTGCTGGACTCATTATGCACTTGAACAAAACTGATGTTCAAAGCACATAGTAGAAGAAAAAAACTCTTTTCTGAGATCTCTTAATTTGTGATATATTTGTGCACTTACTTTAGAATTTTTGGAATTTAATATTTGTCTTGTGCTTCTGTGCATTGCGGCAGGGTTATACACCAGGAATTGTGGTGTCTGGTTCTAATTTCTATCGCTTCTCGGCTACTAACTTAACGTTTTAGAAATCTCTTATCCTGTAAGATGTGGTGGACATGATATGGACAACAACCAATCATTACACAACTATATGTTTCTATGTTTATTTGATAACAGATCTTCCCATGATGAGGAAAGCATCTCTCCATTGGTTCCTTGAGAAGAGAAATGATCGATAAGGTTACTCTAGTCGGGTAAATGTCGTTCATTATTCTCATTATATTTCTATTTTTTCATTGCCAGCATCAATGCTGAGGCACTATATCAAGTGAAAGACTCTTCAAAGGATTATCCTGCAGACTTAGCCAAGGCAATGGATAACCAACCATGGCTCAGGCTGAAACCAAGTCTTAGCTTGGAACGAAGATGATCAAATCCTCACATACACGACATACGCTAAGCTTAGATTGTCGACAACTTGTGCTTTTGGTACAGTTTTTTGACTTACTAGTCTGGCTTTCCATTCTTTTTTTCCTTAGGAGCGTAGAGAACATGAATACTAAGGATAGAACATGAATACTCAGGATAGGCCACTTGTTATAGAACATGAATACTCGGGATAGAACATGAATACTCAGGATAGGCTTCATCAGATGCTTAAGTGGAACAAAATTTGTTACTTTGGAACAACTCTGAAGATGTTTCTGACCCTTTTTATGAGCATAAATATTGATGATTTCGACAACTTAGGCGGTTTCTAGGAGGAACGCCAAATAATAAAAACTTAGAAGTAGATTAGTATGTGATTCTCTTACTTATGTATTACTTGTTTATAGATATATTAGTGTGTTTCAGCTCCATGATTTTTTTCCTGTGTTTTTCTGCTTTATCTTATAAATGTAGCTCGGAGAATGTCCGCTTGTGACCAGCTTATTTACTTTTTCTACCTTAAAATAGGAAGCATACAAACTTCTCTTTTAATCTGAAACTAAATATCCAAACTTGCATTTTTATTTCAAAAACCTACTTATTTATCTTTGTACTTATATCTCGTAGTCCAGGGTCTTAATACTGGAACTCCCGACTTAACCTCAAATACATGTTGGAATTCAGGTACTAAGAAAATTCATCTTCATTAACTTCTTTAAGAACTTCTATATATACAAGTTTCAAATATAAATACCTGATTAAGATTTTGTGTTGCATATACTCTTTTTTTGTGCCCAACAAATGAAGTGACTTACTTCTCTCTTTCCTTACTTTTTCAGAATTAGTGGGATTTTTCCTCACCTATGAGGTTTGGCTATATGCTTCTCACTTCCTCAAAAGGGCCTTGTCTTGCTCCCTCTAGCAACAGATAAACTTCCTCAAGAGAGCCTGTCAGATAAATAAATTTGAAATATTGGATGGTTTGTGGTAAATGATTCAAATACTGGTTATTAAAATGTATATTACTTCTTGTAGAAATTATGTGCTTTACTAACTTGTTACTCAAATATTATATGATGAAATGATATGATTCAATACTGGTTTAGCTCTTCAAATGTTATATGGAATGGTTGAAATGTTATTAAACATGATATGTTGCTTATGGTTTAACTGATAGTTGAATGGAAGTTTGTGGTTCAAAATTTTATTTTTAAAATATTTGTATTTGTATTTCTATTTCTATTTGAATTTGAATTTGAATTTGAATTTGTATTTATATTTGTATTTTTATTATAATTGAAATCAATATTTTATCTATAAATTGTATCCGCAACACATAACCCCTATTAACCGCTAAGTCAAACTAAGCATGCAATGTCTATTAGCGGTTAATCCTATCGCATGGCTTATGCGTACTAGTGGTCATCCAGTCACGCATGTCCGAGTTTTATATGTGACTCACAACACGTGGTACAATATGTCAAGGCCTATGAATGTAACACACAAAGGGTGGGTCCCTTAACTCTAAGTTTAATGTGTAAAAATAATACATAGCAGGAAACATAACTAAACAGTAAGTTCTAACAAGTTAGTCCATGTATCACAGTTTATTTTGCATAAGAAAATAATGAATAATGCATGAAATATGAGCTAAAATAAATAAACAGCAGGTGGCAAGGTATCTTGCCTGGGGGTAGTGTGCAGAATGGCGACGCCTGATGACTCAAATCGTCAAAATATGGAAGCAATGAAAGCCAACTTCTACGAATGACCTTGGATGATAAAATAAACATCACAAACAGATTTGGAATAAAAGAAATACCTAGGAAATGCCTGTCCAAAAGTCCAATTTTGGAACATGGGCAAAATTATAATTTTGGGTCAAAACGATGTCCGTCGTTGGACCCGTTTTGCTCCGAAATGTGTGCCAGATCCTATGGTCTCTAAAGTCATTAAACTACATGTCTACGGGTCCGGTTTGAGGAGATGAACCTAACCGTATGTCCAAAGTTGGATTCCGGTGGGCTATGCACAATTTCGCCCGTTAGAGCGGGTCGCGGGCCCGCCAAATTTTGGCGTTCCGATCAACCTTCTCATAATCGAACCAAACTTGGCATACAGGACCAAAAATTCGATACGGTCTTGATGGCGCAAGTTTCGTGTCGATCCGACGAACGTGTACGAAGTTATGGACAAGTTTGCAAAACGTCGATACGGGGGTATCTCGACGGATACGTACTGATTTCGTCGCGCACACACAATGAATTCGAGTCCCATCAGTTCCCACACGTCGGCAACATCCATACGCGCCTTTCGATACATATAGTGCACGACCACGTCGCCCGGTTTGTCGGGGCGTATGCTGTATCGAAAAAAGTTTTCTAAAATTTTGAGTTTTGAAAATAGATTCTCTTGAATCTTTAACATTAATTATCTTCCTGTATAATTACTGAAAAATTAACCTAACCAGTGCATTTTAATCCCGCATATGTTGTGTTTCACTGTTTCCAGTTGGTTTGATGAAACCCTCAGTATACGGGTCGAAAATTGGCTTCCAAGTTGATGTTTTGGGCAGCCTAAAACTGTCATGTTCCGACAGTTTTCTCGAGAAGTTTCGATCGATTTCCCGGGCAAGATGTTAGGGTTTACTAGATTCTATACGGAGGGGTTTAGAGAGGGTTAGATAGGCTCTATGTAGGATTCGATGAAATCGAAAATAGTAGAGTATGATGGAAGAACGACAAGGCGAAAGTTTCATACCTGCGGTCGAGTAAAAACATAGTTACTCTGTTTTGGGTCTACCCGGCGGCGTTCAGGCGACGGCAGGCGTCCGTTGGCGGCGGGCTGGCGGCGCCGGGGTGTGCAGTGCACGCTGGAGGCGATCCTTGACGTCGGCGATGTGGTTTGCTAGGGTTTCGAGGGTGGAGTCATACGCGCGGAGTTTATATAGCAGTAGCTATATGCTACAGTCGGCCTTGGGAAGTAATTCGTGGCTAGTTCGGGCTGCTCAGTCCCAACGTAATGGGCCGAGCCCTGCGGGCTGTGAGATTCAGCTACTGTTCCCTTCAGGGAACAGTGACCTGTGTCTTTTTTTTTCACATATATAAATACATGTGCTTATATATATATATATATATATATTTTTTTATATATATATATATATATATATATATATATATATATATATATATATATATATATATATATTCTTATCTAATTACTCATACCTATATATTTCTAATACTAATGCTAGAAAATAAAATACCAATTACTAATACTAAAAATATATAATACAAATAATTTGTTTATAACCTAAATTTATATATTAATAAATTCTTTTTATTGGTAACACATTTAAATGGTATACTAATAACAATAATATTACCATTTGTTATTTAATAATGTATAAAAATAAAATAATAATTCTAATACTCTGAAAAAAAATTTCTTAATACCAAATACAAATCTCTACAAACTCTTTGCTATGTACGTTCCTTTAAAAAAATAAAAGAAAATAAATAAGCCTAAAATACAAATCATCAAGAAAATTCAAAAATATGGGGGTTTACATCCTACCCAACTTATAAAAATTTCGTCCTCGAAATTAAAATAAGACTTAGTAAAAATATAATCGAGCGGAATATGAAAAGAAGTGTTTCAACTCATAACTTGTTGTCTACAAGGGTGAAGGAGGTAGGGTACAAAAATTTAAATAGGCACCATGTTCTACCAGTTGGGGGTATTCTCAGTCTTACAATGGATAATGGGTATACAATTTTCTAATGGTACAGATGATTGTGTTCATGCATTTGGGTTGTGAACTAGTAAATCATAACATAGAGAAGTATTACGTTATGCCTAATGTCCATCTATCAAAGGTGTGGTTTTAGTGATAAGTCATATCTAATAAAAACAATTGGTAGAACTAGGGTAATACTTGCTAGATCCTCAATCTCATGACGGGTGTCTATCGCCTCCATGGTAAGTGCTTGCCCATGCCTTTTTCTATTCATCTCCTGCCTAATATTAGCTGCCTGGTCAGGTAAAGGTTGTCCCCGCTGATATCCTTGAGGTGCTCTTATTCCCGGTGCTAGGGGCCTTGGCATCTGCTGCTGAGCTGGAGATAAAGCAAGTAGTGTTGGTCCTTGGGTCTGCTAATGCGGTATTAAGTCATGTTGTCTAGGACAATCTTTGACCATGTGTTGCTCCGATCCACATCCTAAACACTGGCCCAACCGAATGCGACAATCTCTCTGAATGTGACCTTGTCTTCCACAGAAATGGCAAATAGGCTTCTCTCGAGCCTGGTAGGGCCCTGCTCTCTCCTGCTGATATGCCATAGGACGTCTGATAGGTCCACTCGGGTCAACTCTAATAGGTCTGTGCATTGGGGTAGGACGCCCCTGGTCATCCTGTGCCTCCTTACGGAGGAGCTCCTAGCTACGTGCTTCCTCCAAAACAGCTGTATGAGATACTCGAGACTGTATGGTAGTGTAAGGCTTGAGCTCTGGTGAAAGTCCTTGATGGAATCTCTTCGCTCTCTCCTGCTCCGTCGGTATCAACGACGCACCAAATTTGCTCAGGCGGCTGAACTCTGCATCGTACTCATCTACTGACATGATCCCTTTCTTTAAATGAAGGAACTGGTCGTAGAGGGCGTCTCGAACATGGATGGAGAAAAATCTCTCATAGAAAAGGTCGTAGAATTGCTTTCATGTGATTCCAGTGCCCAGTCGCCTCTCTTCAGCCTTCCACCAGTGATGAGCATTATCTTCTAAGAGTAAGTCGACTGCTGTCATCCAATTATGTCCTGGCAACTGGGATGCCTTCAAGAATTTTTCCGTGCTAATGAGCCAAGCGGAAACTTCTAAAGGACTCTCGGTACCCTTAAAATTCTTAGGCCCCATGTCGATGAAATCCTTAATGGAGCCCAGATAAGGTTGCGGAGCTGGTGCTGGATTTGGTATCGGGGCTGGTGGTAGAGGTCTAGCTAGGTAGGCCATCATGCTCTGCCTCAATATTTCCATTTGTTGCTACTGAGATTGTAGCATAGCATACATAAACTGGGTAGTTGGGTCTGCACCAGTCGGATTTGAGGGCAGCTGGGGTCCAGGCTGTGGTGAAAACTGCTGAGGCAATGGGGATGGTGCAGTCTCTCATGGTGGTACTGCAGTGGTTTGCTCAACCTGGCTGACTGGGGACACTTGGGCTTCCTGTTGCACCATCGATGGGTTCGTGGTATTCTGCTGTGGCTCTAGATGATACGGAGTCACCGGGGTCATTGGGAAAACCCGTTCTCCCTGGGAAGTTGCATCACCAGATGTGATGGCTAGGGTAGGGGCGTGTCCGCTGTATAGAGTCATAATGCTGGCACGAAGATAAGGGCAATGTTAGAATAGATTCAGATAAGTTTTGAGTCAAGCAATTGAAAGAGAGTTTAATAAAGAATCCAAAATGTCAACAACCAGTAGATAGGATCTTAGAGGGAAAATGTGTTAAGCTAACCATATCTCATTCCACGTAAAATTATACGAAAGGCAAACCAATTGTACTATGGTTGATCAGACCACAATACACAGGTTCTGATAAGACAACGTATCAGTGGGCGCCCACCATAAAACATAAGTCCTGAACAAGCTCGATGAGAGAGTAAGCTTGCAAAACTAGGCTATAATAGCAACATTAGTCAAGGTAGTCTAATTACAAATACATAAGATAATGATGGAAGAACATATAAATAGCTTAAGCTACTTAAGAATCTAGGTCATGTTCGGTGTTCGTGCCTATGCAGTCGTCCTATCGTCTTCTTGTCTAAGGCCTTGGTTAAGTCAAAGGAAGTTAGGTTGTGAGACTTTCTACCCAACTTATAAGAGTTGAACTAGTAGTGTGATTGAATGATGGAACATGACGACCTAGTACGCACGATAGTGAGATAAGGGTTTACGGAAGAATAATTCAAGCAAGAAGCAATCAAGATAGATAGTTGAGAGTTCGAAGTGAAGGCGAGATAGAATGTCATATATGTGGATGAGATCCTAAATTTCTAATCCTATACGCAGGCTTGCTTGGTACGGTAAAGTAACCAAACAATTTATCTCGACCTGCATGGGCCACCACAAAAACATGTAACGCCCCAGTCCCAAAATACGTAGGACTAGGAACGTAGCATGCCAGCTGCATGTGCATGAGATATGCTCCAATATATGGTAATCTCAAACACACACATAAGCTGTAATGTGAATAATAATAACAGACAGTCACAGGTAAAAGCTAAATCTCATCCACAGAATATAAAGAAAAATGGTATCTCATGAATCAAAGTAAATGTCAAAATATAGCAGTTGGCCGGGCGGAGACAAATCCACTACCGGCACTAGAATAAACTGAAAGGAAATAGAGCCCAACCTCTAAGATAAATAAAATAAGTAATGAAGACTAAATAGGCTCCTCGACCCAATAGGGACAGCTGTGATCAGAAGGTACAACTCGCTCGAACGTGAAGGATGAATCTATAGCGGAGCCATACTCCTGCGGAAAGTCCTGCACACCTATACCTGGAGAGATCACCAGGTCCTCAGAGGGCCATAACAAGATACAAAAAGAACATGCCACATAACTGAATAAATATTGCTCAAATAAATAAGTTAATTGAATTATAACATGGTCCAATACACACCTATTGAACTAGCTTACCATCCTCCCAACCAAACAAGGATAGGAGATGGTAAACTAATTTACGATGACGTATCTTTCTATGCTATGAATCCAATATGGTATCCGGATCCCAACAAGGTTCAATACCTTTTCATCGGAGTAGTAAACCACACCTACAACCAAACAAGGACAAGATGTGGCAAACTAATCCGCGACAAGTTATTGTTCCAAGCCACGGTCAGATACAAGTACCCAAACCAAGAGTACTCGTACCTAACGGATAAGGGTAGCCTACCATTCTATGTGAATACAGTTCAAGTACATCCCTCCAACACATGGGCCCTGGCTAATAATGGGATCGGCATAGTCCCCCTTGGGGCACCAGGGGCCTCAGGCATAATCGTTCCACGAACGTCAGTGGCCAGCAGTAATAAGGGGTCGTCAACCCGCATCTCCAGTGGAGCGTACGGTCACAAGAGAATGTGTAAAGTTGCCCATACACTAAGGATATGTACTCCCCGCCCAATGCCTACTATGTTGTATCCGCAACACATAACCCCTATTAACCGCTAAGTCAAACTAAGCATGCAATGTCTATTAGCGGTTAATCCTATCGTACGACTTATGCGTACTAGTGGCCAGCCAGTCACGCATGTCCGAGTTCTATATGTGACTCACAACACGTAGTACAATGTGTCAAGGCCTATGAATGCAACACACAAAGGGTGGGTCCCTTAACTCTAAGTTTAATGTGTAAAAATAATACATAGCAGGAAACATAACTGAACAATAAGTTCTAACAAGTTAGTCCATGTATCACAATTTATTTTGCATAAGAAAATAATTAATAATGCATAAAATATGAGCTAAAATAAATAAACAGCGGGTGGCAAGGTATCTTGCCTGGGGGTAGTGTGCAGAATGGCGACGCCTGATGACTCAAATCGTCAAAATATGAAAGCAATTAAAGCCTCCTTCTACGAACGACCTCGGATGCTGAAATAAACATCACGAACATATTTGGAATAAAAGAAATACCTAGGAAATGTCTATCCAAAAGTCTAATTCTGGAACAGGGACAAAATCATAATTTTGGGTCAAAAACGATGTTCGCCGTTGGACCCGTTTTGCACCGAAATACGTGCCAGAACCTACGGTCTCTAAAGTCGTCAAACTACATATCTACGGGTCCGATTTGAGGAGACGAACCCAACCGTATGTCCAAAGTTGGATTCCGGTGGGCTGTGCACAATTTCGCCCTTTAGAGCGGGTCGCGGGCCCGCCAAATTTTGGTGTTCCGATCAACCATCTCAGAATCGGACCAAACTTGGCATACAGGACCAAAAAATCGATACGGTCCTGATGGCGCAAGTTTTGCGTCGATCCGACGAACGTGCACGAAGTTATGGTCAACTTTGCAAAACGTCGATACTGGGGTATCTCGACGGATACGTATTGATTTCGTCGCGCACACACAACGAAATCGAGTCCCGTCAGTTCCCACACGTCGGAAACATCCATACGCGTCTTTCAATACGTATAGTGCACGACCACGTCACCCGGTTTGTCGGGGCGTATGCTGTATCGAAAAAAGTTTTCTAAAATTTTGAGTTTTGAAAACAGATTTTCTTGAATCTTTAACATTAATTATCTTCCTGTATAATTACTAAAAAATAAACCTAACCAGTGCGTTTTAATCCCGCATATGTTGTGTTTCACTATTTCCAGTTGGTTTGATGAAACCCTCAGTATACGGGTCGAAAATCGGCTTCCAAGTTGATGTTTTGGGCAGCCTAAAGTGGTCATGTTCCGACAGTTTTCTCGGGAAGTTTCGATCGATTTCCCGGGCAAGATGTTAGGGTTTACTAGATTCTATCCAGAGGGGCTTAGAGAGGGTTAGATAGGATCTATGTAGCATTCGACGAAATCAAAAATAGTGGAGTATGATGGAAGAACGACTAGGTGAAAGTTTCATACATGCGGTCGAGTAAAAACAGAGTTACTCTGTTTTGGGTCGACCCGGCGGCGTTCAGGCGACGGCGGACGTCCGTTGGCGGTAGGCTGGCGACACCGGGGTGTGTAGTGAACGCTGGAGTCGATGCTCGACGTCGGCGATGTGGTTTGCTAGTTCGGGCTGCTCAGTCCCAACGTAGTGGGCCGAGCCCTGCGGGCTGTGAGATTCAGCTACTGTTCCCTTCGGGGAACAGTGTTCTGTGTCTTTTTTTTCACATATATAAATACATGTGCTTATATATATATATATATATATATATATATATATATATATATATATATATATATATATATATATTCTTATCTAATTACTCATACCTATATATTTCTAATACTAATGCTAGAAAATAAAATACCAATTACTAATACTAAAAATATAAAATACAAATAATTTGTTTATATCCTAAATTTATATATTAATAAATTCTTTTTATTGGTAACACATTTAAATGGTATACTAAAAACAATAAAATTACCATTTGTTATTTAATAATGTATAAAAATAAAAATAATAATTCTAATACTCTCAAAATATTTTTCTTAATACCAAATACAAATCTCTACAAACTCTTTGCTATGTACGTTCCTTTAAAAAAATAAAATAAAATAAATAAGCCTAAAATACAAATCATAAAGTAATTTCAAAAATATGGGGGTTTACAATCCCTTAAGTCTTTTGTTTGTAATTGTCTGTTTTAGCCGTCAAGACTCTTGTATCTTTTTCTTTTCTCTGTCTTTTGATAGATGTTTTTAATAAAGAAACTTTTGGCTTTCAAAATTCGTGAATGAAGTTTATGAAATATCAGAAATAGAGGTAATGTGGACGTAGTAAAGATATTTCTGGTAGGTATTCCCCTCGAGAATTTGATGTGGACTTTTTATCCATTTTATATTCAAGGTTCTTGAATATAGATAATAAGTTGAAAGAAGCTGGTAATAGAGGTAATATGGACGTAATAGCAGAGAATGTTCTATATCTGACCAGAGGTAATATGGACGTGGACGGATATATAACATTAGGTAGGAGTGGATAATTCAGAGGTAATATGGACGTGATTATCTTTGATGAATGCTTTGATCAAAGGTTATATAGACGTGGAAAAACATTTTTTAATTATCCCACTGGAAAAATAATTATCGAAAAACGGTTCAGAGGTAATATGGACGTGACTTATTTTTGTCAGACCAAGTTTGGGCAGAATCCAAAACGAGGATAATTCCACTAGGAAATCTTTTTAAAGGACCTATTATCCATGGCGTATTCAAGACTCTTGAAATACGGATAAAAGTTAGATATTTTTTTCGAATTACATAAACATTGTACTGTATATTTACATGTCTGAAACAGGGTATATGTGAACGCTGTTCATGAAGGTTATACATAATATTTCTTCAGAAAATTGTCGTTGATCATCATCATGAGCAAGTCACCATCAGGCTTGGTTAGTCGATATGCACCGTTGGAATACACTGATTCTAAAATGAAAGGACCTTTCCATTTAGGCTGGAATTATCCTTTTGTCTTGTGCATCATAACCATTGGTCTTCTAACTGCTAAGACCAGATCACCAACTTGAAAGATTCTTTCTTTTACCTGTTTATTAAAGGCTCTGGAAAGGCGTGCATGGTATAGCTCAATACGATGTTGAGCTAATAATCATTTTTTGTCTAGCGCTTCCAGCTCTTGTAATCGCAGACGGTAACTTTCTTCGGTAGTCAACTCACTGGCTAAGGTTACTCGAAGAGAGGGAATCTGGATTTCTGGAGAAGAACTGCTTCACTCCCATAAACTAGAGAGAATGGTGTACTGTCTGTTGGAGTCTGGATCGTTGTACGATAGGCCCAGAGACATTTGCCGAGCTTCTCATTCCAATCGCGCTTGTTTGAAGACACGAACTTCTTGAGAAGTTTGATGATAGTCTCATTGAAGGCTTCTGCTAACCCATTAGCTGCTGGATTGTAAGTAGTAGAGGCTACATTCTGAATTTGATTCTTATTGCAAAACAGATAGAATGCATGGCTCACGAATTGTGGACCATTATTATAGATGATCCTGTGAGGTAGGCCGAAGCGCTAGATAACGTAATGTTTGCTGAAACTGATCACGTTTGACGTCTTTACTTCGATGAGCGGTATAGCCTCTGGAGGATGGCAGGCTGATTGGGCCGATGACGTCCATACCCCAGGCTTCAAAAGGCCAAGATGCCATCGTCGGGTGTAGAAACTCCGAAGGTTGATGAATGAAGTCGACGTGGAACTGACAAGTCCTACACTTCTTTGCATATTCGATAGCATCTGCTATCATCATGGCCCAATAATAACCCATTCGTCTGAGGCAATCTTGTAATTTGGGGCCTGGTTAATGTGTACCACAAATTCTGTCGTGAGCCTCACGGACTGCATGTTTGGCTACATCATGTTTGGCTTCTGTGTCTAATAAATATCGTAATAGTAGTCCGTCGTAAGAGTCTCGGTACAACATTTTGGTAGATGTATTATAGTAAAATCTGAGGAATCACCTTTGGACAGACACTGCTTCCTTTTGGTCCTCAGGAAGGATTTCGTAGATGGTGTAGTCTATAAAAGGAAATCTCCAGTCCTTAACGTCGACGTTTGTTGTTGCTGCATAACTGTGATGAATATACAAGACATATTTTACATAGAATAGCTCTCGACCAGACACTGTGATCGAATGTTGAGTATTGGTAGGGACGGTCAAGAAAGCAGCAAGAGCAGCTAAAGCATATGCTTCTATATTATGTAATCAAGGCACGTGATTGATAAAGATTCTAGCGAAAGTAAAAGCCAATTCGATTGTCGCTTTGTGATATGAGATGAGATCTTCGTGACAAACTTCATAATCCCCTCGGACCTGACTAACTATTAGCTTAGAATCGCCGTAAGCTTCTAGATAGTCAACTCCCAGTTGTTTTTCCAGTTGAAGGTCGATCAATAGGGTATTATATTCGGCCACATTGTTAGTGCAAGGTTCCACGAGAGAATATGCACGGTGTATAACCAGATGGTCGGGTGATAGAAGCACGATGCCTACTCCGACCACGATATTTCCTTTAGGTCATGTTCTTGATGCACCGTCTAAGAACATTCGCCAAATGGGGATTTTCTCAGTTGCGGTGTTAGACTCCACTACTTCATCCAGGATTTTATCGTAGAGTTTGGAAGATTCTGGCATCGGATGAGCTGCTAAGACATCAGCTAATGCTTGGCCTTTTACTGCCTTCTGAGGGACGAACAACATATCATATGGAGTCAACAGCATTGTCCATGTAGCTAAACGGGAATTAAGAGAACCCGGTTTAGTCATGAGTATTCTGAGAGGATTGACTTTAGATATGATGTGGATAGTCTGCCCAGACACATAGTGACGTGTCTTCTGGATAGTAAATACCAGTGCGAGACATTCCTTTTCTACAGGTGTGTATCTGTGCTCGGCACCCACCATCGTACGGCTGAGGTAGTTGATTGCATGTTCATGGCCGCCTTTATTTTTCTGAGCTAATAGGGCACCAAGGGAATGATCCATAGTGCCTACATATAACAAGAAGGGCTTTCCCATTATTAGAGCCACCAACACTGGGGGGCTTATGAGATACTTCTTGATGTCGTCAAATGCGCGTTGACATTGTTCAATCTAGACGAAAGATACTCCTTTCTTTATGAGCTGAGTAAACGGTTTAAATCTTCCAGAAAGATTTGAAATGAATCATCTGATGTAGGCTATCATTCCTTGAAGTTCGTGTAGCTCTTTGAGATTTCTTGGGGGACGCATATCGAGGATAGCTTTCACTTTCTTCGGGTCAAGATGTATACCCTTTGAAGTGATAACAAAACCAAGGAACTTGTCGCTGGAGACTCCCAGAAAAGACTTGTTTGGATTCATCTTTATTTGGTGTACACGCATTAGTTCGAACACCATTCTCAAATCTTGGAGGTGGTTGCCCTTGATACGACTTTTAACTGTGATATCGTCTACGTAGCATTCCACTATTTTACACAAATGATCGCAAAAAATTGTGTTCATAGCTCGCTGGTATGTCGCTCCTGTATTTTTTAATCCGAAGGGCATCACCGTATAGCAGTATACACCCAACGGTGTTCGAAAAGATGTGTGTTTCTAATCGTCTGGAAACATCTTGATCTGGTTATAGCCTGAGAACCTATCCATGAAGGATATCCGCTCGAAGCCGCAAGTATTGTCGATCATTACGTCGGTGATCGATAAAGGGAACTCATCTTTCGGGCATGCAGAGTTCAAATCTCGGTAATCGATACAGACTCGAACTTTACTATTCTTTTTCATAACTGGAACAACGACCTAGTCAGGGTATTGTTCTTCGCGGATGAACCCGCTCGAAATAAGCTTCTTGACTTCACTCTCGATGGCCTCCATGATATCTGGTCGGAACCGTCGTTGTTGCTGCTTCACTGGCTTAGTTTTAGATGATATATTTAGGTGGTGCATAGCAACTTTAGGGTCTAAGCCTGGCATGTCTTCATAGCTCCATGCAAAGACATCAATGTATTCTCTTATAAGCTATATAAGAGATTATCGTTCTTCGCCAGATACACTTTTACTGATGATGATTGGTTTAAGAGATGATTCATCTCCTAAATTAACTTGGACAACTTCGTCTTCAGTAGGTGGTTCACGTTGTTCGAAATGAAACTCCCACCTAGTATCCATCTTTTGAGTCTACTGTTTAAGCTCGATTGATTGGACATCGTCTGTAATTTGGTCAACTGATACCATGTTGACAGACAAAGTTGCTTTGAACATGTCTCCAATGCTGGAGTCTCAATCCTAGAGGCAGGAATCAGAAGAATGAGAACAACGATCCACTTCGACGTCTGATCCTTCAGGAGTTGTTGGAGGAGTAACGTAACCCAAACCAACACCGTGTTGTTGATAATAGTTCTCGGGTTTGCCGAAAGGAGCAAAGTGACGTATTGGCAATCGTCGCCCTTGACCGTAGTTTAGTCCCTGGTCGCTTTTTATATCATATCCCATGTTCTAGATGATATTCTTGGCCTGCCAACTATATCGGTAAAGTTATATTTTTTTCAGAATCATAGTCAGCTTCAGTGTTGTGATTGGAAGTAGTAAAGTCCAGAACGAACTTTCTTTTGCCAATTATTCGACCAAAGATTATCAATTCATCACCCTTCTTTCTTGCTGGAACGATGAAGTAGTGGATATCTTCTGGCCAGACTTTTCTCGCAGATAAGGTGTCGTAACCGGCATGCAGAGATGTGTTCCTATGCCGTGCTCTAGGGCGTATATCGTATCTATGTACTGGTTTACAGATTGGTAGACATCGAAGTAATTTAAAGATAAACCTTTACTCATAAAATATGTAAGTTCTTCTTCAGGGATAACATTATCTATTGAAGGTACATTATTTTGAGTATTGATATACTCATTAAGGGGATCATTGTCCGGAACAGGCGCCACAAACTTGGCCAAGTTCACCACATAGGGTAACTCGTCAGGATTGGGAGGACGGACTTCAACAGGTTCCACCCGAGTTGTTTTACGGAGAGTGATGGTCAATAGTTTGACCATAACAGGATTTTTCTTTTTTGCCCGGATTGTGAGAGCCTTTGGAGTACTTTTTGGAGTAGTACGTCCTTTGACTCGGATAACCAGGGGAGCATCACTGGCGGATGAACTTACTTCAGCTTCATTGTCAGCTTCGTTGCCATCATCCTTGGAGGGCTGATACTGGTAACGTACCAAATCTCCATAGTAGGCTTCAATACCCTTAAAAGGTTCGACATCGACAAACTCCGTCTTTACGATGCCATTTGATCCACCTTAATCGCCCCGATATACCCTGTATAGTACAGAGGTCTATCATGACGATTGTTTTTTAGCAGCATGTCCTCTTGTAAAAAGCTGATGTTGGGCACCACTTCTATAGTGTTGTGACAGTGAGGACAGGAGATGGGATCTTCAGCGAGATAAGAGTCGGCATATAGTAATACCTCACTTAAGGCTTTCTGCGTCTCTTTGGAGAGTGGCAATAGATCGAACAAAGACAACTTGGCAGGTGTATTGGCCAGCTGTGCCAGTATGTCAAAGTTGTAAGACCGATCCATGCCTTCGGGAGTTGGTGCCTTTAGAGACTTATCAAATAGCATCTCCTTCTGCTGAGCTTTGTCGGTAGTTGAGGACGTAGATAGACCAGCTTTTAAACTTATGGGGGCAGCAGGAGCTTGAGAAGGTACTATATCTTCTTGTGTGGGGTCATAAGTTTGTAGGTAGGTCTTCCTAGATCGCATCTCGCCCGATAGAACTTCGTAAATGGGGGAAGACACCATATGGTATGATTTGTATTTCTTGTCCCTCTTTTCTTGGGAAGACACCACCCCCTGTGTTATTTCTTGCACAAGGTCTGGATGGACCCACATGATCTCACCACGTTCTGTCGTGAGTGGCACCAACGTTGATGTTGAGTCGCGAGCGGGCGACAAGTTGACAATTTCCATTACTGCCTTGGGGATCGGGACTACGTCGTCTGGGACTTCTATGGGAGGAAAGTCACCAAATTGAAGAGAGATCATTTTAGAATATACGACCTTGTCTTCAGCTTCGAGGTTGATCACTTGGCTGTCGATAAGCTGTTGTATCTTCTTCTTCAGGATGATGCAATCCTTGGTAGGGTGGAGCACGTTGTCATGACCCGCACCCGGTTTACGGCACAAGAACGTGGGTACGTCCAGCCTACGCCGCAGTGTCGACGGTGGAACGCTGTTCTAGGTCATAATCTATCTAACACAATGTGATATACCCTCCATAGGGAGGACAATCTCATAAGGATACAAACTCAATCACAAATCTATGGATAGATAAATAGCACGATGAAATAGATAAGAAAATCTACAAAAAAGAGAAAACTAGAAGTGAAGTAAAACAATTTCATTAATTAACTCAAGGTCTCAATACAACTCTATGATAAACAAGAAAGGAAGAAACACAAACTCTATACAACTACTCCAAGCTCTACTAGTGTCCTCTAGGCTAGCTGTGAACTCTAAGTTTCCTGTAAAATTTTATCAACGGGTCCAATCAGGACTGGAATGAATACATCTCATCAAGTAAATCCAAGTAAATGACGAAAACTATAAAAACAATTATAGACAATTTTATTGATGAAGCATGGGAATTTGAGACAGTTTAAGATGTAAAACTATCGTAAAAGAACAAAGAAAGTAAAAGCTGTGAAACAGAATATCATGTAAGTGAAGACTGTAAATAAAAGCTAGCTGAACTAGAATAATATGATATGAGTCCAGTGGTACAATATATGTCAAGTGTGATTCCATTCGATGATCCAAGTAGGGTGATTCTTGTAATGGTTCTTGTGACGATTCTAGTAAAGATTCTAGATAATACTCTCAGTATGTTTTAAAATACTGAGATCGACATGTAAACGGCTAGGGATAATCCGGCATATCACACACTGGCCAAGAGTGGGACGGCTATCGTTCTTGTATAATTCACAGGGAGGTGGTTCGAATATTTAGGAATATTTACATGTCTACTCAATTATTTCCCTGCCCGACAAATATGAGTGAATCCATAACACAACACGTAAATCGAGAATAAATCTAGCCAGAACATGAAGGTGCTTGTTGGTGATTCTTGTAATGGTTCTTGTAATAGAGGCTAGAAGAGTAAGGTATGTGTGCTATATATTTGAATTCTAGAAAATATCAATTCGTGTTTGTAACCGAGAATCAATAGAGCTGACTAAAACTTTAATATAGAATTCGACAAGTAAATGAAAGAACTATCAGAGAATGTACTCGCATGGCAAATCGAACTGCTGATGATGAAGTGTAGCTAAATCGGGGCAATATAAACCTATTTAAAGTATACACATGTCACAACCAAGTCTAAAATATCAAAAGAAATAGCTACAATGCAAGACTACATGCTTCTAGGTCCCTTTTGGTCAAAGTCAACCCTTGGTCAACTCTGGTCAAACCTCGTCAACGCTGGTCAAACCTGGGTCAACTAGTCCGACTACTAATTTTTAGGTCATATACAAAATTCTAAGTCATTTGGAGTTCGTTTGAGTTGAATCGGATCGAGTTGGACCCAAAGTTGACTTTTGTCAATTTGGTCAACTTGTCGGCCAATTCGACTAAACTAGGCTCAAAATAACAAACCAAATCTGCCTTAGGACTCCTATAGTTACTACCACAACTACGATCTATTCTAAGAGGGTTCTTAAGCATACAAATATGCACACATAGGTATATATACACACATGTGTATTTACTATACAAGTCAAACCTTAATTCTAACAAATGATGGTGTGTGCGTGTGTGTGTCCTGGAGCTTACTGAAATGAACTAATTCTGAGATTACAACATCCAAACAGAACCATGGTATACCACAATTTAATATACTATTTATACATTTGAAAAATATAGGATATATACAAATGCTTAAATGGAAAGATTGGCAATGGTTTGAAATACTTTAAAGAATAAAAAATCTGGAACTAACTCCCCTCGACCCATTCTCAATGCATATATAGGCTTGCAATGGGTTTCAACGGGTATATATATATATATATATATATATATATATATATATATATATATATATATATATATATACACACACACACACACATAGCTATAGAGAAAAGTGCAAATGCTCATAATTGATAGAAAAAATATGAAATAAACCCAAAGGTTGGTTCCCACAAATCAAAAAACTCATGTACGTACTGAAAACTAAGATTTTATAAATTAAGTGGTTGGAAATCAAAACATCACATTCAAACTCAAAAATTCATATTTAAAGAAAACTCATTTTTCACACAACGACCCAAAATGAAATATACACCAAATGAACCCGCGAAACTCAGCATACACGTTGGTCTCGACCCACGTGAAGCGCTCGTATACTCTTGGGTTCGAAATCGTGTCCGTGTTGTGTCCACAGAACGCGTATCGAAAATTCCCGATACCGTGTGACAACGCGTGCTTGTGCGTGCGTTCCCGCTTGATTGAGCGCCGCACGCACAACGAGAAGCCCCATGCTTGTGCACGTAGTTGGGGGGGTCCTAGGGTAGGTCTAGGACACAGCCACGCAGTGACACACCGTGCCGAAATAGCGCACGCAGCCTCGCACTTGCTCGTACGCCCACGCGCCCTCGTGCACGCGGTTCCGCCTACGTGGCTCGCTCGTCGAGCCACGCCGCGACTCGGGGTTGGTCCCTCGGGTAGTCTAGGTATAGGTCGACGTGTCCCAGGTCCTGGAACGGGTCTTCGTTGCGTCGTGTGTGCGCACGAAGTCCGTTTCAGCGACAAAAATCAGCCTGAATGCATAGTGCGGCTGAGCGGTGCACGTCGGATTTCTCC
The DNA here is from genome assembly GCA_029216955.1 of Iris pallida. NCBI lineage: Eukaryota > Viridiplantae > Streptophyta > Magnoliopsida > Asparagales > Iridaceae > Iris > Iris pallida. The sequence goes on along the minus strand of JANAVB010010198.1, from coordinate 11,995,584 downwards.
GCGCTCGCTCAACAAAAAGCCGTGAAATTTTACAAGCATGGGGAAAGAGGTTGTCCCCATGTGCTTAAGAAATTTCACACGAAAATACGGCATGTGCATCGAGATACAACGCACTGACTGCAGGGCATGCACGGCCTCGTGCACGGGATCCGTGCACGTGCGTCCGATGCCCGAAATACCGCTGTAACGTCATCAAAATCAAATCCATCTTCACAAAAGTTTATCAAAATAATATTATCTAAATATCCATGAAGATAGAATCGAAAAACAGCAACTTTCTATACTAAGCGGCATTTCGTCGAACACGTGCCGTAAAAGGACCGATACGTGTCTGATACCACCATCAAACAAAGTCGAAATCCAACCAAACTTCGTGGACAAGTCTAGGGCACCTATATGGATGCAAAAATTAAAGAAATTTCAGATTTACTATGGTAGATTAGGGTTTACCTATTGAGTGTCAAAAACTCAATGAACGGAGCCCCTCGGTTGTCGTGTTGGCCGATTTCCCTCAAGCAAAAGCCTCCGCCTCCTCGTTAGAAATGCTCCAGCAGATCCTACTCACCTCGAGTAGTGCAACGGAGTTCGTTTGGGAAGAAATGAACTCTGGATGAAGGAAATATGAGTTTTGGAGAAGGGGATCTATTAGGGTTCACTTGTGGAGGCTAAAACTTCACGAATGAAGAGATGGAGGAGGGGGTAATGCTGTTGGGAGGCCAGGTAGGGAGCTCTAGGTTTAGGTTTTCACTTGGGCCAACTCATTCTCAAGTATAAATAAGGCCCAAGTCAAAAGGCTCAAAAGGCTACATGCAAAAAGGCTTAAAAATTATCCAAAAGTCTTCTAAATTAAACCCAAGCCCTAAATAAATTCTAATAGGTGAAAAAAATAAATTCTAAGACATGTTTAGGCTCCTATATAATGTCCTCTAAGGTTAAACCTGTTCCTAGCACAACGCAAGTCAAAATATCTAGAAAATCACAAAATGGCCAAAATGGCTAAAAAGGCTAAATTGACTAAAAATTCATTTAAAACATTCTAAAATAACTAATTAATTCTAAAATAATTCCTACAAGGTCATATTAATTCTAATTATTATTATTAGGCTTCTAGTCAATGTTGGCTAAGTTATACCCATTTATACTACACAAACATCAACAAAACCACCTATCATCACATGAATTCAATAAATTAATAAATAATATAATAATTACAAAATGACCAAAATATTCCTAAATTAAACTGTGGTGGTTACAAATCTACCCCCTTAGAAAAATTTTGTCCTCAAAATTTAAGTCGGTCGTACTCCTTCTAGGTCAACCACCCACAATCAAAGTCTCTAAGCAATTTCTAACTCATACAATTTGAAGAATAACATATAGAGTCATGGTCAACCATAGCAGTTGAAGGTCTCATCTAGATGGACTAGTCATATTAGATCAAAACAGTCCCATGGTAGCAACATGCAAGCAATATAGGGTGTTCTGTTGGAAAGATAAGGAAGCAACAAATCATTAAGGTGTAGGATAATCTACCATCCTATATGAAACTGGTAAAGACAACTAGGAATTAATTATGAAGGGTGACCATTCCAAAGATGATCAAAATCGAAAGTTTAAGGCACGAGTGTCAATAGCATTGAAATCCAATAACATAATATATATAAAAGAAGATTTAGTCCCGGCACGATCTAAGTTGATCAATTTCAGGATAAATCAAAGTTTGGGCAAGATGGAGAACGGGGCCATTGAAGTCTGAGCACGAGTATCCAAGATTTGATATACATGTCACAATTGAATTAATTCAATTGAATAAGACCCCAAACATTGGATGATAAGGAGGATGGCCCGGTCGACTGGTCACGATCAAAAGAATTAGAATTTAAAGGATGATGCAAGGATATAGAAATAAGTCAATTTCCTCCTTCGGAGAGGGAAACTAAACGTGATACCTTGGGTTGATCTATCAAGTATAGTACCTTTTCTATTTGAAATATGTGAAAGGCAAAAACAATAAAGAGTTCAAAGACGATGCTATTAAGTACAATACGTGGTTCATAGGCGATGGAAATAATTCAAAAGAGAATTGCCAAAGCTGTCGTGGATGAGACTCTAGAGCAAATTTAACTATGTCTCCCTCCACGTAGAATAATATATGAAAAGCGAACCAAAGTGTAATAGATTGATCAGACCATCATGCACCGGTTCTGACTAGACAATATGTTAGTGGGTGACAGCCCCCAATAAAATATGTCATGATCAAGCTCGAAAATAGATAAACTTGCAAAACTGGTGCTAAATTAGCAACATAAGATAGACAAAATATAAGTAAGGATAATGATGAAGGAAGTTAATAGTCTAAGATCCTTTAAACATCAAGGAGTGAGGGTGAATCAAAACAAGAGGAAAAGGATTTTCAAATCGAAGTTCATAATTAGATTCTCAAGGGTCGCCCAGGAATCTCTCAAGAAATTCTAAGTGTGATTGAGTATCCTCTAATTCTAACACCTTATTTCCTACACTCTATAGCAGGCTCGTAGCAGTGCAACTAAGTCGTTGTATTACCACGATATCGTACTAATGTGAATCTCGACCTGCATGGGCAACCACTAAAAACGTGTCACGACCCGCACCCGGTTTACGGCACGAGAACGTGGGTACGTCCAGCCTACGCCACAGTGTCGGCGGTAAACGTTGTTCTTGGTCACAATCTATCTAACACAATGTGATATACCCTCCAGACGGAGGACAATCTCATAAGGATACAAACTCAATCACAAATCTAGGGATAGATAAATAGCACGATGAAATTGATAAGAAAATCTACAAGAAAGAGGCAACTAGAAGTGAAGTAAAACAATTTCATTAATTAACTCAAGGTCTCAATACAACTCTATGATAAACAAGAAAGGAAGAAACACAAACTCTATTCAACTACTCCAAGCTCTACTAGTGTCCTCTAGGCTAGTTGTGAACTCCAAGTTTCCTGTAAAATTTTATCAACGGATCCAATCAGGACTGGAACGAATACATCTCATCAAGTAAATCCAAGTAAATGACGAAAACTATAAAAACAATTATAGACAATTTTATTGATGAAGCATGGGAATTCGAGACAGTTTAAGAAGTAAAACTATAGTAAAAGAACAAAGAAAGTAAAAGCTGCGAAACAGAATATCATGTCAATGAAGACTGTAAATAAAAGCTAGCTGAACTAGAATAATGTGATATGAGTCCAGTGGTACAATATATGTCAAGTGTGATTCCATTCAATGATCCAAGTAGGATGATTCTTGTAATGTTTCTTGTGATGATTCTAGTAAAGATTCTAGACAATACTCACAGTGTATTTTAAAATTCTGAGATCGACATGTAAACGGCTAGGGATAATCCGGCACATCACACACTGGCCAAGTGTGGGACGGCTATCATTCTTGTATAAATCACAGGAAGGTGGTACGAGTATTTAGGAATGTTTACATGTCTACTCAAGTATTTCCCCGCCCGACAAATATGAGTGAATCCATAACACGATACGTAAATCGAGAATAAATCTAGCCAGAACATGAAGGTGCTTGTAGGTGATTCTTGTAATAGTTCTTGTAATAGAGGCTAGACGAGTAAGGTATGTGTGTCGTATATATGAATTCTAGAAAATATCAATTCGTGTTTGTAACCGAGAATCAATTGAACTGACTAAAACTGAAATATAGAATTCGACAAGTAAATAAAAGAACTATCAGAGAATGTACTCGCCTGGCAAACCGAACTGCTGATGATGAAGTATAGTAAAATCGGGGCAATATAAACCTATTTAAAGTATACACATGTCATAACCAAGTCTAAAATATCAAAGGAAATAGCTACAATGCAAGACTACATGCTTCTAGGTCCCTTTTGGTCAAAGTCAATCCTTGGTCAACTCTGGTCAAACCTGGTCAGTGGTGGTTAAACATGGTCAAACCTAGGTCAACTAGTCCGACTACTAATTTTTAGGTCATACACAAAATTCTAGGTCATTTGGAGTTCGTTTGAGTTGAATTGGATCAAGTTTGACCCAAAGTTGACTTTTGTCAATTTGGTCAACTTGTCGGCCAATTCGACTAAATTAGGCTCAAAATAACAAACCAAATCTGCCCTAGGACTCCTATAGTTATTACCACAACTACGATCTATTCTAAGAGGGTTCTTAAGCATACAACTATGCACACATAGGTATATACACACATGTGTATTTACAATACAAGTCAAACCTTAATTCTAACAAATGATGGTGTGTATGTGTGTGTGTCCTGGAGCTTACTGAAATGAATAAATTCTGATATTACAACATCCAAACATAACCATGGTATACCACAATTTAATATACTATTTATACATAAAAAAATATAGGAAAACTATATATATGTGTGTATCTATACAAATGCTCAAATAGAAAGGTTGGCAATGGTTTGAAATACTTTAAAGAATCAAAAATCTGGAACTAACTCCCCACGACCCATTCTCAACGCATATAGAGGCTTGCAATGGGTTTCAACGGGGTCTTCTATATATACATAGCTATAGAGAAAAGTGTAAATGCTCATAATTGATAGAAAAAATATAAAATAAACCCAAAGGTTGGTTCCCACAAATCCAAAAACTCATGTACGTACTGAAAACTCAGATTTTATAAGTTATGTTGCCGAAAATCAAAACATCACATTCAAACTAAAAAATTTATATTTAAAGAAACTTATTTTTCACACAACGACCCAAAATAAAATATACACCAAATGAACCCGCGAAACTCGGCATACACGTTGGTCTCGACCCATGTGATGCACTCTATACTCTCAGGTTCAAAATCGTGTCCGTGTCTTACCCACAGAATGCGTATCAAAAATTCCCGATACCACGTGACAACGCGTGCTTGTGCGTGATTGTGCTTGTGCGTGCGTTCCCGCTCGATTGAGCGCCGCACACACAACGAAAAGTCCCGTGCTTGTGCACGTAGCTGGGGGGTCCTGAGTTAGGTCTAGGACACATCCATGTAGCGACACGCCGTGCCGAAATAGCGCAAACAGCCCCGCACCTGCGCGGGGCCTGCTGCGCACGTGCGCGCGCCCGTGTGCCCTCGTGCACGCGGTTCTGCCTCCGTGGCTCACTCGTCTGGCCACGCCGCGACTCGGGGTTGGTCCTTCGGGTAGTCTAGGTATAGGTCGACGTGTCCCAGGTCCTGGAACGGGTCTTTGTTGCGTCGTGTGCGCGCATGAAGTCCGTTTCAGCGACAAAAATCAGCCTGAATGCACAGTACGGCTGAGCGGTGCACGTTGGATTTCTCCGCGCTCGCTCAACGAAAAGTCGTAAAATATTATGAGCATGGGGGAAGAGGTTGCCCCCACGTGCTCAAGAAATTTCACATGAAAATACGGCCTATGCATCGAGATACAACGCACAGACGGCAGGGCATGCACGGCCTTGTGCATGGGATCCGTGCACGTACGTCCGATGCTCTAAACGCCGCTATAACGTCATCAAAATCAAATCCGTCTTCACAAAAGTTTATCAAAATAATATTATCTAAACATCCATGAAGACAGAATGGAAAAACATCAACTTTCTTTCCTAAGCGGCATTTCGTCGAACACGTGCCATAAAGGACCGACACGTGTCCGATACCGCCATCAAACGAAGTCGAAATCCAACCAAACTTCGTGGACAAGTCTAGGACACCTATATGGATGCAAAAACGAAAGAATTTCCAGATTTATTATGGTAGATTATGGTTTACCTATTGAGTGTCAAAAACTCAATGAACGGAGCCCCTCGGTTGTCGTGTCGGCCGATTTCCCTCAAGCAAAAGCCTCCGCCTCCTCGTTAGAAATGCTCCAGCATATCCTCCTCTCCTTGAAAAGTGCAACGAAGTTCATTTGGGAAGAAACGGACTCCGGATGAAGGAAATATGAGTTTTGGAGAAGGGGGTCTATTAGGGTTCACTTGTGGAGGCTCAAACTTCACAAATGAAGAGAAGGTGGAGGGGGTACTGCTGTTGGGCGGGCAGGTAGGGAGCTCTAAGTTTAGGGTTTCAGTTGGGCCAACTCATTCTCAAGTAGAAATAAGGCCCAAGTCAAAAGGCTCAAAAGGCTACATGCAAAAAGGCTTAAAAATTATCCAAAAGTCTTCTAAATTGAACCCAAACCCTAAATAAATTCTAATAGGTGAAAAAAATTCTAAGACATGGTTAGGCTCCTATACAATGTCCTATAATGTTAAACCAGTTCCTAGCACAACGCAAGTCAAAATATCTAGAAAATCATAAAATGGCTAAAATGGCTAAAAAGGCTAAAATGACTAAAAATTTATTTAAAACATTCTAAAATAACTAATTAATTCTAAAATAATTCCTACAAGGTCATATTAATTTTAATTATTATTATTAGGCTTCTAGTCAATGTTGGCTAAGTTAAACCCATTTATACTACACAAACATCAACAAAACCACCTATCATCACATGAATTTAATAAATTAATAAATAATATAATAATTACAAAATGACCAAAATATCCCTAAATTAAAAATGTGGTGGTTACACACGTACTAATGAAAAAGATAGTACTTGGGATCGTTGAGTTGGTTCGCCTCCGCAGGACGTCGTGGTGGAGGCAATATCAGTTTATTACCCTTCATCAATGTATGAAAAATGGTAATAATGTCATCTTCGTCAATGGAGAAAGTCTCCTTGGGTTTGTCAGGAGTGCCCTGAGAATTGGAAGCTCCCTTGGAAGTATCAACCTTCAAGTCTTCTTTCCCTTTACCCCCATGGACAGAGATAGTTTGGGGGTGCTTGCTTTTGTCTTCAAATTTGGGTATCTTCAACCCAGTAATTCCAGATTAAGGACATCATTTTCAGCAGTATCAGGAGCCCCGATGAAAGTAGGCCATGTATCATACTTACGTATACCCAGACAGAACTTTACTGTAGGAAAAAAGTTATGTCGACAAGTATCCATAAGCTCTGAGTCTGGTATACCGAATGGCATCTTCAATGCTAGTCGCCTGAAGCGTTCGATGAAAGCAATAACAAACTCAGTCCTCCTTTGCTTGGTCTCGATGAGGTGGACATACTAACATGCATACCACTCTCATAAAACCTACTGACGAATAACCTCTCCAAGTCTTTAAAGAAATTAATACAACCGTCAGGCAGACTGCAGAACCATTCAAAAGCTACCTCCTGCAAGGTGCTAATTAATAGCTTTGACAAGAACAAATTGTCCCTTGGTAAGTGTAGAGTCTGCATATTGAAGTATGTCATGTGTTAGCGAGGAGAAGTCATCCCGTCAAATGAATTTAGCGTCAATGACTTGTAGTTTGGAGGGCAAGTAGCATTCTCCCATTCAGGAGGATAAGGTTAAGATATCCCCATTTTCTGAAGCTTGTCTTTGTGTGAGATGGTATCAAGACGGGTAACAAAAGAATTAATTACATCATGCTGATTGAGCAGATGTTGAGAAATGGCTGATGTATGGTTGTCAGGCGTCGTTGGCGAAGGACCACTTCCAGCATTTACGGGATTTGGAGGAGGCACAACGAAATGATACTCACTTTGTAGTGAAGGAGGGTTTTTGCTATGAGCAGTACTAACGTGTGCTGAGACGTTCGGTTGAGGTAGAGGAACAGCCCCAGCAGTTTGGACTGCCATGATACTGGTAAGCATATCAGTGATCTTGGCAAATGTCGTTTCAAGACTCTCTAGCCGCTTGTTGGTCTGATCGCTGGCTTCTTCAGGTCTCTCTCCATCCGCCATGTACGTAGATAACATACGAGGATGAATAGAGGAGACAGTACAACTAGTGCTGATACTGTCTGTCTTTGAGTTGAAAAGGCCCTCGTCTTCAGGCAGGGGAGGTAGATAGTCACCGTCGGACTCGAAAAGATCATCGTCATCTGAAAGGCTATCCCCGGTATGAAGGTCGTCTGCTTCAGATTTTGAGGGAATACTACCCCCAGTTGAAGGATCATCACCCCCAGCTTGGGAGTCCTCGTTATCTATACAAAATCTTGTCATAGACTCCTTCAGATGTAACAGCTCACTGGCTATCTGTTGGTAGACTTCTTCTTCTTCTGTTCAAAGAACTGAAAAAAAAGTTGGGTTAGTGGTCGACCTTCTTTGATTGGGGCTCCCATAAGGAGGACCCCATGAAGCCATGTTGGATAAAACATATAGCGGCTTTTCATCATTAGAGTGATGCTGTCGTCGAAACACGAACTGCCTCTGAGGCACCTTTGTTGCTTCGGAGCAACAACAGTTGATGACAATACTGGTGCACGGATGTACGCCATGAATTGCAGTATCCTCACTCGGTTTACGCTTATGATTTATCATGTCTTATAAATCGGCGGAAGGGCATTTTGCCTTAAAACCCATGTCACATGCTTCGACGAGCTTTGCATATGGGTTTATAAGGGGAGTTCGTACATCCGGACTTAGTTCATGTGCAGGGGCAACCCCCATACCTAAGTTCCGTAATGACCTTGAAGGCAGCCCCGTGCTATACGTGGTGGGGTCTGTCTTTTTGTTGTGGGCGCATAGACCATGGAGCATGCCCTTAGACACATGCTTTCCTGAAGTCCTGGCAGCATGCCTGGCCCTCATGGATGTGGGCGCATAGAATGGGTCATCAGAGCCCGGGCGCATAGCCCTGGG
>JANAVB010010198.1:11966897-11981897 GCA_029216955.1 Iris pallida | reverse complement strand
GGATTGGGACTGTGGAGCTGAAACTCACTTCTGGGAACACTCTGACGCTTCAAGGAGTGAAGCATGTTCCTGCGATTGCCAAGAACCTAATCTCTGGGAGCCTGCTCTGCAACGCAGGCTTGAGGATGGACATCAACGCTGGTCAGATGGTTATGTCCAAGAAAGAAACATACTTCGGGAAGGCTTATCAAACCGAAGGAATGTTTAAAATTCAGCTTGTCAACCAGTTTGATGACATTAATGCAGTTGTATTTTCTGATTATTCTCTTGAGTTATGGCATAATAGACTAGGACATGTTCATAGTAAAAGAATCAACAAAATGTCTAGTCTAGGACTTATCTCCAAATGTGGGGGTAAGGTGGAGAAGTGTGAAGTGTGTGCTCAGACGAAGATCACAAGAAAACCCTTTCATCGGGTCAATCGAAGCACAGATCTTCTGGAGTTGGTGCACTCCGATATCTGTGACTTCAAACATTTCTCCACGAAGGCCGGGATGAAGTATTTCATAACCTTCATCGACGACTTCTCAAAATACGCGTTCGTCTACTTGCTCAAGTCCAAAGACGAAGCTTTCGAGAAGTTCAGAGAGTTCAGGGCCGAGGCTGAACGGCAGACTGGACAACAACTCAAGAGGCTGAGAAGTGATCGAGGTGGGGAGTACAGGTCTCATGAATTCACATCGTTCTGCAAAGAACATGGAATCATATACGAGACTACTGCTCCATATTCTCCTCAATCCAACGGAGTAGCAGAGAGGAAGAACCGGACATTAACAGAAATGATGAATTCCATGCTGCTCACTGCAGGTCTTCCAAAATGCTACTGGGGAGAAGCTGCATTAACGGCCACTTTCATTCTGAATAGAGTGCCATATGCAACTTCGGACGTAACTCCTCATGAACTCTGGTTCAAAGTCAGACCCAACTTGAATGTCATTCGAGTGTGGGGGTGTCTGGCGTATGTGAAGCTTCCAGATCTGAAGATTCAGAAGCTGGGGACGAGGACTACGAAGGCTATCTTCTTGGGGTATGCCGAGAAGAGTGATGCTCGGAGATTTCTTGATATTGAATCAAATTATATTATCGAATCTCACGATGCTGAATACTTTAAAGACAAGTTCGTAAAAGACAAAAACATTGTACTTTCGGACATTCCGGAAAATGATGTAGGTACTAATGAGACTAAAATCTCATACGAGCCAGTAGTCCAAAAAGAAGCTGTTGTTGATGAAACAACTCTTGCACCAGAACTCGCCGAGCCGTCAGCTAAGCGAGCGAGGAGACCGAAAGATTTCGGAGATAACTTTGTCACCTATCATGTGGAAGCAGATCCGCTTACCTATGATGAGGCGATGAAGACCAGAGATGCTATCTTCTGGAAGGAGGCAGTGAATGATGAGTTTGACTCTATCACCTCCAATAACACATGGGTGTTGGTAGATCTACCTGAAGGAGAAAAGCCTATTGGATGTAAATAGATCTTCAAGAAGAAGATGAAGGCAGATGGAACTATTGACAAGTTCAAGGCCAGGCTGGTCGCCAAGGGATTTTCTCAGAAACAGGGGATAGACTACTTCGATACGTACGCTCCAGTAGCTCGGATGACCACCATCAGGATGTTAATCGCTCTAGCAGCTATACATAAGTTGGTGATACATCAGATGGATGTAAAGACAGCGTTCCTGAATGGGGAGCTGACCGAAGAGATTTACATGCAACAGCCAGATGGATTTGTCGTCAAAGGTCTTGAAGACAAAGTCTGCAAGTTGGTGAAATCATTATATGGTTTGAAGCAAGCTCCCAAGATGTGGCATGAGAAGTTTGACAAAGTTATTAGGTCAAACGGCTACAGAGTCAGCGAGACGGACAAATGTGTTTACACAAAGTTCGCTGATGGAAGAGGAGTCATCGTTTGTCTGTACGTGGACGACATGCTAATCCTAGGTACGGATATAGGCTGTGTCACAGAGACAAAGAAGTTTCTCTCAACCAAGTTCAGTATGAAGGACTTGGGGGATGCAGATGTCATCTTGGGCATAAAGATCATCCGGACAGACACTGGAGTAGCACTGTCACAATCTCACTATATTGAGAAGATGCTCACACGCTATGGGTATAAGGATCTTCCAGGGATCGATACGCCATACTGGTGTGATCAGAAGCTGAAGCCAAACTTGAGGGAAAGCGTCAGGCAGCTGGAGTATTCTAGCGTTATCGGAAGTTTGATGTACGCAACTACTGCCACAAGGCCTGACATAGCTTTCGCCGTGGGAATGCTGAGTCGGTTCACAAGTACCCCAGGGGTTGAGCACTGGAAAGCTGTGAAGCGAGTAATGAGATATCTCAAGAAGACTCAGACATATGCACTGCACTACAACGGGTATCCGACAGTAGTAGAAGGCTTCAGTGATGCTAGCTGGTGTTCAGAGGTAGAAAGTGAGAGATCCACATGTGGATATGTCTTTTCCTTGGGTGGAGCTGCTATATCGTGGAAGTCGAAGAAGCAGACTATACTCTCTCGTTCCTCTATAGAATCTGAATTCTATGCACTTGAAACTGCAGCAGATGAAGCAGAATGGCTTCGGGAGCTTATGTATGATCTTCCAGTGGTTGGGGCTCAGATACCGGCGATACCAATATACTGTGACAACCAGGCGACTGCGGCGGTGGCATCAAATGACCTCTTCAACGGGAAGAAGAGGACTGTGCGGTTGAAGCACAGGGCAGTACAAGATCTTATCAAAAGAGGTGTAATTGCAGTGGTTGATGTTCGGAGTCAGGAGAACCTGGCAGATCCGTTCACAATGGGCCTCAAGCGCCAGTTGGTCCATGACACAGCTTGTAATATGGGCTTGAAGGCATTCTGATAGTATGTCTTTGTAATCCTACCATAAAAGTTTTATGCTATTAGTTCAAAGAGAAATCTACTAGGCATCTAACTTTTAGTTCAAAGGAGGATCACTGACTGGAAAACTATCAGGTAACGGTGGGTACTTGTTCTATGGAACATGGAAGGGATACAAACCCATAACCACTGTTGTCTATTATATATTTTTCTGCGGAAAAACAGATCCTGTGGAAGGTTGGCTTAAACGCCTTAATGAGTTCTCAGGCAGAGTGAATGTCTGGTGTGCTTTACAAGAAGCACGGTAGAGCAGCACTACAAGGAGTGAAACTCCATGCTACAGTGGGATGACTCCACCATGAGGTTCCCAGGTAGGGGTAATGCCTCGACTTTGTAAGCCAAGTCATAGCGGCGTAGCACCGCAAATAGGCAGGTAGCCTAATGTTGTATGACGTAATTAAAGAGTTGTAGACAGCACTACAAAGGGGAGGATGGCCCCATGTTACAGTGGCACGACACCACGATGAGGTACCCAGGTAGGGATAAAGCCTCGGCATTGCAAGCCATGTCGTTGCGGCGTAACACCGCAAGGAAGCCTTAGGCTTCATGCTGGGTAGTTTGGCACTACAAAGAGGCTTGTGACCTCATGCTACAGTAGTATGACACTACGATGAGGTTCCCAGGTAGGGGTAATGCCTCGGCTTCAGGCCATGTCATAGCGGTGTAGCACCGCAAGGAAGCGCAAGGCTTCATGCCATACCTCTTTAATAAAGAACTCACCTATAGTGTATGAAAAGAGATATCAAGCCGTCTCTTGAGGGTAAACTTGTAGACGCCCAAAATTATACACTGAAACCAGGCTGGCACAGGGCCTTTAATGTGCAGCCAGAAGCACACGTAACTACACTTTGTGAGTGGGAAGAATTACAATTGTGGTGCAGAATTCAAGGCATAGTCCATTCTTGTATCACATTGTTATTTAACCCATACGGGAAGATTCAAGTCGTCAGCGACATCTATCCTAATGCAAAATGGATAGTTACTGTGGGGAACGCTCAACCCTGGACACATATATATGTTGTGATATGTGGGGGATTGTTGGTGCTTTATTTACATGGAGAGAGCTTGCTCTCAACATACCTTGTAAAATTTTAGTCCCACATTGGAAAAGCACCATGAGTTATCTCAACATATATACTTGGGTGTGTTGTTGAGAGATGCACATGGGGTGGTGACCCTAAAGAGGGAACCATGTGGGTGATTTTACTAGGAGGTAAGAATAAGGCTCCAAGGATTAAGCATTAATGCTTTTGTCATTCTCTTGGATTAATTCCACTTGGAGCTAAGCCCCAAAGGGGCTTAGCGACTCGGACTCGGACTCGGACTCGGACTCGGACTCGGACTCGGACTCGGGCTCGGGCTCATGGGCTCATGAGGCGTAATGTGGCATTTTGTTGGCGCACTTTGCACGTCAGCAGTCATGCAGTCTTTATGCGGCTCATATGCGGCCATGCGGTCTTATGCGGCATGCGGCTCATATGCGGCCTCATACGGCTCATGCGGCTCATGCGGCCATGCGGTTCATGCGGTCCATGCGGTCCATGCGGCTCATACGGCTCATGCGGTCCATGCGGCTCATGCGGCTCATGCGGCTCATACGGCACATGCGGTCCATGCGGCCCAAGCGGTCCATGCGGCCAGGCTGCTGCTGCTGCTGCCGCAAGGAGGGCTACGCTGACTGTACAGATTTCAAATCGGTTATGGAAAGGGTGAATCAATACGATTAATTCAGATCCTATCTTTGTGGGATTTGAATTAATTTCGTTACTATCTTTGTGGGATTTGAATTAATTCAGTTCCTATCTTTGTGGGATTAGAATTAATTCGTTGCTATCTTTTTGTGATTTGATTCAATCTTTCCATAACTGAAGAGGCGGCTAGGGTTTCCACCCTCTCTCTATATATGCTCTCTTCTGGCCTCCTTAGTGGGAACTACGAAAATACAAGTCAGAAAAGGAGAAAGAGAGAGAGAGCTGCTGCCGCCATTGTAAGTCCATCCGAGGAGTCAGAACAGAGGTGACATCGAGCGTTCCACAAGTTATTCAACTTGCTGGTTCCTGGAAGTAGATCGTGTGGGGCGAATCTTGCTTTGAGCAACGGTATTTTGACACCCCAGCATTGTTCTTCTTCTCATCTCTCTCTAGTTTTATTGTAACTCGTTCTGTCCCAATTGCAACACGTTTGCAAGAAAGAACGAGAGATCTTCTCTTCTATTTTTCCCTCCTTCAGATTGTAATTTGGCTATTTGATTTTTTTTATTCCATCGTAGATCTTGAGTTTGCTCTCTGCAAAGTTTTGTGGGACATCTCAGATCTCGATTGCATCTATTTTTCCATCTTTGATCAAGCCCCGGGACTAACAAGGAGAGGAGAAGACTCACCAACGCGGTCGACAATGAGGCTCACGATGATCGAGCAGATGCAGTGGTGTCGCGTGCTTGATCCAGCACAGATCTGAAGCGGTGCTCCGATGGTGGACCCGAGCGGAGACAGACGGACACGCTTGGTGCTGGATCGGGGTGCGGCAGGCTTCGACTCGAGAACGAAGCCATGGCTCGAAGCTGGGGACAGTTCCTGAAGGCTGACTCGAGGTGCAGCGACCCGGTGGCACGACCGACCGACCTCTAGATTTGGGGTTTCCAGAGGAGGGCGGCGGCAATGAGGGTTTCGAATCTAACGACTGCGGTGGCCGGTTGATATCTATACGGGAGGCTCGGCCAGGCGTGCAGCGGATCCGGTACTCATGGCGCAGGTGAGTGGATCGGTCATTTGGGTGGTTGTTAGTGGTAACGGTGGGGGTTATTGGTTGCTCGGGTCGGGTGGTTCACCATTGTCGGTGGTGGCAGTGGTAGTTAGGTGATGGCCATGGTGGTACTGATGGTGGTGAACGGGGTGGTAGTAGTGGGAATACTGGGGTGGACAATGGAGGTGGTGGTGGTATTCTGGTGTACAGTATCGGCCGAAGTTGAAATAGAGATGGAGCAGAGGTGGGGGTTGAACAGAGGAGGGGACCCGGAGGAGACGGCGAGGTGGATGGACGGAATCGCGGTGGTCCGACGGGCAGAGTACGCGGCGGCAGTAGGCGAAACAGAAGAGAGAGAGAGGCATGAAAGAGTGATGTGTTTGTGCAGTGTCAGAATTTGTAATAATTAATAACTAGGTAACACCCCCAATATTTATAATATAATAAATAGTGTGCTCTCCAAGTCAGCCAATGCCAGGGTCAGTAATTACAAGCAGATCTGGGATTTTTAGTGGAAGGCTCAATTTAATACAACTATTTGCACATACATATGCTATTAAATACTTATATCAATTTGTAAATGCATTAGATATATGTTACTTGCATATACTATCCCAAACTGGCTCTAAGCCTCAGCCCCAAATATTATTCCAGAAATGATCTATAGGGCTGGAAGCCCATAGCTATAATATATATATATATATATATATATATATATATATATATATATATATATATATATATATATATATATATATATATATATATATATATATATTTTATATATATATATAGAAAGCGGATCAAAAGCTCCCCTTAGAAAACCCCCTAAAAATTCCCCTCACTCTAATTCGTAATATTAATGTTAATATTAATGTTAATGTTAATACTAATGTTAATATTAACATTAAATAATAAAATTAACTTTAAACTTAACATTAAAATTAATATTAACATTAACATTAATATTAACATTAACATTAATATAAAAAAATAAAAAAATTAATATTAATATTAACATTAATATTAACATTGATATTAACATTAACATTAATATTAACATTAACATTAAGAATTAGAGTGAGGGGGGTTTTAGGGGATTTTCTAAGGGGCTTTTGATCCGCTCCCATATATATATATATATATATATATATATATATATATATATATTTATATATATATATATATATATATATATATATATATATATATAATGGATGGCGTGGGTGTAGATCCCACTCATTGGAGATTCGTCGATCCTAGGCCTCCCCCCCTCAGCCTATGGCGGGTCGCCCCCGGGCAGCCGGGGCCCCTCTGGCCGCCCCGCCCCGCCCCCCTCCCCCCCCCCGCGGGGAGTCCCCCACCCTCCTCCGTCCGGAGTTCATGTTGCGAGCGGCGACTCCTTCCCCTTCCCCTCTCTTCCTCGGAGTTGCCGTCGGCCTCGACTGCGTCGTAATCGCAGATCCCGGCGTCCTCAGCCAGCCACGTCTCTCCTTGGCCCCCTGCCTGCCTCCCCCGGTGCTCCGTTCGCTGCGCGGCTACGTCCCAGCCCGCCGCCCCCCCCCCCCCCCCGCCCGAGTGGCAGACCCTGCCGCTGGGTCTCCCCTCCCTTGGCGGCCCCGGGTGATCCTCCTGCCCTAACTCCCCCCACCCTAGCAGTCGACCCCTCTCCGGCTGCCCCCCCACCGAGCTCCCCTCCCGCTTCGGCTCCGGTCTGTCCCCATCTTACGCCTCTCCCCGGCTCGTCTGCGAATCCCCTCCCGGCGCCTCCCGCCGTGGCCGAGGCGGTCCTTCTCTCTGATCCAGTCGCCCCTTCTGTCCCCGCGCTATCCTCCTCGGAGGCCTTCCTCTCTATGCCCTCCGCCTCCGTCTCTGCTCCGTCTCCCTCTTCCGCCTCGGCCGACGCTTACTGGCTAGATCCAACCACCTTGCGGTGGGTCTGGGTCCCGGCCCATCCCCAGGCGGAGGCGGCCCTCCTCGCTCTCGGTGCGAGAGCTACCCCTAGCGCTCCCCGCCACCGAGGAGGCTCGTCGTCTCAGCTTCTCCGGCCATGCAGGAGGCCAAGCTCCCCCTCTTCCCCGGCTCAGCCTCCCGGCGACTAGTCCCCTCCCTCTCCCGTTGTTCGATCCGGCTCCCCCCTCCTTTTTCTCTCTGCCTGTTCCGGCGTTCCCCTCCTCCTCCGGCTCCCAGGAGGACTAGCCCCTCCCTCCCTCTCTCGTCGTCGCGCCGTCCCCCTCCGGGGCCGTGCCTCCCCCGTGGCTCCCTCTCCCTTCCGCAGGTGGTCGAGCCCCTCTCCGTGGTCCCCCCCGACGCCTAATCGCCGTCCGGCCTGACCCGAGACTGACCCCGTCGGAGCCCCCTTCGTTCGGGCATCGCCGCAGCTCCAGCCAGGCGTGGTCGTCTCCGACTCGGTGGCGCATCCCCCCTCTGGCTAGAGGGTGTTGGCCCCGAGGCCCCCCTCCCCTCGTGGCTGAGCCTCCGCAGTCCCCCGCCCCCGGCATCGCTCGGAGCCCCCTCCCCCGTCCCTTCTCCGGCCTCGCGGACCCCCCCATGCGGTCGCCCCTCCCCGGCGACGTCTCTCCGGCCCGCGCTCGCCCCCTCGGGATCCGAGCCCCACCGGGACCCGAACCTCCTCGGGCCCCGCCCCTGACCACTCCGGGTCTCGCGCGACCTGCTGACCCCTCGGTCCCCGCGCGGGTAGCCACGTGCCCCCCCACGTGTCCCCCTCGGGACTGGATGCAGTGCTTGTTTTTTTGGTTTTTTGTTTTTCAAATTTTAGATCTGGGTCCCCCTCTTGTGGGACCCGGCAGCTGTACTCTGTTCTGTTCCGCTTTTAATAGATGTTGCATTTTCAAAAATATATATATATATATATATATATAACATAGTTCAAGTAGTTGGGCTCTGAGCCCAATCCACAAAATATACAAGAATTAAAATGGGTTTGAAACCCAAGCCTGCAAAGAAAACTTCAAACTCAAACATTTGTTTGCTGGCTCGAAGCCTAAGCCCGAACCAAAGAGAAAATAAGAGTTCAAGAGGCTAAGCAGTTCACCAAAAACTAAATAATGCTGAAATTAATAATAGTAAATCAAAATTTGAATAAAGTTAGAATAATCCAAAATGATTTATAGTTTTTCAAAAATAATGACATCATTTTTTAAAATGAAATTTTAAGAAAAGAATTTTATAACTCAAAATTTTCAAAAGTAGAAATTTTAAATCAAGGTAGTTACAAATCTACCCTCCTCGAAATTTCAAATGGCACTATAAGCACGGTTAAGAATAACCAAATTTAAAATTTTGAAAATAATTAAAATCAGTTAAACATAGAACCAAAATTTAAGTAAAATTAGTAGAATTAAGACAATTTAGAAGTGATCAAAGTGTAAAATCTAGGCATAGTAAGATAATACAAGAATGATTAAATTCTAAACATGGTCAAAATAAAAATTTAAGCATAGTAAGAAAATAGTTTCAAAATAATATTGGCATGATAAAAACGTGACCCAAGTCTGATAAAAAATTGTTTAAACATAATTATCACGAATACGATTAAAATTTAAATCATTTAATCATGATTAGAAAGATATGACCAAAAAATTTAGGCTTGATATAATCACCACTAATAAGATCATAAATACGATCAATATAGAAATTATACGACTAATAATAATCTAAACAAATTTGAAAATTTGACTCGACTAGAGATCAATTTAAGATTGAGCATAATCAAGGAAAATAAATCGTTTAAGCACGATTGTGATTAAGATCAAAATTATTCTGGAGTAAAGACCAAAGTATATTAGTATGGTTATTACCAAGTAGACATGATTATAATATGATCAAAAATATTTAAATACGCTCGAAATATAATCATAACTAAGAAAACTCAAAATTGTCAAGACATGATTAAACCAATATCAAATTCATCAAGGCACGATCAATATTAAAATAAAATCTGATTACAATCAAAATCCTATAAGTATGGTTTAAAGAGTAATCTAAATATGGCAATAACTGTAATCAATGTGATATAAGCATTAGTGAAATCTAGTATATCCTTTTATTGAAAAATAATAATAATTATGAGGATAGGGGGAAAATCAAGTTACTATTACAACCTTTAGGAAAATCAATAACGGTTATAAAATATAATATAAATAAGGGAAATAACTTCCAAATAATCCTTCCATTGATACCTCATGTGGTGCCAATCTTATAGACTAGCTAGACTAGCTAAACTTCACAGCACTACGAAAACCCACAAAATAATAAGGCAACAATCTCAGGCATTATAATAATTATATCCTAAACTAAAATATCTACCTAAAATTGACTAAAGTCTGACTGCAATCAATCTATGATTTCGGTATTCCTAATCTAAAACCAACTAGTCAATTCCACCAAAATTTCAAAACTTCAAATACTTTACCCCTTTTTCCAACTAACCTGCCTAATATTCTGAAGTTGCCTATTAAGACTCTATTCCTCACCAACCCTACTTATGGTTTACTCTATCTTCCCTATAACTCACGTGTTTCACAAAACTGGTCATTTTACGGGGGTGGCTACATTCCTTTATTTGAAGTCTGATACCTAAGCACTAGTACACACCACTAACGGTTCTATCATCTTTTTCTTGAATATACTACAAGTTCTATAATCTATAACTCCTTTCGGACTTATTACTAGCTTGCCTATCCAAAGTCTTCTCCTATACTCCCTTTTCCTACCTTACCTAACCTTGTCAAAAATGTCTATTCCCAAGAGTACCTAAAATGAGTTAGGTAACCTATATATGTTTCCCTTGTATATATATAGCTATCAACTATATACATATATATATATATATATGCATCCATAATTTTATATCTTCTATCTAATATGTGTAGCTACCTATAATGTATATATATACCTAGTTATCAAAATATAGAATTATACATGCAATACACTGGAGTTAAACATGAAAGAGTTTGGCCCAATAAGTGTTGAAATAATGGTCCTAATGAGTTCTAGAAACTTAAGTGGGAGTTTCCATATGGAACATATGGTAACAAAAATGAGTTCTGAAACTTGGATCAGACACTAAGATTTTGAATAAGGCAAAAGTTTAAACAATTCAAGATAATTTCTGGTAAACTAGTCAATGGCGATAAGAGGCCAAACAGGAAATCATGGATATAGTCCCATTAGTATCCGAAAACCATACATATCCGAAATCATTTTGCCTAGAGTTTATGCCTCGCCATTGTAGTATACATCTGGCTGCAATGAACCTTTGGTTCCATGACCCAAATGATTATAGATTACCGAATATTCTATCAACTTTATCCAATATTGTCGGAACAACTCAAGAGATCAAAATATGCTTTAGGACATATCATCAATAATATTCGAGAACCTATAAATACTTGAAATTATTTTGACTTAGAGCACATGCCTCGCCAGTGTGCAGTTGACTGCAGTAAACTCGCGGTCTCCACAATCCAGATAAATGGCTGCAGTGCGCATATGCCATGTCATAGTATATTTTCTCAACTTTATCCGTAGGAATTCCAAGGAAGTTTATGAAAATTCAAATGAGTGCTAAAAGTCCTAATCATGATAGAAAGTAACGTAAGTATCTGTTCTTTAGATGTCAAGTCTTTGAGAATCAAAGGATCACCTACCAGTAGAAGAAAAGGAATGACTGAAGCTAAGTGGGTAAATGTTCTCTGTCCTTTCCATATTCAATAGATAACTTATGGATTTGATCAAACCTGGCTCTAACTAATAGAAATAGTACGACTTCAAGTTAAATGGAGGAACTGGTGGAAATATTTCCATCCCTAGAAAGTTACTTGAGGGATGTTAACCCATACCGGAATTAATTAAAAAATAATGCTTTCTGGTCAACGAAAAGTTTGGGGAACTTAATAGACAAATTGGGATAAGCAGATAGTCTAGGGAACCCTATGATAGAATATTCAAATTGATTAAAGAGGTCAAAATGAAGTAGCCTAACAAAATTATCAAAGGAATTTGGAGGCTTAGTCATTGATGATAGGTAAAAGAGAAAGTCAAAATTTATAGAAAAGTAATTGGACTAGGAAATTTTGGAAACTAATAGGGATAGGAAAATGATCCTTCAGAAACACAAATAGTAAATACACATAATCATAAAATCGACCTAAACTGTGAATGAACCTTTCCTATATTGCAAGTTCCCAATGGTACTCTAACCCTAAGCATCGTTCGACAGACCTGTATAGGCCACCACTAAAAACGTGTCACGACTGCTCCCGAATAATTGAATACGAGTCGGACGTGCTTAGACTACGTTGTGGACACAATGTAGTAAGTTGTACTAAATATCTAAGAACTCATGTAAGATCATGAAATCACAGCACAGCATCTAATCACGTGCTATAATATTGTTATATAATATTATATTCTTTTAGTATAATTTATACAAGAAAACTTGGAGACAAATCTGGAAACTAACTAAAAAAAGGTATTAAACATCTATCTATAAGAAGAATACTAGCATCTGGTCTTCTAAAATCTTCTAGGAGTTGTCCAATCCATTTCTCATGACCTGACCTAATATATCAACGATCTAGTCAGGAAAGGAGCAAAATATATTCTACGATAATGAAACAAGTACAACATGATGAATGTCACACCTCGATTCGATAAAATCGATAATCGTCCCTCGGGCGTGATGCCGTACGAGCCTAAGTTGCGCCCATACAAGGCAGTTTCATAAGATTATCCGAAACACAAACATTTACGAGAGTACGTAGAGAAATTAAACAACGCATTGAGATAAGGAAACTTTGCATTTTATTGATAATAGATAACATTTACAAGACTCGATTACAAAAGAGCCGCACGGGCTTACAAACTGACTACGATGAGATAGTCATTCCATACATTTACATCCCTTTATACAAAACAACCAAATCACTCTCTGGGACCTGGAATCGGCGATAGTTGATGTTGCATGATGCAGTTGATCAGAGTCTTCAAATGGATTGTAGGCTTTGCCTTCACGCTAGCAAGGCTTCAAAATGGATAAGCGTCGCCTTCAGTTGCCTGGCACGCTATCCTGGTTCGGGGCACCTGTGGAGAGCAAGGGTCAGTATATTACACGTGTATTGGTGTAACCTCTCTTCCCGAAATTTTGCTAAAATATTTTTATTTATTTATTTGGATTAAATGGTGGTTTTAGAATTTTATAAATAATTTCTTAGTTAATTATCACGATAGATGACTTTAGCCATGGTGAGTTTTAGAGTACAAGATGACTAGAAATCGTGGTACGGATGGTACAATGGCGTGCTTTGACTAGTGTATTAGACCTGGTAGGGAAGGCCCAGTCATGAGTGTGTCCTAACTAGAAAAACCAGGCCAAGTTGTGACTTAACCCTTACCGAAGATTTATTCATTTATTATTTATATTATTGAGTTTTAGGGAACCCAGTTGTACCGAACTAGTCCAGATTGGACCCAAAACAAGCTCAAGCCCATATGGTCATGCGGTACGTCCAATGACAATTGTGTTGATGGAATTTGGTATAAGGGTGTTGTATTTCGTTTTAATGATTTAATGTATATTTCTAAATATTTGTTAATTAAATATTATAATATATTTTTTTGTATAAAGGTTCTTGTACAATTTTGGATTATTAGAATGTGCATAGTGGTGTATACATCATTATCGGGTTTGAATTCCGTTATTATTATTATTATTATTTTATTGAGGTTATTATTATATAATAATATTATTATTATTGCTTATATTATATTTGTCAAATAAATGTTTTTATATTATATAATATATTATATATATATATATCTATATATATATATAATATATATATATATATATATATTTATATTTATTTTATATTTATATGATATTTATATTTATAAAAAATAGGCCTTATTTTACGAATAGATACATTGGGTTTTTATTTATATTTTTTATGGATATTATTATACTATATTTATATATATATATATATATATTATATATATATATATATCTATATCTATATTATATATTATATATATAATATATATATATATTTTTAATATATATATATATATATATTTTTTATATATATATATATATATCTATATATATATATATATATATAGATATATAATTATATATAGATATAGCAGAAAGACGGATATTCTTTGCTCATTATCAGACAATCACTTATTCACAAACCTCGTGTGGGCTAATATATATATATTATATATATTATATATATATATATATATATATTAAATAATAATAAATTAAAAAAGAAGTTATCAATACTGTTCCCTTGCGGGAACAGTGGATAAAAGCCCACGTAAGCAGGCAAGCCAGCCCGCAGTTTCCCCTTCCAAATTACAAACCGAATGCACGTATCTATATAGATGAAAGAGTTTTCGTCGAAAAACTCTAAAACCCTAACCCCGTGGCTGCCCAGTGCCGTCTTGGACTGGCGCCGCTCCCCCAACGCGCACACGTCGCTGAGAGCCGCCGTCGTGCCGGCAGAGCGGCCACAGCAGCATCGATACCCGCGCACGGACCAAAAATAGTGACACACAGCAGTACTGCAAGAGGCTGCTTTCGCAGCGACTTTCCATCACGATAATTGTCGTTTCACGAACCATTCGCTCTGGTATGTTCACAACATGACCCTCTCCTAATCCCTTCAATTACATCGATTTAGTTCCATCATACGCATCATAAATCGAACCCAAAGTTGCCAAAAAATCTGTTATAAATAGGATAGTAAGACTGCCCCAAACCCCGAGTTTGAAGGAAGATTTAGAACCAACCATTAGAATTTCAGAAATCTATTCATGATAGTCCTAAAAACCTATAGGTCTCTGCAACCCAACTTAGGGAGTTTGATTTCGTCGACTGTACGTCGAGAAATCGGATTCCAAAGATTGGCGAAAACTGTTTTTCAAATATTGAAATATTAAAAAACTCTTCGACACGACGTTCGTCCCGCCAATCCGGGCGACGTGATCGCAAACCGAAAGCATTAAAAGGTGCGTATCGGCTTTCGTGACGTGTGGGCTTTGACGGAATTTAAATTGGTTGCGTGTGCCCGACAAATTTGATGTGTATCCGTCGAAATTTACTGTATTAGCCTTTTTGCAAATTTCTCAATTACTTTGTGCATGTTCGTCAGATCGAGACGAAACTTGCGTCAACAGACCGTATCATTTTTTCTGGTCCTGTATTGGTCCAATTCTGAGACAGTTGATCGGATCGCCGTTTTGCGGGTCCCACGGTTCGATTCAACGGGCGATTTTGTGCACGGCTGTCACCTTCGGTTTCCCGTATTTCGTATTCC
>JANAVB010010198.1:11767418-11966884 GCA_029216955.1 Iris pallida | reverse complement strand
ACTGCAAAGAGGCTGCTTTCGCAGCGACTTTCCATCACGGATAATGGGTCGTTTCACGAACCATTTCGATCTGGTATGTTCACAACATGACCCTCTCCTAATCCTTCAATTACATCGATTTAAGTTCCATCATAAGCATCATAAATCGAACCAAAGTTGCCAAAAAATCTGTTTAAATAGGATAGTAAGACTGCCCCAAACCCCGAGTTTGAAGGAAGATTTAGAACCAACCATTAAGATTTCAGAAATCTAATTCTGATAGTCCTAGAAAACCTATAGGTCTCTGCAACCACACTTAGGGAGTTTGATTCGTCGACTGTACGTCGAGAAATCGGATTCCAAAGATTGGCGAAAACTTGTTTTCAAAATATTGAAATATTAAAAAACTCTTCGACACGACGTTCGTCCCGCCAATCCGGGCGACGTGATCGCAAACCGAAAGCATTAAAAGGTGCGTATCGGCTTCGTGGACGTGTGGGCTTTGACGGAATTTAAATTGGTTGCGTGTGCCCGACAAATTTGATGTGTATCCGTCGAAATTTACTGTATTAGCCTTTTTGCAAATTTCTCAATTACTTTGTGCATGTTCGTCAGATCGAGACGAAACTTGCGTCAACAGGACCGTATCATTTTTCTGGTCCTGTATTGGTCCAATTCTGAGACAGTTGATCGGATCGCCGTTTTGCGGGTCCCACGGTTCGATTCAACGGGCGATTTTGTGCACGGCTGTCACCTTCGGTTCCCGTATTTCGTATTCCTGTGCGCATTTGGAATTTTCTTGAATTTTCTGGTAATTATTTTCCTGTATTTCCCGTATTTGGCCTTGGGCCGACTTTATTAACTTATTGGGTTGCATTACGGATTTGGGTTTAAATTTTTTATTATTATTATTATTATTATTTCATAGGAGATGGGCCCTTGGAGGGTTCGGCCTGGCTTGCTTTGGTCGGAATTGCTATGGATCACTTTAACCTACACTATCCCTTACCTCCACCACACCACCACCCATTAATAACCTTACCTACCATTCTCTCTCTTCATTAACATCAACACCACCAGCATCCTCTTCTTCTTCTTCCTCTTAAAACCCTTTAACTCCACCATAGGCAAGTGCATCTTGCCATCAAAAGAAAAGAAACCATGATTCTTCTTGTTCGAAAGTTTGTTTAGCTAGTTTAGAACAATATTAGAACTTGGAACTTCTTGATTTGAAGCATGGATCTCTCTAGATCTAACTTTTCATTAATCTCGGTTTTCCTTGAAATTCATTTAATAAACTTTGATTTGGATGGTTTTTGAGGTTTTTATGTTGTGGAGAATTAAGTTTTATACAACTTTAGTCTTTACGAAATCTGATTTCGTTTTAAAATGAGAAAGTTATGGATTTTGCAAGTTTTAGGGGTTGGGTTCTTCCTCTCAGCTAGAGGTAGGAGAAGAACTCCTCCTTTCCCTTTGTTGGCAACACCAGTGGTGTTACGCCATGCGGTTGCAGCCGCTACGCGTGCTGCCAGCGGCCAGCGCTTTACGCGAGCGACTCTGCGCGTGTGGGGGGCGCCCCCTCCTCCTTTTCCCCTCTGCGCAGCCTCTACGCAAGCAGCGGGCCCCTAGCTCTACGCGGCAGCCGCTGCAGCCTCTACGCAAGCAGTGGGCCCCTTTTTCTCGCTGCATTACGCGCGCGCGCTCTGCGCGTGTGGGGCCCTCTCCCGTTCCCAGCTGCTGGCGCCAGCGTGGGGCCCTCCCCTTTTAGCTGTGCGCGGGAGCAGCACCTCCTCTACGCACGTCCACGTGCGTGGCCCCCCCCCTTTTTTCTCGCTGCCTTACATGCGCGCTCTGCGCGTGTGGCCCCCCCCTTGTTTCAGCCGCCATTTTGCATGTGGGTCCCTCTCCCGTTCCATTGCGCGCTTGCCCCTGTTCCCTTACGCGAGCCGCCCAAGGCCTTACGCGCGCGCTCTTCTGTTTGCCTTACTCCCCCGTGATTTTAATGTTTTCTCTGGGATTCTCCATTTGGTTTTATTGGAGCTTTTGATGTTTAATGTCCACTACATCACTTGATTGGGCTTGACATGCTTGGACACAAATTGGAGTTTTTGTGACTTGTTATTTTTCTTCAACCTGCAACTTGTAAACCGACCTGATGACTTGAACATGACTTGGCAACATGTAACTCGACAAGAGACCATGACCTGATGAATTGATAATTTGGGCTACTGCGGTAGGCTCACCTGACTTGCTACTTGACATGACACCGTGGGTGTGCATCCTGTGCTTGCTTAAGCTACTTGTCCAGTCTTGCATCATGCCTAGGACGTGATCCCCTGGGTACCACGGCAAGGGACTCACACTAAAATTGGACTAGGTAATGAGTAGACCAAATTAGAACATGGAGAATTCCCGGTCACAGGCAAGTCTCGTTATCTGGAGGCATTAATGGACTTGTAGCTTGCCGATGAGTAGAGCACATTTCCAGCACACTGTCATGTGTTGCACCTCTAAGTCACCTAAGGGTATATTTGTCTCCCGGGCGATGTACCCACCTATACTCTCAACCCGCGGAAGGATAACTGGATGGTCTGCAGGGCTTGGGACTGGGAGTTTCTCACTTGCATCTTGTTAGTAATTAGGCTTGTGATAACCCTAGTTAGTTAAAGTAGTAAGCCGTAGTACTTGCTTGGCCGATTGTGGATGAATGGTGTCCAGCCCCGTTTAAGTTTTGTCTAGCCCCTGCACCTGGAACTCTTGATCATGATTGTTTTACTTATCCCTAACGATAAATGGGTAGAGACAGTGAACTACTCAGGCGAAGGGGTACAATCCCGGTCCTTGTTTGGTTTAAGGATTGTAACCTGGCTCCCGGAATGGTTCTACATCCCTAGTCGTTTATCGCTCTGTGTATTTTTATTACTTGTACTTTCTTTATTTCTTATGTTCTGATATGCTGGCTTTTGTTCTTATTTGTGGCCTCCTTTGTGGCACTTGCTCTTTCTGGGGTTTGACCCAGCTGGTTTTGTGTGGCCAGATTTCGGAGCAGCTCCCGAGGATCTACCAAGCTTCCAGCCCAATGGTGAACACTAGACGAAACCCGGGCTACGAGTGGGTTTTCTTTTTTTGTCTTCACCCACTTATATGTAAATTCATTCTTTTGAGGCGTTTAGCCGACGAGCATCTGTTAGCTCGATGCACATTTACTTACTGTCTGCCTACGGGCTGTAAACATGATTAACAAATCCTAGGGTTGATCATGTACGACTGAACTCTTGCTAGTCCTATCATTTTGTACGACTAGCTTCATGATCATCCAATATGTAATATTTGGGACGCCTTATATATATATATTTGATGCTCTAACATCTTGTAACTCTGTTAATTGCTTGAGATTGAGACAATAGGCTTGACATTAAGAGACTGCGGGCTTGTAGTAAACCCTCATATCCAGACAGCCGTGACCGTATAGTTGAGATGTATTCTATTTCAATATACGTAGCTGGCTGTGTCTGCCCCCGCTCTCCAGTATTCGGGATCTGGGGCGTGACACGGTTTAAGTGGTGGCCCATGCAGGTCTTGTCAATCAAGAAATGTGAGGGTTTACCGTTAGATGTCTCAATCAGTATTCGTCCTTGATCTCCACCCGTATTTTCAAATCCCTGAAATCCTTGCCCTGATTACATGCTTGTCTCATTGATCCTTCCTGGTCCTTCCTCATTGTTTTCCTGTGTCGTCTTCTTCAGCGGTACTGTACCTGACCCCGCCAATCAACAGGGTGGAGCACCTCCCGTGGGCCAGCAGCAACCTGGAGATCAAGCCCAGCATTCCGGAGTCGCCTCCAGGGTAATACCTACTGGAGGAGAGTCACCAGTTCGGCCCGTCCAGCCCGCTGAGCCAGATAATGGCACCCTAGTAGGCCTCATCAGAACCTTGATAGCTTCCCAGGATCGTCGCGGAGACGCCTTGCACCAGACTGTGGCAGATGCCTTGACCAGAGGCGGTCATCCAGGAAATCAGGCAGCCAACAGTTTCAAGCGCTTGAACCCTCCCTTCTTTGACGGCAGTGAAGATGCGGTTGCCGCGGACGCTTGGCTTCAGGATACCGAGGTGGTACTGGAAGCAGCTAGAACACCTGAGAACGAGAAGGTGGCGGTGGTACGCCTATAGTTGCTGGACTTAGCTCGCAGTTGGTGGGCAGCTCAGGCCATGGGATTAGCGGCGCCAGTTACTTGGGCAGTATTTAGAGAGAGATTCCAGACGAAGTACTTTGATGCTGTGGCTCGGTACGATCTGCAGACCAGATTTACCAACTTGAAGCAAGGCGGCAGGACGGTCGATGGCTATGCGACCGAGTTTTCTAGACTGAGTAGGTTTGCCCCCACCTTGGTGGCAACCGAGTATGATAGGGCCCAGCGGTTCCAGCAGGGGCTGCATTTAGAATCTTGTTGGCAGTTGAGCAGTTCGAGCACCAGACGTTCGACGCAGTATTGAGGGCGGCTAGGAGGCATGAGTACACCTCCCAGAGAATTGTGGACAGGACCGGAGGCAGGAAGCGGTCCCATAGTCAGATGCACCAATCATCAGCCCCAACCCCGGCAGCTAGGGGTATAACCATTGGAACTCCGAGGCGGGCGGCCTCAGTGACGTCGGTTCAGCATTCGATCCCGACGTACCCGCAGCAGCAGAAGCAGAAGCAGTCTTCCGCGGTGGGATGTTCTCATTGCGGGAAGCCGGGCCATGTAGTAGCAGAGTGTCGGAGGGCGCAGGGATTGTGCCTGGCTTGTGGAGCGGCTGATCACAAGATAGGAGCCTGCCCGAATAGGGGTAGCTCATCCTCGTCCAACCTAACCAGTCCATCGGTTAGAGGACCGGCACCAGTACCTCAGCAGCAACAGCAGTACCCGAGGCCATTGGCGACCCAGGCCCAGGCCTTCCAGCAGCAGAACCAGCAGCAGTTCACCCAGGCTCCAGTGCAGAGCAGGCAGAGAGGTTTCCAGCAGAGGGGACCCGCAGCTAGAGGTCAGGCTATGATGATGACCCTGGAAGAAGAAGTTGCACCAGGTGAGGTAGTGGCAGGTACTATTCTCGTCAACACCTTTCCAGCATCTGTATTATTTGATTCTGGTGCATCACATTCATTCATGTCTGCACGATTCGCGACACGGATAGGATTGGAGCCCGAGTCATTATCAGTGAGGCTCAATATACTTACTGGTAATGGTCTTGTGGGAGTAGATCGAGTGTTTTCCTCGTGTCGGATCGTAGTTAGCGGTAGAGAGTTCCCCGCTAGATTCATAGAATTCCCTATGGCAGACTATGATGTAGTCCTAGGCATGGATTGGTTGAGGAACCATTATGCTAGGATAGACTGCCATGTTGGCAGAGTTGTCTTTAGTATTCCCGGGGAGCCAGAGTTCTCCTTTTCCAGAGGCGCCGTAGAGCCATCTCCTCCAGTATTGCGGATGGCAGTAGCAGCAGTGCAGTTGCCCCGGATAGTTGAAGAGTTTTCAGATGTCTTTCCAGAGGAACTTCCAGGGATGCCGCCAGAACGGGAGATCGAGTTCACCATAGACTTGATTCCTGGGACAGCACCAGTATCAGAGCGAGTCTACAGAATGGCACCTTCAGAGTTAGAGATCTTGTACAATATGATTGAAGAACTTAGAACCAAGGGATTCATTCGTGCTAGTGGATCGCCTTGGGGAGCCCCAATGCTTCTTGTGAAAAAGAAGGATGGTACGTCCAGGTTATGTGTAGACTATCGTACCTTGAATTCAGTGACAATCAAAAACAGATACCCTCTCCCGAGGATAGATGACTTGTTTGATCAACTCAAAGGGGCTTCAGTTTTCTCGAAGATCGACTTGCGGTCAGGATACCACCAGATCAGAGTCAGAGAGCAGGACATCCCGAAGACAGCATTCAGATCTAGATATGGGCATTGGGAGTTCCTTGTTATGCCCTTTGGAGCAACCAATGCGCCGGCAGTGTTCATGGATCTCATGAACCGTATTTTCATGCCTTACTTGGATCAGTTTGTGATAGTGTTCCTTGATGACATCCTGGTCTACAGCAAGAGTGAAGCAGAGCATGAGCAGCATCTCAGAGTTGTTCTCCAGATTCTCAGAGAGCACCAGTTGTACGCCAAGTTCAGTAAATGCGAGTTCTGGCTCGATCGCATTTCGTACTTGGGTCACATCATTACCAGAGGAGGAGTGGAAGTGGATCCCCAGAAGATTGTGGCTATCGAGTCATGGCCAGTACCCAGTTCAGTGGCAGAGGTTCGCAGCTTTCTAGGATTGGCCGGCTACTACCGGCGGTTCGTCTCAGATTTTGCAAGGATTTCAGCGCCGATGACCCAGTTGACCCGCAAGGATGTGCCATTTGTTTGGACAGCAGAGTGTCAGGAATCATTTGAGAAGTTGAAGCGAGGTTTGATTACGGCTCCCATTCTCACACTTCCAGATGGGACCGGAGGATTCACAGTTTATTGCGACGCTTCAGGCAGAGGATTGGGATGTGTTTTGATGCAGCATGGGAAGGTAATTGCTTATGCATCACGTCAACTTCGTGATCATGAGAAGAATTATCCGACCCACGACTTGGAATTGGCCGCGGTAGTGTTTGCTCTGAAGCTTTGGAGACACTATTTGTACGGAGACAGAGTGGAGATATTCACTGACCACAAGAGCCTGAAATATGTTTTCACCCAGAAAGATCTTAATATGCGGCAGAGAAGATGGCTCGAGCTACTTGTGGACTATGATGTGAACTTGCAGTATCACCCAGGGAAGGCCAACGTGGTAGCAGATGCATTGAGCAGGAGAGCCGGAGTTTATTTCCTGACGGCACAACCAGATCTATTGGCAGATCTTCAGAAGATGGGAATTGAAGTTGTCCTCCCTTCCAATGTGGCCATGATGGCTAGCTTGCAGATTCAGTCCACCATAGTTGAGAGGATCCGGACAACACAGTTAACAGATTCCAAGATTCAGCGGCTCAGAGCTGAGTGTGAAGCGGAAAGAAGGCCAGAGTTATGTATTCATAAAGATGGTACACTTCGACACGGCTCGCGTCTTTGTGTACCCAGTGGAGATATCAGACAGGAAGTCATGGCAGAGGCTCACAGTTCGCAGTACTCCATTCACCCAGGCGGCACGAAGATGTACAGAGATATTCGTCAGCACTTTTGGTGGAATGGTATGAAGAGGGAGATAGCCCGGTATGTCTCTCGATGTTTGGTTTGCCAACAGGTCAAGGCTGAACATCAGAGGCCAGCTGGACTTCTTTAACCTTTACCGATCCCAGAATGGAAATGGGAACACATAACCATGGATTTCGTGACTGGATTACCCAGGTCTCCGGCAGGCAGAGATGCTATTTGGGTCATTGTGGACAGGCTTACCAAGGTGGCACACTTTCTTCCATTTAGAGTTGGACAGTCGACGGCACAGCTAGCAGAGATGTATCTCAGGCAGATTGTCAGACTTCACGGAGTGCCAGTCAGCATAGTATCAGACAGGGATACGAGATTTACATCGCACTTCTGGCGCAGTCTTCATCAAGTTTGGGGACTCGTCTCAAGTTCAGCTCAGCGTATCACCCGCAAACAGATGGGCAGTCAGAGCGTACTATACAAACTCTCGAAGATATGTTACGGTCATGTACTCTTGACTTCGGTGGTTCGTGGGAGGATCACCTGCACCTGGTGGAATTCTCGTACAACAATAGTTTCCAGGCCAGTATCCAGATGGCTCCCTTCGAGGCTCTGTATGGCAGGAAGTGCAGATCTCCGTTAGCATGGGACGATGTTGGAGAGAGGCAGATGCTCGGTCCAGAACTGATTTCTCAGACGGTTGAAGTGGTCAGGAAAGTCAGAGAACACCTCCGAGTTGCTCAGGATCGCCAGCGCCATTGGGCCGATGCTCATCGGCGTCCCTTAGAATTTGCCGTCGGCGACCATGTATTCCTTAGGATCTCGCCTACCCGTGGCGTCATTCGTTTTGGCGTACGGGGAAAGCTTAGTCCTAGGTATATAGGGCCGTTCGATATTCTAGAGCGAGTAGGTGATGTATCCTATCGTCTCGCTCTTCTGCCGTCGCTAAGTGAGGTACATGATGTATTCCATGTGTCCCAATTAAGACGGTACATCCCGGACCCGAGCCATATCCTAGATCATTCGGAATTGGTTGTTGGTACCAACCTTTCGTATGAGGAGAGGCCCGTGTCTATATTGGACCGGAGAGAAAAGACGCTCAAGAACAAGACTATTAACTTAGTCCGTGTTGCTTGGGGTCATCACTCTCTGGGTGAGTCAACATGGGAGCGTGAGGACGACATCCGATCGCGATATCCCTACCTGTTTGACTCGTAAGGTATAATGTCTTCCTTGTGCCTTACGCCTTCTCCATCCTTGCTTGAATGTATGATTGTATGATTGCCTGCTTAGTCTGTCTGTGGTTAGTGTAGCTTGTCGTGGCAATCTCTAACTCCTTGATTTAATTCCGAGGACGGAATTCCTTAAGGTGAGTAGAGTTGTCACCTTCGGTTCCCGTATTTCGTATTCCTGTGCGCATTTGGAATTTTCTTGAATTTTCTGGTAATTATTTTCCTGTATTTCCCGTATTTGGCCTTGGGCCGACTTTATTAACTTATTGGGTTGCATTACGGATTTGGGTTTAAATTTTTTATTATTATTATTATTATTATTATTTCATAGGAGATGGGCCCTTGGAGGGTTCGGCCTGGCTTGCTTTGGTCGGAATTGCTATGGATCACTTTAACCTACACTATCCCTTACCTCCACCACACCACCACCCATTAATAACCTTACCTACCATTCTCTCTCTTCATTAACATCAACACCACCAGCATCCTCTTCTTCTTCTTCCTCTTAAAACCCTTTAACTCCACCATAGGCAAGTGCATCTTGCCATCAAAAGAAAAGAAACCATGATTCTTCTTGTTCGAAAGTTTGTTTAGCTAGTTTAGAACAATATTAGAACTTGGAACTTCTTGATTTGAAGCATGGATCTCTCTAGATCTAACTTTTCATTAATCTCGGTTTTCCTTGAAATTCATTTAATAAACTTTGATTTGGATGGTTTTTGAGGTTTTTATGTTGTGGAGAATTAAGTTTTATACAACTTTAGTCTTTACGAAATCTGATTTCGTTTTAAAATGAGAAAGTTATGGATTTTGCAAGTTTTAGGGGTTGGGTTCTTCCTCTCAGCTAGAGGTAGGAGAAGAACTCCTCCTTTCCCTTTGTTGGCAACACCAGTGGTGTTACGCCATGCGGTTGCAGCCGTTACGCGTGCTGCCAGCGGCCAGCGCTTTACGCGAGCGACTCTGCGCGTGTGGGGGGCGCCCCCTCCTCCTTTTCCCCTCTGCGCAGCCTCTACGCAAGCAGCGGGCCCCTAGCTCTACGCGGCAGCCGCTGCAGCCTCTACGCAAGCAGTGGGCCCCTTTTTCTCGCTGCATTACGCGCGCGCGCTCTGCGCGTGTGGGGCCCTCTCCCGTTCCCAGCTGCTGGCGCCAGCGTGGGGCCCTCCCTTTTTAGCTGTGCGCGGGAGCAGCACCTCCTCTACGCACGTCCACGTGCGTGCCCCCCCCCCCCTTTTTTCTCGCTGCCTTACGCGCGCGCTCTGCGCGTGTGGCCCCCCCCTTGTTTCAGCCGCCATTTTGCATGTGGGTCCCTCTCCCGTTCCATTGTGCGCTTGCCCCTGTTCCCTTACGCGAGCCGCCCAAGGCCTTACGCGCGCGCTCTTCTGTTTGCCTTACTCCCCCGTGATTTTAATGTTTTCTCTGGGATTCTCCATTTGGTTTTATTGGAGCTTTTGATGTTTAATGTCCACTACATCACTTGATTGGGCTTGACATGCTTGGACACAAATTGGAGTTTTTGTGACTTGTTATTTTTCTTCAACCTGCAACTTGTAAACCGACCTGATGACTTGAACATGACTTGGCAACATGTAACTCGACAAGAGACCATGACCTGATGAATTGATAATTTGGGCTACTGCGGTAGGCTCACCTGACTTGCTACTTGACATGACACCGTGGGTGTGCATCCTGTGCTTGCTTAAGCTACTTGTCCAGTCTTGCATCATGCCTAGGACGTGATCCCCTGGGTACCACGGCAAGGGACTCACACTAAAATTGGACTAGGTAATGAGTAGACCAAATTAGAACATGGAGAATTCCCGGTCACAGGCAGTCTCGTTATCTGGAGGCATTAATGGACTTGTAGCTTGCCGATGAGTAGAGCACATTTCCAGCACACTGTCATGTGTTGCACCTCTAAGTCACCTAAGGGTACATTTGTCTCCCGGGCGATGTACCCACCTATACTCTCAACCCGCGGAAGGATAACTGGATGGTCTGCAGGGCTTGGGACTGGGAGTTTCTCACTTGCATCTTGTTAGTAATTAGGCTTGTGATAACCCTAGTTAGTTAAAGTAGTAAGCCGTAGTATTTGCTTGGCCGATTGTGGATGAATGGTGTCCAGCCCCGTTTAAGTTTTGTCTAGCCCCTGCACCTGGAACTCTTGATCATGATTGTTTTACTTATCCCTAATGATAAATGGGTAGAGACAGTGAACTACTCAGGCGAAGGGGTACAATCCCGGTCCTTGTTTGGTTTAAGGATTGTAACCTGGCTCCCGGAATGGTTCTACATCCCTAGTCGTTTATCGCTCTGTGTATTTTTATTACTTGTACTTCCTTTATTTCTTATGTTCTGATATGCTGGCTTTTGTTCTTATTTGTGGCCTCCTTTGTGGCACTTGCTCTTTCTGGGGTTTGACCCAGCTGGTTTTGTGTGGCCAGATTTCGGAGCAGCTCCCGAGGATCTACCAAGCTTCCAGCCCAATGGTGAACACTAGACGGAACCCGGGCTACGAGTGGGTTTTCTTTTTTTGTCTTCACCCACTTATATGTAAATTCATTCTTTTGAGGCGTTTAGCCGACGAGCATCTGTTAGCTCGATGCACATTTACTTACTGTCTGCCTACGGGCTGTAAACATGATTAACAAATCCTAGGGTTGATCATGTACGACTGAACTCTTGCTAGTCCTATCATTTTGTACGACTAGCTTCATGATCATCCAATATGTAATATTTGGGACGCCTTATATATATATATTTGATGCTCTAACATCTTGTAACTCTGTTAATTGCTTGAGATTGAGACAATAGGCTTGACATTAAGAGACTGCGGGCTTGTAGTAAACCCTCATATCCAGACAGCCGTGACCGTATAGTTGAGATGTATTCTATTTCAATATACGTAGCTTGCTGTGTCTGCCCCCGCTCTCCAGTATTCTGGATCTGGGGCGTGACAACGGCCCGACGGAATCCAACTCTGGATATACGGTTGGGTTCGTATCATCAAAATGAATCCGTATATATGTAGTTTGATGACTTTAGAGTCCACTGACTCTGACGCATTTTTCGGTACAAAGCGGGTCCAATGGCGGACACTGTTTTGACCCAAAATTACCGTTTTACCCCTGTGTCCAGAATTGGACGTAAGGACAGCCAATCCTAGCTAATTTGACTATTTTGAGAATATTGGTAATGTTTATTTCAGCATCCGGAGACTGTTGTACGAGTTTTGACTATTGTGGCACACTGAATGGTTTGGATTATCGGTTTCACCAGCAAAGGACCACAGGCAAGTACAGTTTATTGTTTGTTTTCAGTATTGATCTTTACTATGCATCATTGTTAGTCGATAGATATGTGATTTCAGTTTTATGTTGATTTATTTCTTTGTGGTGTCGGGGAAAGTGAAGTTCCAACGATGTGTGATCTGATCTTATACCGTGTATACCATGATTATTGTTGCATTTATACCGTGTAGACAGTGTTTCTTTATTGCAGTATACCGTGTAACTTTATACCGTGTAGATAGTGTAGACCGTGTCGTATAATTGACCCGAGATCGGTCACATATGAAAGGTACTTCAGTCGGTCAGTCGGTGAGTATTTTATTGTATTTCATTTTATGTTCTTGTTATTTAGTTTTATTCTGTCTTTCTTTATTTATTTTATGAATCATATGTCTAAAGGCTAACCTCCGTTATATAGTCATTTTCATATATTGAAACCGCACTCAGTGAATCGTACTCGTTCCATTCCTGACTGGAAACCAATATTTTTTAGGTTAGCTGTGGATTCACTTAGCATTGGGAGATATGGGTGTACTTGCAGCCAAAAGCCTAGAGACTAGCTAGATAGATGAGTTGTAGTCATTCCAATATTGTACGAGTTTATATTTTTCTGCAAATGTAAAACTTGTGATCATTGTAAATTAAATTAATTTTGTGAATGAGCATTGTCTGTAATTTTTTAGCATTGTGGCTATACAGCGTTCTACCGCCGACACTGCGGCGTAGGCTGACTTGGACACGTCTCGTATCCGGGGAAAAAATGGGTGCGGGTCATGACAAGTTTTTATGGTGGCCCATGCAAGTCAGTTTTCGCAAAAGGTTGCAAACTCGTGAGAGTACTTAAATTTTTTGTACTATTGCGAGTCTGCGACTAAAAAATGCTCATTCACGAGTTAGGGATTAATTTAATTTAAAGAGAATGACTAGAACTAGGAGTCCCTTATACAAACTTACCGATAGGTAGTCTAGGCCATGCAAGTTAGATAAGGAATTATTAATTTTGGTAGTTTGTCAGATCCCTATAGGTACACTATTATCTCTTGATATGACGATATGATCCAATGTGGATAGATTATTCACTTGGTGAGACAGGGCTTCGTAGAATTGATGATCTAACCTTGATAAATTGTCCAATTCCTTCTCTTTGCCCTTTAGATATCATCCTCACATCTTAGTCCGAATTGCCTATGTATTTTCTATTTTGCCCTAAGAATTATTATTTTTATATAATTTCTGATTATGTTATCCACATATGAACCTCGACTTAGTTCCGATTCAAGTTTTTCCCCCATGGGTTGAATACACATGAAATAGGTACTAGAATGGTTGTATTTCTTTGTCTTCAGTTATTTCCACCATATTCAATCTTTTATTGTAAGGGTTGTGACTGATAGGACAAATACATACGCTTTATTTCATAGTCAACTTGTTTGAATCTCTAGAAGCTTATAAATTTTTACAGATATAGTTAAAAGAATGTTAGTTAACTCATACTGGCGGGATAGCAGCGCACTGTCGCCATTTATTTAAATTATGGAGATAATGGATTCACTGTAGCCAGTAGCGCACTGGCGAGACACGACCCCCAGAGTTGAAATTAGTTTAAGAAAATATAGGTGATAGGATATTGCTAAAACTATGGTTAGGAGTCCTCTTTTCATCGTAGTTACCCTTGAGTCAATATTGGATAGAGTTAAGAATGGTCGACTTTGTATCATATTTGAGTTATGAAACCAAGGGTTTACCACAGCCAGAGTATACGGGCGAGGCATAATCCTCGGTGAAATGACTTCAGACATGATTACAAGTTTAGGGTACTATAGAGGATAGGAAAATACCCTGTATGTCCCATAAGATCCAAAGCCAATACTAGTGGAAGTTTTACAAGTTGGGTAGCATGTCTTCCAACCTAGCACTTCGTGTTCCTTGTCATCTATTAATGAGGTAATTGACTGACACTAATAGGTTTTCCTAGAATATAGAATTCAGAGGTCCATAACCATTAGTTGACCAAGGCCTTAAGAGTAAGAAGATAGTAGGAAGACTGTATAAGCAAGAACACCGGGTAAGGTTTTAATTCTCACAAAAACTCGAACTACCTGTGCCTCCTTTCAAAAAATCTTGTATACTTGTATTTTGACTATCTTGACCAATGTTGCTATCACAGCCTAGTTTTCCAAGCTCACTCTGTTCTCAAGCTTGATTCAAGACACATTTTTAGTGGGGACGCCTACTAATATATTTTCCAATCAGAATCGATGTATTACGGTCTGATCAACCGTAGTGCACTCGGTTCGCTCTCTCTCTGATTAACCTACATAGATTGAGATGTAGATGTCTCTAGGATCTCATCCGCTACTGCATTGACAATTCCTCTTGAATTATACATTCGCTTTTGAATCATGTAATTGTATTCAGTGACATCCTTCTTGAACTCTTTATTATTTTTGTCTTCCACTAATTTGGAAAGACGAAAGCTCGTAAATGGTAGATAGATATCGAGTATTCCCATGGCTATAATAGCTGTATACACAAGTATAGCTACCATCGGCTTGCCATGTGACTAGAACTTTGCTTTAAGTTACTCGTTCTATTCTCGACCCTCAAACTACTATTGAGACCTTCTAGCCATCTGAATTTGAGAATGATTAGGGTTTTATCCTTAGTCGAAATGCCAACCTAGGAGACTATCTATTCTCAAGAAACAAATTGTTATGAGTCTCTAATTAATTGCTTGAAGCTTGCTTTAACTAGCATCCCTTAAGCCTTAACCCAATCCTCCCTCGACCAAAGCCCACTGTTTAGACATGAGATGGATAGACAAAGATAAGGACAATCAATTACCATGACTATGGTAGACACTCATCCAGAGATTGGTTTCTAACAAATATTGCCCTAGTTATGTAAATTTTATTATTAAGACCTAACTAGTATGGGAACCCCACAGTCACTAGCTTAGCCAATACCATAGCTTAAATACCCTGTCATATTATGATCTACCAGTTCTTAACAGCAATACATGATCACTATAACTCTTGTGACAATAGTCTGACAGCCTGACACAAATAGAAATTCACGACTCAATTGTTAGAAATCTTTCATATGATGTGCCTTAGAGTTGGTTACCCCGTCGATAACTCTTGAATACTGTGGAGGAGTAGATCATTTAATTTATCAACCATGTGTCATTGTACACACTCATTTTCCATTCATTGAAGAACGATCCTCAAGTTGACTTATATCTACCGTATCCCGTTACGCCGTGCCTTATTCTTATTTAACGAGAGTCGAGGTACAATACCCAGACTTTGGAATTCTTCTAACCTCATTATTCCTAAAACCAGGTCCTAGCTTCTAAGGTGAGTGGACTGTAAGCCTCCTAAAATCTTGGGATATACGAAGATTATCGATTGATTAGAATAATTTCTATTAGGATGATAATTAGTGCCCATGGGCTCCCACTTTCCATTTAGATCATTTTGTGTCCCCGGCCGTGTCATTAACATTCGGAGCATGAGACCAGCTATTACCTTCCAACAAATTTCATATGCAAGATCGAGACGAGTCCACCTTCATCTAGGTATATCATGTCCCATTCAAACCCATTCCCTTGTACTCTATTTTTATTGTACGACTTTCGGGTCAAAAAGGACTAGCTATAACCCTTACCATAGTACCAGTGTACTTCCCGACTACAATTAGAGGCTTAACCTCGACTCATACCTTTCGGCCTAATATATGGTTATGATCTACTCGAAGCCCACTACGCACATGTCACGGCTTATAAAACCTACTAACCAATCCGACTGCCATCTAGCTCAACCACGTGGGTGGAAACCTAATCTAGGTTACCCTAGC
The DNA here is from genome assembly GCA_029216955.1 of Iris pallida. NCBI lineage: Eukaryota > Viridiplantae > Streptophyta > Magnoliopsida > Asparagales > Iridaceae > Iris > Iris pallida. The sequence continues at coordinate 11,951,369 of JANAVB010010198.1, read as the reverse complement.
CTAGTAGAAATAGTTTTATCATTGGGATCTTGTCCAGTCAATATAGATTGAAATCCAAGGTTCATCTAACCAACGAGTGATGTCCAATTAGAGAATCTATTAAGATCCAGTAAAACCATCCATACATACCATAAAAATTGGACTATGAAACCGAACTGTGTGAAATAGGTCCCTATACCTATTATATAGTTTTTCCTCTTAGAATGTGAAGCCATTCGTAACCCTTATTCCATCTACCTGGGAGTCACGGTACGATCTTGTATTGTATTTATACCCCTTGCTCGTGGGTTTAAATAACCACGAAAAATATCACAATCTTGATTTCCCAAATTTTGTTCTATTATGGAATCTTGTTTAGATAGAACTTCGAGAATAAAATTTCTGTATTGTGCGGATTTCAAGTCCCTCTGAGAAACAAAGGGTTCTTAGACTTAGCAAGTGACTTGACTAGAGTAGCCCAATCTAGCAAAATAGGTCAATGGCTCATAAACCTTCTTTCTGTCCGCATTATTGGATACTCTCTACCGCTCTTGAAACTTCACATTTGCTCTCGATTATCCTTCCTTATCTTTCTGTCTCAGAGTGACGATTGGTCATGCTTATTAGAATTTATCAATATTTCTTAGCTACTTGTGTAATTTTGTTGCTTGTTAAATTTTGGGTTGCTTGGTAGATAGGAAAAGAATATAGAGGCCATCAGCAGTAGATATCTATTGGTCGCAATTTTAGCAAGTAGTTGGATGATTATAAGCTGTAAGGACATACCTTTAAGAGAGTAGTATGACCAAAGGTGGGTAGAAGTCCTCGGGATTTCGTAGTTACAAAATGGCTAGGAGGAGGATATAAACTTTTTTTTAGGAATTAAAACTCAAGGAGATTAAGGTAATAATAGACTTTCTTTCTAAATATTAAAGAATAGTTATGAATTAGAATTTCGAGGACGAAATTATTTTTAAGGTGAGTAGATTTATAACCCCTCTTTCCGAAATTTTGCTAAAATACTTTTATTTATTTATTTGCATTAAATGGTGATTTTTAGAATTTTTATAAATAATTTTTTAGTTAATTATCACGATAGATGACTTTAGCCATGGTGGAGTTTTAGAGTACAAGATGCCTAAAAATCGTGGCACGGATGGTACAATGGCGTGCTTTGACTAGTGTATTAGCCCTGTTAGGGAAGAACCAGTCATGAGTGTTTCCTAACTAGGAAAACCAGGCCAAGTTGCGACTTAACCCTTACCGAAGATTTATTTATTTATTATTTATATTATTGAGTTTTAGGGAACCCGGTTGTACCGAACTAGTCCAAATTGGACCTAAAATAAGCCCAAGCCCATGTGGTCAAGCTGCACGTCCAATGACATTCGTGTTGATAGAATTTGGTATGAGGATGATGTATTTCATTTTAATGATTTAATGTATATTTCTAAATATTCGTTAATTAAATATTATAAATATTATTATTTGTATAAAATAGGTTCTTGTACAATTTTGGGATTATTAGAATGTGCATAGTGGTGTATACATCATTGTTGGGTTATTCAATTCCGTTATTATTATTATTATTATTATTTTATTGAGGTTATTATTATATAATAATATTATTATTGGTTATATTATATTTGTCAAATAAATGTTATTAATATATATATTCATATTTATAAAAAATAGGCCTTACTCTAGGAATAGATAACATTGGGTTTTTTATTTAGATTTTTATGGATATTATTATACTAGTATTTATATGAATATATATATATATATATATAAATAAATAAATAAATATATATATATATATATATATATTAAATAAAAAAAAGTTATCAACACTGTTCCCTTGCGGGAACAGTGATAAAAGCCTACGTAAGCAGGCTAGCTAGCCCGCAGTTTCCCCTTCCAAATTACAAACCGAACGCACGTATCTATATAGATGAAAGAGTTTTCGTCGAAAAACTCTAAAACCCTAACCCCATGGCTGACCAGCGCCGCCCTGGACTACGCGCCCCTTCCCCACGTGTGCGCATGCCGCTGAGAGCCGCCGACGTTCGGTCGGAGCGGCCACGGCAACGTCGATACATGCGCACGGATCAAAAACAGGACAGCAGCGGTACTGCGAAGAGGCTGCCTTCGCAGCGACTTTTCGTCGCGGATAATGGATCGTTTTACGAACCGTTCAATCTGGTATGTTCACAACATGACCCTCTCCTAATCCCTTCAATTACTTCGATTTAAGTTCCACCGTATGCGTCGTAAATTGAACCTAAAGTTGCCAAAAAATCTGTTAAAAACAGGACAGTGAGACTGCCCCAAACCCCGAGTTTGAAGGAAGATTTAGAACCAACCATTAAGAATTTTAGAAATATAATTCATGACAGTCCTAGACAACCTATTGGGCTCTGTAACCCAACTTACGGAGTTTGATTTCGTCGACTGTACGTCGAGAAATCGGATTCCAAAGATTTGTAAAAACCTGTTTTTAAAATATTAAAATATTGAAAAACTCGTCGACAGGACGTGCATTCCGCTAATCCGGGCGACGTGGTCGCGAACCAAAAGCATCAAAAGTTGCGTATCGACTTCGTGGATGTGTGGCTTTGACGGAATTCAAATTGGTTGCGTGTGCGCGAGGAATTTGATGCGTATCCGTCGAAATTTACCGTATCGGCCTCTGTGCAAATTTTTCAATTACTTTGTGCACGTTTGTCAGATCGAGACAAAACTTGCACCAATAGGACCGTATCATATTTCTTGTCATGTACGCCAAGTTTGGTCTAATTATGAGTCAGTTGATCGGATCGTCATTTTGTGGGCCCCACGGTCCGATTCAACGGGCGATTTTGTGTACTGCCCGACGGAATCCAACTCTAGACATACGGTTGGGTTCATATCATCAAAATGAATCCATAGATATGTAGTTTGACGACTTTAGAGACCAGTGACTCTGACACATTTTTCAGTGCAAAGCGGGTCCAATGGCGGACACCATTTTGACCCAAAATTACCGTTTTGCCCCTGTGTCTAGAATTGGACGTAAGGACAGGCAATCTTAGATAATTTGACTATTCTGAGAACAATGGTAATGTTTATTTTAGCATCCGGAGACTACTGTACGAGTTTTGACTATTGTGGTACACTGAGTGGTTTGGATTATTGGTTTCACCAGTAAAGGACCACAGGCAAGTACAGTTTATTATTTGTTTTCAGTATTGATCTTTACTATGCATCATTGTTAGTCGATAGATATGTGATTTCAGTTTTATGTTGATTTATTTCTTTGTGGTGTCGGGGAAAGTGAAGTACCAACGATGTGTGATCTGACCTTATATCGTGTATACCGTGTAGACCGTGATTATTATTACATTTATACCGTGTAGATGGTGTTTCTTTATTGCAGTATACCGTGTAGACCGTGTAACTTTATACCGTATAGATAGTGTAGACCATGTCGCATAATTGTCCCGAGACTGGTCACATATCAAAGGTACTTCAGTCGATCAGTCGGTGAGCATTTTATTGTATTTCATTTTCTGTTCTTGGTATTTAGTTTTATTCTGTGTTTCTTCATTTATTTTATGAATCATATGTCTAAAGGCTAACCTCTATTATATAGTCATCTTTATGTACTGAAACTGCACTCAGTGAATTGTACTCGTTCTACTCCTGACTGAAAACCAACATTTTTTAGGTTAGTCGTGGATTCACTTAGTATTGGGAGATACGGGTGTACTTGTAGACAAAAGCCTAGAGACTAGCTAGATAGATGAGTTATAGTCATTCCAATATTGTACGAGTTTATATTTTTCTGCAAATGTAAAACTTGTGATCATTGTAAATTAAATTAATTTTGTGAATGAGCATTGTCTGTGATTTTTTAGCATTGTGGCTTTACAGCATTCTACCGCCGATACTGCGTCGTAGGCTAGCTTGGACACGTCTCGTATCCAAAAAAAAATTAGTGGGGGTCGTGACAACTGGTGCATGGCAATTTAAATCCCGTGCTTTCATTTGGTTCAAGATTTTAAGTAGTTCACAATGCATATTTAGTGGTCTTTCAAGCCATCCTAGTCAGTTTCATGCAAGCAGTTTGACGAAACATAAACATGATAAATTATGCATAGAACTTACATATGGCGGAGTGTGCCGTGCAACATAAGCTTACCTTCACCTTCCCTGTCATTTGATGACAATTCATATCGAGTGTGTGATGTGGAGGTCACTGGCATTCACTAGCCATCCTGGACATAGCCTGGTTAGACGGGGTCCTTTCAACGCAAGTAGCGAGCTCCGTTGCAAGTCCCCGAATTACCCGTTGCTTTAACCCAGCTTGGCTATACCATGTTTCCTCCTAGGCCGAAGCGGTCTCGTGGCCCCGTGTTACCGTTCGAGGAAACAAATTGTCCTTGTGCACAAGTTGTCCATGACCGTGCTAAACTAAAACTAGTTAATCAAGCATGGTCTACGATTTATAGTAAACTTAACCAATTTTGGCGTATCCTGCCTTGTAATTTTGCAATATATATTTGTTGTTCATTCCTTTTTGCTTACTATAGTTTGATGGAAAGCACATTATAAGCAAGCAGTCAAATAGTTGAATGATAAGCAGTTCTATAGTCTGTATACGTGAGATGTCGTGCAATAGTTTAGTCGAATAAGCCTTCGTGTCGTTGCATTTACTTCTAGTATAGCATATGTTGGTAATAGTAAATTTGTTGGAGAAGGGGGGTCGAGGGAAGAAGATCAGCCACTCACCTTAGTTCTTACTTGAGGCGAGGAACTGGTTGGCCGTGCTAGATGTTGCCTACGCGATCATCTAAAATCGTACAAGCAACTGATTAGAACACTGTGTTATTCAAGGAAATTTGATATGAATGCGAAGTTCGAAATACAAGCCATGAAAACCATCAAAAATATTCACAAAAATGCATTCAGAAAACCAAAGACAAAGAAGCAATTGTGGCATGAAAAGTAGAGCAACGGGAGGTCTCTCCCGACTCAGCCGCAGAGTCTATCCTCGAGGCGCAACCCGCTTAATATGGGACTTGGTTCCGAAGAAGCCACTCCACAACGAGGAATGGATCTTAATTCAACCGTTCCTATTTGACTGATTCAATCGATCCCGACCTATCGGTCCCAACCGAATTGATAGCGACGGTATTCCTTTCTCGCACACACCGTGGACAGAAAACAAGGCACGATGTAGGGACGGGACACTACAATAAACAAGTAAAGTACAAGAGAAACAAGATGAACATGAAGTAAATGTATAATCTGAACCCGAACATATAACAAGAATCCTGACATGTGATTTGATTTGAAATACCTACTAGAATATGTGACCGACTGGGGTAAGCATATGAATAAGCACAAGTAAAGGTATGACTTAGAATCCCACGTGCATGATGTGAGACCTAAGCTATCCATATAAATCTTAGGTTGGGTTTGTTCACATATCTGTAGTATTTTCCCTCCCCAGACACAAGTAAAGAACATTAACATGATAAGTACCAGAAGCACATGATCAATTATGTAACAATGTGTCCAATATGAAAAGAACATGACGTAAAGTAATGAGTCAAAACCATAGAAGTACTTGCCTTTGTCCTCACAAATCAATGTCTTAACGTCTCCTCCTAGAATAGGGCAAGAGTGGATCAGAATCTAGCAGTAACATTATCTATCTATTTGCTAACAAGTTAATTCACTATCAAATATATTCTAGCTAACCCTATATATACACTAGCTAGCAAGACATAATTTAGTAAAACAATATCATTTACATAAATAGAACTTGAATGTATATAAACAATATTATTACTTATGAATGTTTCCACTAGCAAAATTAATTTTAACTATAATTACTAGTAGCATATTCTAATATATGAAAATAATCTTCATATATATATATATATATATATATATATATATATATATATATATATATATATATATATATATATATATATATAAATAAAGAAAAAAAAAACTAGCCTCAAGTAAGAACTAAGGTGAGTGGCTGACCTTCTTCCCTCGCCCCCCCCCCCCCCCCAACAAAGTTACTGTTACCAACATATGTTATACTAGAAGTAAATGCAACGACATGAAGGCTTATTCTACTGAACTGTTGCATGACATCTCACGTATATGGACTATGGAACTGCTTATCATTCAACCATTAATTTGACGGCTTGCTTATAATGTGCTTTCCATCAAACTGTAGTAAGTGAAAAGGAATGAACAACAAATATACATTGCAAAATGATAAGCTGGGATACGTCGGAATTGGTTAAGTTTAATATAAACCGTAGACCATGCTTGATTAACTAGTTTTAGTTTAGCACGGTCATGGACAACTTGTGCACAAGGACGATTTGTTTTCTTGAACGGTAACCCGGGGCCACGGGACCGCTTCGGCCTAGGAGGAAACACGGTATAGTCGAGCTGGGTTAAAGCAACGGGAAATTCGGGGACTTGCAACGGAGCTCGCTACTTGCGTTGAAAGGAACCCGTCTAACCAGGCTATGTCCAGGATGGCTAGTGAATGCTAGTGACCTCCACATCACACACTTGATATGATATGATATGATATGATATATATATATATATATATATATATATATATATATATTTGAACCAACATATTTTATTAAAAACTAAGGGGAGCTCAAAAAGAGCTATACAGGTTAGCTCGGACAGAGCAATACAGACACTGGGACTGAGCTTAAGACAAAAGGGCTCCTCAATGAAGGTAAGAAATGCAGAAGGTAGAAATTACGAGACTAAAAGAAATTGCGAAATCAAAATAGACAAAATATTATGAAATTTTGAAATTAAAAAATCTCGAAATTCCAAAATTTTGAAAACATTGAACGCGGGCCCGGGGGGGACTTGTAACGCCCAGTCCCAAAATACGTGGGACCAGGTATACAAATACATGCCAGCAGCACTTCACCAATGGGCCAAGCTATACAACAAGCCCATTAGTGAAATACTTAAGCTATAAATCATGATAACACCAAGAAATATAACACAGTCCACAGGTATATACATCTAATCACATCTAAAGAGTCCACAAAGAGATCAAGAATAAATAAGAAAATGTCTCAAATATCCAACAATAAAAGTAATGAAGTCTGTGCGGGTAAAACATCCCGAAACCACAGAAATAGAAAGAGTACAAATCAACTACAAGTATGATGAAAAGAAAAGGAAATAATGTAGCAAGACTAAATATGATTATAACATGATCACGAAAAATCCTCTGGCACTATCTCATCCTCCTGTGCCGGTACACCTCCGGTCTCAGCTCCCGAACCGTAAACCTTTGGATAGCCTTCAGCTTCGTCTAAGCCTGGGAAATAGCCAGGTCCTCAGAGGACTAGCAAGGTGCATAATATACATGCCAAGGTACAGAAATAAAAATATGAACTAAGGCAATCTACTGTATCCGTCTATGTGCTATGCAAGTGGGATACTTTTCTAGAATACCAGACCCCTTCCACTAAGGCTCACTAGCACCTCAGCAAGGTATTGTCCCCAGTACCTGTGTCGTGGCACCAAGGACAATCAATTCTCGACAGTGATAATCCTTTACTCTGCTACAGAGATAAAGGTCACTAAACAACGGGCCATATGACAATAGGTCTGATATTGTAGTCAAGTTCTCCCCAATCCCCATGTCTAAAATCTAGCAATGTCAAGTCTGTACAGTCATCTCGAAAGTAAAAGCAATACTGATAAAGAAATCTAGAATGCAAACACGAGGTCAATACCACGAATAGTCATGTAAACCTCGAATCATGAATGTGTCGGTGTCCTGTGGTCAATTGTGTCAATGGACACATCAGTATGAACGTAATGCCTAATGTCAATACTCAATGTCACTATCATGACATCGGTACCCATCTATAAACGGACACTAAGTGTCAACGTCCGACGTCATGCAATGCTAATAAAAAAAAGACAGAAAAGAAAGATATGTAACGATGGCAAGGCACGCTTGCCTGTAACTGCTATCTGCGGGTAGGCCTGTCCAACTCCAGCGTCCTTGTCGATCCTCCCAAACTCACCTATAATAATATACTATATTTAATATTTTATATCAACACACCATATATAAATTATATGAGTATCTACGCCTCCTAGTTGCCATAACGTTGTTACGACACTGTATCTATTATATAAGTACATATAGGTAACTCACGTAAATACTTTACAATTATAACAAAATAATATATTTAAATTCTGAAATTTATCTATAAATATTTATATATTGCTATAATACTATTTTCAATAGGAAAACCATTTCACAAGAGGTCTTATGTCAATGCCACATATGACTTCCTCAAATCGACCCATTAATTTAGTTCCGAAATAATGATAAAATAAAAATAATAAATTCTGTAAAAATTACAAAAATTAGTTAAAATAGTATTTATAATGTTAAACCTTGCACAACATAAAGTATAATATAGATTCATGGAGTTTTGACACTTTTGGACACAAGGAAAACAGAATTTTTCGGAGTTCGGTGACATGACAAATGTCATGAATCTTTAAAAATAGCAAACGGATTTAAAACCTAACTTTCAGATATGCGTCGGAAAGGTATCGACGTCTAGATTCTGAATAAAAATAATAAAAGGTTATAAACTAAACTTAGATAGGCAAAAAGTGGCCCGCAACAGAATTTGTCAGTTCTGAATACCCTGTCGTAGAATCAACGCCACGGGAAAACCGCTTGAAACTAGGGGATCCGGTGATCAGAGGTTGGACTAGACACACAAAGGTAACTCTCAGATTTGGTTTGAAGAGAAAAAGATGAGAAAAAGTGGGTGAAACATTATCTACAATTCGACTAACCTGCTGTGATGTTTCAGACTTTGATTCGACGGAGTTTCGGCCCAAGTTGCGCATCGTGCACCTCTCTAACGGCCTCAAGGTTGCTCCTATAGTTGCTAGGGTGGAAGAGGATGTTGCGAGAGATGTCCAAGTGGTGGTGATTGGTGCAAAAATCGAAGAGAAATTATATTTTATGAAGAAAGGGGGATCGGCTAGGATTTCGGGTTTGGAGTGGTGGCCACTAGGTTTGGGGGGATTTGTGGAGTAGTGGGTGGTTATGAGAGAGGGGGATGGTTAGGGTTTGATAGGTATAATATATATATAGTGCATGGGCTTTGGTTTGATCTAATTTGGATAGGGTTTGGTTCTCCAAATCATACTATTATTAATAGGTTTCCTATTTTGGTTAGATGTTTGACCAAGCTAAATATATAAGGGAATATTACATATGGCTGCAATTAAATCTCTAAAATTCTCTTAAATATATATATACTTGGTTTTGGTACTCCTAATTAGGCTCTAACTAGTAGGGTTGACTAGGTTAGGGTCCGAGTAGCATTACTAGTCAAATTGGACCCAAAAAATTAATTTAATGAGTCTCATGTGCCATTTGCAAATAAGTAGCACATGGAAACTCGATTAAATAGTGCACCCTAGGCATATGAATTGTAGACTCAACATGGGTCAAAACTATATATTGGGTCATACGGTTTCGATCTATGTCAAGTCCCAAAAGCAAATTGGAAGTTGGCTTAAAATTACGTCAATGGCTCAAATTGGCCTAAGTTGGCCCGAAATTGCGCAAAGTCAAAGAAATGTTGAAAAGCAAAATTAGATGGGACATGATATATCAAACTCAAGGTGGACGAGTCTAGAATTCAAAAATGTAACTGGATTTGAGAAAACAATATTTGTTGTGCTTCCAAAATCAAAGTTACAACAAACTACTAACATAGTCATCATTGACTTTAATAAATTAAAATATCTATATAAAATAAATAAATAAATAAATAAGATCAAAAAGTGAGGGGGCTTACAGGACTGGTGTGCTCCCCAAGGGAGGAAAGGGCACATAGCCCGAAGCATTGCACTGCCCAAGAGGGCTCTCGGCCCGAGGGGCCCTCTGCCCGATGGGGCGTCCTGACCGATGGGGGGGCTCCCAGCCCGAGGTGGAGAGGCAAGCCGCCCGGAGCCAGGGGCTCTGGCGGGGTAATCGGAAGGGGGACGGAGGAGGGCATGGGACGGAGGGGGGTCGTCGGGGGTCGTCCTCCTGGCGGAGAGGGCGCGGGATGGAGAGGGGTTGGGGGGAACACCGAGGGAGGGGCTCCTACGGGGAAACTGACGACGGACGAAAGAAGGGGGTGGGGGTGACTGGCAGCAAGCGGAGGAGTCCAACCTGGGAAGGCAGCCGAAGGAGGGACCGGCCGGGCTTAGAACGGCTGCGGGAGCCGTGCCCGAAGAGGAAGCAAAGGGAAGATGAGGCGTCGACGGTGCGGAGGCGTCGAGCGGGGAGGATGGGAGAGAGGGGCCGGCGGCGAGGCCGGGCGGCGAACACGGGGATGAGCCGCCAAAGACTGCGAGGTCGGCCGCCGCTGGTCCGGTCCACTCAAAAACGGCGGGGGGAAGGGGCCTCCAGCGCGCGCCGGAGGTCGTAGGGATGCGGAGGAGCTGTCCACGAAGGGAGCTCGAAGCTCGCAAGAGGAGTACCGGCGACGGGGAGGCCGCCGCTGGGATGCAGCGCCTCGACGGGAGGGGGCGGAGATGCCGACATGCATGTGCTGCCGTCGACTGGCTGCTGCCGAGCGGCCACATGAGCCCAAGAAAGAGGCTCGCGGCATGGAGGAGAGGGGCCCGCCGACGATGGAGGAAGCCCCGATGGAGGAGCCAAGGTGGAAGGAAAGAGCGGGGGGGCGGGAGCTACGGCGCCTGAGGAAGGAACCACGGCGGGCGCTGCGAAGGAGGAGGGCGGCTCCGCTGGAGAGACGACGAGAGGGGGGTGGAGAGCGGGAGCGGCGACGGCCGAGCATAGAGGGGAGAGTGGGGCAGCTGAGGAGGGGAGAGGCGCGCCAATGGAGGGCGCACTCGTCCCCAGCGGGGGCACGCTACCGGCCGGTAGCTGCCCGGCGACTGCAGCAGGAGCGGAGCCGCGACGTCGGCTGCAACGAGGACGCCGGGGGCGCCGGGGCCGACGCCGCGAAGGGAGAGGCCGGCGGCACTGAGGGCAGTAAGGGAAGCTGCCGGGGCATCGACGGTTGGGGGAGCAGGCCGGAGGAGGCCGGCGCGAGCTGCTAGTGGGCAGTCCACCATGGAGGCGGCCACCAAGGGGCCGGCCACCAAGGGGTCCCCACCCACCGAGGGCTCCCCATGGAGCAGAGCTGCTCGCCATTATATATATATATAATATATATATATATATTTATATATATATATATATATATATATATATATATATATATATATATATATACACACACACCTATTTTGGCAATCCCTAATTATCTATTTGCTATGTAAATATTATCAAAAACTTTGATAATGATACTAAAATAGGAACATCATTTATTAAGTATGAATATTATAACATTAGGAAACTAGGTTTTGCTTCTTTAGAAATAACATATTGGAAAATTACATTAAACATTATTTGGTAACTATATATTATAATTATTATTATTTTTAGCAAAATATAACCACTACTAACAGCAGTATAAAATACTTATAGATGCATATACCATTATATACTAGTAATATTTAATCAAAAGTTTATACATATATATATATACAATTTTACATACACACATACTTACAAATTATAAACCTACCTGGACTTTAAACCTAGCCTAATTAGTAACAACAGGACTGGGCTTAAACCTAGTCCAGTATTTATTAAAACAATTAATAGAAGGTTTGAAGCCTGGACCAGGCATCACATCTACACTTAAATTATAAAGAATAACCTAATGAACTCTTGGGCTTGAAGCCCGAGGCCAGCCAGTCTTACCCAAACCCTCTAGAAGTTAGGGAGGAAATGAAGGGAGAAGGCCGTGACATCCTAAGAAAGAGGGGAGCGGGGTTAGTGGGTTGATTCATCACATGAAATGGTCAATACCCATCCCAATTCGTGGGCAAAAGCCAGGTTTTGTCCACATAATGCAAGCTGCTATCCACACTAGATTGTGTGCCTCAAATAGGTTCAAGACCACATGGTTTAAGCCATATTAGCCTCCTATAGGTTAGGTTCAAGTCAAAGGGTCGTCGTATTTGAGTTTGAGTCTAAACTAGGTCTAGATTTGGCTATAATCTCTCACTAGGTGGGTGCAAAAGTTAGTTGTGTGACGCTCCCTCTAGGAAAATGTTATAACATTCTTTGACATAAAGGGAGTGTGTAGGAGTTCGATTTAGTAGGACACAAGTGTCCTAGATGTAGTAGGTTCAGTGTAGATCCGTATCAACCTGTGGGTCGATGGATTCGGTCTACAATTGTGTCTCCAATTCCAATTGCAATGGACATAGATTTTTGGTCTATTTGAACTATGGTATTCGTACACGAACGTTGTGATATAAAAATAAAGCACACGGAGACGTGTTTGAGTGGGAGTTAAATGGTACAAGTCTAGAGGAGCTCGACTAGGTCATGAATACCAATTTTATTGGATGATGATAGCAAATCTTGTGCTACTTATAACAATGCTACGAGAAAAATGTACAAAAAGAAAATATTAAAATAATATACTAATAGTAAATATTTATTAACCATAATTAATAACCAAATAGTCTTAATCTTCTAACTAGAATTTGGAGGGGCTTACAAGTACAAAGAAGGAGTGGTCGAAAGATTGGTTGTCGATAGAGTAAGAGATACATAGGCTTTTATTCGAATATGAATTGAATAGAATTGAGAGAATATCTAACTTGTATCATTTATTGGAAACAATGGAAGCCTTAATTAATTGATTCATTAATTGGAAATAGCTATGCAAAAGGGAGGCCAATGAATTTATAAATTATCTATTCATAAGTTAGTTTAGTATTACAGTATATATTATAAATATACAAATACATTTTCTAAATTATTTATTCATAATTTTTAAATTATTTATTCATAAGTTTGATTTCTTTAGATTTTTAAATTATATATCCATAATTTAGTTTATTACACATAATACATATACATATAAAAACAATTTGGAGGCCTATTAATTCGGGAGGCCTAGTAGTCCTAGTGCGGTCGCACCCATTACACCCCTTAAAACCAGCCCTACAGTGCAGATTATGGCACATAATTTACAGAATCTTCTTTATATTAATGCACAGTTGTTAGTGAAGTTATGTATTTCGAGAGAAGATTTAGCGCATTAAATATGCGGGTTATGACATATGTTTCGAAGTTTAAAATGATAATTATCACATTTAAGGAATTAAATATATTCTTCATAACTGCTGCCTCATGTCATGCAGGTAGTGTTCTAAGCGACTGTATATTAAACGCAGTTCCTCTACGCTTTGTTCAAAAAGGCAAAAATTGTTGGCCCATTGGTTAATGATCACACCTGATTTTGATAATCAACGGCACCTTTGGTCGATATACAAAATATATAGACTACTATAGGATTACATGTTTCAAATACGAAGAACGTCTGTATCGTCTGCATCCACGTCCTACTGCCATAAAGTACATCGCATCATCATCAAGAACCAATCACACTGGAAGCAAGATCAAGATTTTTATATTTTCTTCTATATTTTTAATTTTATGAAGTCTAGGATAATATATGGGGTTGATCAGGATTCGTACTGGCTTAGGTTTTTATCAGTCTACTATTCAAAAAGCCTACCTATCCACACTTCCAAGTCCACCATCCAAAAAGCCCCACACCCAACACAAATTGGCATAAACCAAACTGTTCTGACCCTGACAGAACTCAGTACGAACTCGACCGGAGTTCAGTTTGGGTATTTCAAATTTTAGTTCCACCAAATCTTTCTATAACGTTCATATGCAAGATTCATGCATCCGAACTCTGTCTGAATTCGGTCAGCAAAAATACTATAAATAGAGAAGGATTTTTACTATTCCAAATCACTCATTCATTCTCTTCTCTACCCATTCTTAAGTATTTTCAACGATCCAAAGCTTTCAAATCAAGCCTATACTACTCTTAGCCAAAGCCAGTACAGTTCTGTTCGATCTAGAGTTTTGGTACTGAAGAGTTGTATCAGAGGCGTCATTCAGAAAATATTCCAGTTTTAGAAATCAACTTGTGAAGTCGGTCGTACATTCGTCACCAAGCGCGGTGTTGTAAGTGTGGTGGCCCATGCAGGTCTATGATAAATGTTTTGGTTACTTTACCATACCAAGCAAGCCTGCCTATAGGATTAGAGTCTAGGATCTCATCCACATACTTGACCTCCTTTCTTATTTTATTTTTGAACTCTCGTTTGACTCCTTGATTGCATCTTGCTTGATCCCTTCTATCGTAATTCTTATCTTTCTTTTATGCTTGATAGAGGTTAGAAAGGTGACCCATACTAGGTAAGACTTGTTCCATTATCCCATCACACTACTAGATTAACTCTTATAAGTTGGGTAGAATGCCTCACAACCTAACATCCCATTTGTCCTTGTGGCCTATATTAACAGGATTACCTAAACTATAGAGTTTAGAGAACCCTAACCCATCTACTCAACCAAGGTCTCAGACAAAAAGACAAGTAGGGCAACTATAGATGCACGAACACCGGACAAGACTTAGATTCATAAGGAACTTGAATTATTTATCTTTTCTTTCATCATATTCTCGTGTACTTATATTTTTGGACTACCTCGACAAATACTGCTACTATAGCCTAGTTTGCAAGCTTACTCTTTTATCAAGCTTGTTTATGATATATGTTATTTGGACGCGTCCACTAACATATTGTCTAATGAGAACCGGTGCATGATGGTCCGATCAACCTAGTGCTTGGTTTGCTCTTCGTATGATTATTTTACGTGGATTGAGATAATAGTTAAACTTGCCCTCTAGGATCTCATTCGCGACCGTATTAACAATTCTCTCTTGAATTATCCAGTCGTCTTTGAACCACGTATTTATATTCAATAACATCTTTTTTGAACTCATTATTATTTTCGTCTTTCCCTAATTTGGAAAGACAAACGCTCGTATTTGATAGATAGATAGATAGATATGGAGCATTCCCCTATGGCCAAGATAGTAGTATATACACAAGCACAACTAACCATCAACCAAGCAACTAACTACAACCTTGCCTTGAGTTACACATCCTTCCCTCGACCCTAAATATATTATCGTGATCTTCTAATCTTTCGACATTAAGAATGAATAGAATCGTTTTCTTCATAATGCCCCTAAATTAGACGACTATCATATAATCTTCTCTCTAAGGAATCATGTACCCTCGATCTCAAATCATTTTATCTTAATTTCTTAAACCATCATTTATTTTCCAAACCCTTACACTACCAAGTAGCAAAGTTTAGACGAGATGAATAGGCAAAAGCAAGGACAAATATTTACCATGGTTGTGATAGACACCTATCCCATAATTAGGAATCTATCATGTATTATTCTAGTTATACCATTTTTATTATTAAGACATGACTTAGCATTAGAACAACACATTCACTAGCTTAGCCAATATCCATAGCATAATACTTCGTCATATTATGATTTGCTAGTTATCAACATCAATGCATGAGCACTACCTTCGACACCATTAGAAAACTTATTACCATAGTCCACCAAGCTTATTACATATAGGAATTTATGACTTAGTCGTAGAGATTCTAGCATGATGTACCTTAAAATCTGTGACCCCCATCGATAACCCTCGTATGCGATAGATGGGTGAATCATTCACTTTCCTCGATACATGTGTCATCATAGCATTCCTCGCCAACTTGGAAGCAAAGATGATATATGTAATCATTTCCCATTGTTCGAAAATCAAAGTACGATCTTCAAATTTGAAATATTTCCTTCGATTAGGGCTAATAAATCAGCATTTTATAACGTCAATTTCTATTTGTATCATTTTGATACCTCTACCGTGACTTTGACATTTGGAGCACAACACTAGCCATTTTCTACCAACAAATTTTACCCTCATGAACTAGATGAGCTACTCAACATATATGACATAAATATCTCACACAAATACACCATCCAGTGCTCTATTTTAATTATACTACATGTATGACACATTTTTCCTTAGAATAAACAAAGGATGCCCATTTTCGTTCAATTTGACTTTTAGCCATGCAATATCGACCCATTCCTTCAAACAAACTGAATACCCATGATCCATGTAAGATTAATGTAACCCCTCTTCCCGAAATTTTGAAATATTTTTTATTATTTGAATTAAGTAGTAATTTTTGGAATTTTATATCTATTTAATTAAATAGTTATTATGATAGAATGTTTTAGTCATGGTAAAGTTTGGAGTACAAGACGATCAAAAAATTTGGCACGTATAGTGTAGTCATGTGCTTTGACTAGTATTTTAGCTATGGTAGGAAAGACCGAGCCATAGGTGTGTCCTAACTAGGAAAACCAGGCCAAGTTGTAACTCGACCCCTATAAATATTTTAATTATTTATTATTAAGTTTATTGACTTTTAGGAGATCCGATTGTGCTAAACTAGTCAAACTGGACCCGAACCGAACCCAAGTCCATGTAGGCATGTAGTATAACCAAAGACGCCCATGTAGACATATTTTATGCATATGCATATATTTCGTATTTTATTTTGAGATTGACAACTATTTTCTAAAATAATGTTATACATATAAAATAAGTATTATGAATGCATAAATGACATTTTAGAGTGTTTTTACGACTTCGTTGGACCTATTAACGTAGGAGTATAATTTGTCACCCAATACTACTTCTATTATTGGTTTATTGTATTTTGTTACCATTATTAATATTATTATTGATATTATGATCATTATCAAATATAATATTATTTAGTTATTTTGTTTCCTAGAAAATATATATTAATTGCAGGTACATACGTTTATGTATAACACCCTACCCAAGAAAGAGTATTATTAAGACTTTGGGGTTTACTGAATATTGGGCATATATATATATATATATATATATATATATATATATATATATATATATATATATATATATATATATATATATATATGTATGTATTGCTTTATATTTTTTTCTCTATAATTTATAGGTATTTCTATAAATATATATATATATATATATATATATATATATATATATATATATATATATATAATCCGAACACTCCATTTATTCCATACTGCAAAAGTGTTACAAAGAAAGCTTAGAAAAGCAAACTACAAAATAGGCATCTCGATATGAGAACATCGAGTCATTGCTTTCTTCACTTGATGTCTGACTTCGGCAATTAGCTGAACCAAGGAGAAGGAGTAAGCTTCGTATCGCCATTTGTTGCAATTTTTTCATAGCACCCAACATATGGCACCTACCACAACTTGCTTGACATTTTCTTTCATTTCCGCCACCAACTCTGGAACCTCTGCAGCATATCCACCCTATTCTTCCGAACATCGACCACCACTTGAAAATATTGCCACACAGTTGAAGCTGAATCTCCTTCACTGAATATATGAAGCACAGTCTCGCCAGCTGGATTAGAGCAACAATGACATGCCGAAGCCATAGAAAAATCGAGTTTTTGAATATTATCATCAGTCGGCAGCTTGTTGAATATGATCCTCTATAATAATATCGACCACTTAGATGGCATACACTTGTTCCAGATATTTTTAAAATATACCTGTTGGGGAAATTGGACACGGATATGATTCCATGACGAGCTAATAGTGAACTTCATAGCAGGATAAGGGATCCAAGAGAAGTTGCCTTGGTCATCTTCATGAATGAATGCTTCGCCTAGCTGTCTTCCGCGAAGTAGACGTTTCCAAACATGTGATGCGGCCGAAGTAAGCTCCACAAGTTGAGGATGGGAGAGTGCACAGTACTTAGCCTTCATAAACCCTGCCTATAGAGAATTCGTCGATCTGAGCTTCCACCATAGCTTGACCGTCATCGCATCCAAGACATCCTCCAGTCGTCTTACACCAAGACCTCCGTCTAAGATTGGCCGAGCCACATGCTCCCATCGAAGCCAAGATCTCTTTGGCATTACATCTTTGAAAACCCACAAGAAACTATCGAACATACTCCCAATACGATTCAACACAGATATAGGAGGATTACAAGCCGATAAGCAATAAATAGGCATAGAAGTTAGAATAGCCTTTATGAGAACCAACCTGCCACCATAAGAAAGGATTTTGTTATTCCAACCAGAAATTTGAGCCTAAATTTTGCCAATCAATTCATCATACATCGCATCATTCCTTCTTCCAGTCATGATAGGACATGCCAAGTAGACAAGAGAGCCCTGCTAAATTTGAAAACTAGTAATTTGTTTAAGCTCCATCGCTCTTTGGCTCGAAATTTTCTCAGATGACATCATAGCAGATTTCAATGCATTGACCCGCTACCCCGAGTTAGCTTCATATCTGCTAATGACCTGCATAAGTTGGTGTACTGAATGTCTGTCTGCACCCGAAAAAATAAGCACATCATCCGCATACGCAAGATAGGACACTCTAGGGCAACCTCTCGGTATATATATATATAAACAAAATGCATTTTATTGAAATAAAAGGTGGCTCTGAAAGAGCATTACAAGCAGGTACATGTCCCAGAACACAAAACGAACCTGTTAGACAAGGTAGAAAATAGCACGGGTAGAAAATCAAAAGGTTAAAATTTTTGAAATCGAAATAACGAAAATTCGAAAGCTGAGATCGAAAATTTGAAATTTCAATCTAAAATTTCAAAATATCGAAAAAGTGCGGGGGTTCTGCCCCATGTGCGGAACGCAGGGGTGGGTAAGCACACTCCCCAATGCAGGCACGTAGCCTGAGGAGGGGGGCGCCCAGCCCTAGGAAGGGTAGCGCTCTGCCCGATAGGGGGCACAGAGCACGAGGGGCCTCGAGCCACCCCTCCTCCGGTGCACAGACCGGAGCAGGGAGGAGGACGAGTGGTCCGGCGAGGAAGCCAGTCTGGAAGAGGAAAGGAGGGGGAGGGGGAACAAGGGGGAGGGTGCAGTTCGTCGGCCGAAAGAGAGGGTGTCTACTCCGGAGGGGAGGGGGCATCCGCGCCGAGAGGTCTCCGGAGATGGCTGCTCCAGCGTGCTGGAGAGGAGCGGGGGCTCCGACGTGACTGGGGGGGTCTAGCGGAAGGCCATCCCGACGGGAGGGAGGGGGAAGGGCAGGTCGCGGAGTGCGACCTCCGGCGGAGACGTGCCCGGAGGGGACCGGTCGCCAAGGGCGGGCAAACCCCGCACGCGGGACCCGAGGGGACACACCCGCGTGGGTGTGGGCCCACTGCCCGATGGGTCAAGTCCGTTGGACTGCCCGAGGATGCGAGACCCGAGGGCACGCCGCTCGAAGGCTCCTCCAGGGAGCCGCCTAGCGTGGCAGAGACCGGCGAGTGCGGCAGAGATGGGGGAGAGGAGGACGGGGCATCGGCGAGGGACCCGAAAAACCCGTGGCGACCGGAGGAGAGGCCTGGCCTGCTGCGGCTCCAGCGACTGCCGGAGGGGCCGAGCTGGGCGGCGACCGGGGCAAAAGGAAGGGGGAGAATGGGGGTAGGCGTACGTCCAGGGATGGGTCGTCGGGGGCCACCGATTCAATACCGACAAAGGGGAGGGACCGCCAGCAATCGGTGGTGGGAGCTCCGGAGTTCGTAGCGTGAATCAGACTTCACGGCCGCCGTGGAGCCGCCGAATGACGTCGGAGAGGCAGAGCTCGCCGATGGCAATGACGAGGATGTGGAGCACGATGTCGCCACCAAAGCCCACGAGGGGGCCTCCGTCGACTGGGAGAGCGCCGGCGAGGCAAGAAGGATGGGGGCTGCAGCCGGAAGAGGGCTGCCTGGAGCCGGGAAGGAGGGTATCGGCCACTGGAAGGAGAAAAATACGGCCGTCTCCGAGGGGAGGGGCGCCGTCGCGAGATGGGAGGGCGCCGGCCAGGAGAGGGGGGCGGCGAGGGGAAGAGGCGCCAGGAGGGGGGGAGCCGGCGTCGAGTGGGAAGGTGGCGACGGCGGGAAAGAGAAAAGACGACCAGCCAGCACCGTTGACGGGGCGGAAGGTGGCGCGGAGAGGCAGCCCAAAACCGAAGCGGGGGGCTCGGAAGGAGGGGCTACTGGAGTGAGGTCGACTACCAGGGCGGGGGGAACCTGAGCTGGAGGAGCAGCGGGGGCGACAAACGGAGTGGGTGGTACAGCGGGGGTGCCAACCCTGAGAAGCGGCGGGGGGCGCCAACCCTGAGAAGCGGCGGGCCGGGGCGAGGCCGCGCAGCTCGCGGGGCACCGAGGATCCCTGGCAGAGCGCTGAGGAGAGACGGGGCCGGCGAAGGCCCAGGTCGCCGGGAGCGGCGGTTCCGACGACGTCGAGGACGGCGGCGGTCCCGAGGAGGGGGAGAGAAAGGGTCGGGGCCGCCGCACGCCTTACAAACTCCGGCCGGGGGATGGGGGTGGCCACCCCGCAGAAGGGCTGGCCAGTGGGTCCCCGACCTCCCGGGGACGTCCGGCCACCGGCCAAGGGGGGAAACCGAGGAGTTGAGGAGCTCCATCAAAGTGGATCCACACCCATATTCGATTATTAATATCTTATATATATATATGTATATATATATATATATATATATATATATATATATATATATATATTTATATATTTATATATATATATATATATATATATATATTATATATATATATATATATATATATATTTATATATATATATATTTATATATTTATATATTTATATATATATATATATATATATATATATATATATATATATATATATATATATATATATATATATATATATATATATATATATATATATATATATATATATTTCCATGAATAAAAATATAAAAAAAAAAATATATATATTTCCATGAATAAGTTTAGGATAAGTATAAATATATTTTCTTGAATAACTATAGTTTAACTATTTTATTTATAGGTATATTGAATATGTTGTATTATATATATGTATTTATATACTATATTATTGTATATAGAAAAAGAAAAAAACAAAAGCCCACACAACCTCTTCCCCTACACCGTTCAGTCGAGCCCATGCTCAACCCAACCCCCCATAGAAACCTGATCCCAAGGAACACCACAGCAGCATATAAATATATCGAGAGAGTGCGAGAGAGAATCTCTTAAAAACCTAAACTCTAACTACAAACCCTAGCCCAACCTTGCCGTCAACCACCACTCCTACGAACACACGCTACCGCGTGGCCAGACGTACGTGGCAGTGCCGCTGGCAGCCGTGTGGGAAGCAATAGCCGCGCGCATCAAAGACAGCATCGCAACTGTCATAGGGACTGACTTCACGACGATGGTTCTCGACGATCGCTCGATCATTTTTTGAACCATTTTCTCTAGTATGTCCCTAACCTATACAACTTTATTTTCCTTCAATAGATTTAATCACCATGCATTAGATTTCCTAAAAATTTGATCCAAAGGTCGATGAAAAACTGCCTTAAAACAGAGCACAACACAGACTTAAACCCCCGACTTAGCAGAATGATTCATGTTAAGATGTTTAGAATTTTACAAAACTAATTGATGACAATTATAGACAACATATAGGACTTTAAAACCCTCCTCACAGAATTAAAATTCGTTGACTGTACGACGAGAAATAGATCACCCAAAACTTACGAAAACTATTTTTAAAACTGTTGAAATTAGGAAGATTTTCTCGATACGGCGGGCGCCCCGACAAACCGGGTGACGTGGTCGCAACCCATAAGCATCAAAGATGCGTATGGATATTTTGATGCATGGGATTCGAAGTAACTCAATTTCTTTGTGTGTGTGCGACGAAATCAAGACGTATCCATCGAGATACCCTCTCTCGGCCTTTTTGTAAATTAGTTAATTACTTCATGTACGTTCGTCATCTCGAGACGAAGCTTGCGCCAACTGGACCGTATCATTTTCCTGGTCCTGTATGCCAAGTTCGGTCCGATTTTGAGAAGGTCGACCAGAACGCTATTTTGGCGGGCCCGCAACCTGATCCAATAGGCAATTTTGTGCACGGCCTGCCAAAATCCAACTTTGGATATATGGTTAGGTTTATATCGTTAAACCTGACCCGTAGACATATAGTTTGATGACTTTAGAGACCTTAGATACTGGCACATTTTCCGTATAAAGTGGGTCCAACGACGGACATCATTTTGACCCAAAATTACGATTTTGCCCATGTGTCAAGAATTTGGCTTTTGGGCAGACATTCATAGACATTTTTATACCAAACTCGTTGGTAATGTCTATTTCAGCATCCGGAGACGGTTGTGCGAGTTAGACTTTTGTAGCTCACTATATGGTTTTGTATTGTCTGTTTTACCAGCAAAGGACCCCATGCAAGTACATATTCTGATTGCTTTCAATTATAATATTTTTTCCAGTACATACTATACATATGTTTTTTTGCTTGTTGACACGCTGGTCACACGAGTTAGTATCATGGATCTCTACATATTACATTTCTTATTTATCATGCTAATCGTGTTCGTGACTTGTTCGAGCCCATGAGTACTAGTCGGGAGGGGAAATATCATAGTAGACATGTGAACTACCTAGAACTATCTCTCATGTCTTTCATGGAGAATAGCAGTCGCACAATACACGTATGGGGTGCTGGATTTATTCCCTAGCCGTTCACATGTCGAATACGATATTTCAATACACGTAGATAGTTATCATTTACTTATTTGTCCATGTCTTCTACATCACTTACCATGTCACCTTATATACATGCTTCTCTTCTAGTTGATACATCTTGTTGTATATTTTTTTGCTTTATTCTAGATATGACATGATACCAGTTTACTCTCTAGTTTCATTTCACATATACTATTTTCATGTATTATAAATTCTATTATGTTGCAAATAGTCTGTCGGTTTGTGTGTTTATTCCATTCCTGACTGAAAACCAATATTTTTCAGGTTAGCCATGGCTTCTCTTAGCATTGGAAGATTAAGGTGTACTTGTAGGACAAGACCTAGAGATTAGATAGATGTCATAGTCATTTTCAATAATTATAAGAATATGTACTTTTCTTTAAATATAAACCTTGTAAATGTTGAAATTAATTTAGCAATTTGAATGAACAGTAAAGGTTATTTTTGAGCATTTGTATATTGCGGGCTAGACAACATTCTACCGTCGATACTGCGACGTAGGCTGGCCTGGACACGCACTCGTATCCCGAAAAGCGGATGCGGGTCGTGACAAGTTTTGTGGTGGCCCATGCAGGTCAGTTTTTGCAAATCATGCGAACTTGTGATAGTACTTAAGTTAGTCGTACTATTGCGAGCCTGCGATTAGGAAATGCTCATTCACGACTAGGATTACTTTGATTTTAGGAGAATGATTAGGACTAGGAGTCCCTTATTCAATTAACTGTTGGGGTAGTTAAAGTTGCTATGTAGGCCATGCGATTAGGTAGGAGTGATTAAATTTCAAACCCTATTAGATATCTTAGGAATTTTACTAGAAGGATGTACCATTGTGTTTTGACACAATAGTTGGATTAAAGGTGGGTAGCCATAGTAATTATTTTCTTTCCTAAAAGTAGATGTTCTATTTCCATCTATCAAATTTTGAGCCTAACCTTATATATATATATATATATATATATATATATATATATATATATATATATATATATATATAAATAAATATATATATATATATATATATATATAGTTGGAGGAATATTCGTTGACTTACGATGGCAATACAGCAGCGCACAGTCGCCATTTATTTGAATTATCGAGACTGTGGGTTCACTGCAGCCAGTAGCGCACTGGCGTGGCAAGATCCCTAAGTTGAAGTAATTTCAAATAAGCATAGGTTATCGAATATTATTAAAACTATGTCTAGATTGTCCTATTTTAATTTTTAAATTATTATGTCAATATTGGATAGAGTTGACAGAGTATCTGATACCATACCATTATTTGAGTCATGATACTAAGGGTTTACTGCAGCCAGATGTACACTGGCGGGGTATAAATTCTCGGTAAGTAACGTCACATATACATATGGTTTTCGAATATTATAGAAACTACATCCTTTTTGTCATATGGCTATTGATTTAGTTATTATTCGTTTTCCTTTATTTCTTGAACCCTTCTTTCTTATCCTTCTATCTTCGAAACGTCATTTGGTTTCCTAGTAACCTTTAAATCTATTTTTGAATTCCTTAAACTAGATTCATTATCACACCTAGATTATGATTCTATGATCATGCCTACATAATCGATCGTGCTAGAATGATCTTGATTTGGACCATCCTTAACGACTTTTGATCGCAACTAAACTATTTGATTGTAGGTCGATCGTGTCAATTTGCATATCTTCCTAAATTTTGATTTTGTAATCGTGCTTAAATAATTTTGCTTAAATAGTTAATTGTTAATCGTACCAAACAAAAATTAAATTTTGATCGATCCTAAATGACTTTTTGATCATGACTAGAATATTCGGTTATATTTTGATCATGCCAATTCGCATGATTTTGATTCTATAATCGTGCCTAAACAATTTTGCTTAACTAGTCAATCGTGCCAAAATGATTTCAATTTTAATCGTTCTCAAACAAATTTGACCGTGACTAAACTATTTGACGGTAGTCATAATCATGCCTATATTTCAAAACCAATTATTGCTAATGTTTAAATTTATTCCAACATGTCATGACTATTTTGATCATATTCATGCTCGTGCCAACTTTTAATTTAATCATTCTTGGATGAGTTGCATGACCAACCTTGGTCGTGACTGCATCCTAGTTGTATCTAAGTGATTTTAAACATGTTAGACCTTGTCAAAAAAAAATTGATCGTTGACCATTCCTACATAATATCAGTTAGTAGTTAATCGTGCCTAATGACTTTTCCTCGTTTAGCTAATCCTATTTCAATTCTTTTCTTAAACATGATTATAACTTGACCTTGACTAGATCCTTGGCCATACAATTTGGTCATATTTTAATCGTGTCTAAACGATCAATCATGTTAAACCAAATTCTTTGATCATCGTTAAAAGAGAATTTGATCGTGAGACAATCAATATTTAGATTGTGCCACATCACATTTCCTTTTGACTTTATCCGCGATTACACGCGACTAACTTAATCAGGAAACATATCATTCATTTGATTATATCAATTGTTATCCTTATTCATATCGATTGAAATTTCATTTCTTGATTATGTTCTTAATCGTGCCTAACCGCACCCTTTGAAAACTTCAAGGGCGAAAATTTTCTAAGGTGGGTAGGTTTGTAAGCCCACTTCCCGAGTTTTCAAAAATTTTATCTAAGTTTTGAATATTTTTCTAATTAGATAATAAATTTTATTTTCTTAAAGTTATATTATAGATATTTTGAAAGGAAAATATTTACCAAATATTTTGTTTAGAATTTATAGAATATATTGTTCAGATATTTGGAGGATATAAATACTAATTTATATTATTATTAAATTCATCTATGTATTTTAATATTATGTAAACAGTTTGATTATTATTTTGAACTATCCTTGAATAACAATGTTGATGAAAAAGGGATTGATCGAACATAGATTGATCGATTTGCTTATATTTATGAAAAGAATTATTTCAGATTTTCAATCGTTATCATTCGAGGAAACCCTACATGTATAAAGGGGGCTCCTTTATTTTCTCCACAAATTCCTAGTTCCCAAAACCCCAATCATCTAAAACCCTAACCCTAATTCCCAAAAGCAATCCCTAAACCCTAACCCTAAATCACCTTCTTCCAAATTTTTTAAAATTTTCAATTTTATAATTATAATTTATTTTATTTTATTTAAATATCATGACTAGAAGTACTTCCTCCTGAAATGGTTTAAAGATTATGTTATTATCCTTAGAGAAAAAAAAAACTAGTTTGAAATTGCTATTATTTTTATAAAAAAATATATATGTTCTCGAATTTGGAATTATGAAATATATGTTGTCCAAAAAGGTTGGTTTCTAAAATAGTTTTAAAAGGTATAAATATTTTGAATAATAAAAAGGAGTTATCCCTTTATTTTTAAATAAGGTTTTGGATTTATAAAATGTATATATATATATATATATATATATATATATATATATATATATATATATATATATATATATATATATATATATATAATATATATATATATATATATAATCTTGATGATATAGAATAAAATTTGATTAATTATTTGATATTTGAATTTATACGTTGAATTAACTCAATAAATATTAAATAATATTTTAAATTACTGTGTTGATCATTTACTTGATACAGGTCCATATTCACACGATTTAAAATCCCTAGATATTATCAAATATTTTTTACACTAATATTGATTTTAATTTATTAATGGATTATGATTTATTAGTTTAGATTTAAAGACCATTTGTTTTAAATTAAAAAGGGGAGACTTATCTACCTTGTATTCAAATCCTTATCTAACTAGGAATTTTATCGCATATTTAAGGAGAGGCACTTCCTTGTTATTCCACAAGCCAAAATCCTTGACCATCTAGCCACAACCAAACCATCATCCACCAAACAAACACGTGGCGTGCATCGTATTTGTGTCCACCATTTTCTACTATTTTTTTCCTTTACAATTGCAGTTCTTTTCATGTCGGACACACCCCCGACACTTCGTTCCAACCCATATAATCAAAGCAAAATCCTAATCCTAATCGTAAATTTTCTTTTATTTCCTTTTCAAAATATTTGATCAATATTTTCTTATCCTAAATTTTTTTTCTATCTTTTCACTGATCAACCAATCCGTCTATCCTAGTAGTCCTTAAATTCAAGGATAAATTTATTTCTATGGTGGATAGATTTGTAATCCCTCTTCCCAAAATTTTGAAATATTTTTTATTATTTGAATTAAGTGGTAATTTTTGGAATTTTATAACTATTTAATTAAATAGTTATTATGAAAGAATTCTTTAGTCATGTTTAAGTTTTAGAGTGCAAGACGACCAAGAATTTGTTATGGATAGTGTAGTCGTGTGCTTTGAGTAGTGTTTTAGCTATAGTAGTGAAGGCCGAGCCATAGGTGTGTCCTAACTAGGAAAACCAGGCCAAGTTGTGACTCGACCCCTATAAATGTTTTAATTATTTATTATTAAGTTTATTGACTTTTAGGTGACCCGATTGTGCTAAACTAGTCAAACTGGACCCGAACCTAAGCCCATATAAGCATGTAGTGTGACCAAAGACGCCCATGTAGACATATTTTATGCATATGCACATATTTCGTATTTTATTTTGGGATTGACAACTATTTTCTAAAATAATGTTATACGTATAAAATAATTATTATGAATGCATAAATGACGTTTTAGAGTGTTTGCACGACTTCCGGTGAACCTATTAACGTAGGAGTATAATGTGTCACCCAATACTACTTCTATTATTGGTTTATTGTATTTTGTTATCATTATTAATATTATTATTGGTATTATGATTATTATCAAATATAATTATTATTTAGTTATTTTGTTTCCTAGAAAATATATATTAATTGTAGGTACATACGTTTATGTATAACACCCTACCCAAGGAAGAGTATTATTAAGACTATGTGGTTTACTGAATATTGGACATATATGTATATTGGTATTGCTATATATACATATACATATACATGAATATGTACACATATATATTTCCATGAATAAGTATAGTATAATTATATGTAAGCATTTCCATGAATAAGTATAGGATAAGTATAAATATATTTTTCTTGAATTACTATAGTATAACTATATTATGTATAGGTATATTGAATATGTCGTGTTAGAAACTAATGCTTGTTGATTCATGAGATGAACACCAAAAATTAAATTGCGGAAGCGTACCTGAATCCATTGATAGGATTGATGGATCTTAAAGCGGTCGTCCTTTTATAGGGTTCGATCTTCCAACTTGCTACGACCCTTAATGACAAAGAAGAATCCGAATCATTTGTCCCTCACTTTTTGTTGATGGGGATGCAGAAGAGAAAAAGAGAAAACCTCTCTTTTGGTGGCCGTATAAGTTGGGGACCATAACCCTAATGAATACATATATTTATATATTTTGATATTTCTAATTTGGCCCCTCATCAAATTAGAATTTTCTCCGGTATCTGCACATTAATTCCATGACAAATATACCCTTAAGCCAATTTTCAAATAGACCACTTTAATTTGGCTTAATTATTTAGATAGCCCAAACACAATTAATTTTACATGTGTAGCCCCTAATTATTGAATAATTCCAACAATCTCCCACTGGGCCACATATGTAACCTTATAATTGTGTTAACCTTAGTGAGCTCATAAATTGCTATCTTAATCCTTAGGGTATATCCAGACAATCTCGTCCATTAACCATATCAACATAGGATCAAAGCGGCATTCGTCCCATATAGCGTAACTAAACCATCAATGGTCACATATACCAATATAGCTAAATGACATAGATCAATCATTGATGCATAGCATAGAAATTACACGCAATGTGATCAATATATGTCTATTTCCAACTGGTCCTCCTTAACTTTAGTGAGATCAATACTTTAACATAATGAAAACAGAATAAACTGAATTTCTATATATCTCAGATAAATATCCAAAATACTTTAATACATAAATGTGTCCAAAATCAAATAGCACCCAAATACATAAAATACAAACTCCCACTATATTGCCATATTCTTAATTAACACCCATATGAGCAGTATGCTCATGAAAGACCTTGGATGATAATACTTTTGTGAGCGGATCCGCTAACATGGAGTTTGTCCTAATGTGCTATATGGACACTAACCATTCTGAATTCTTTCCTTCACAACTAGAAACTTTATGTTAATATCCTTGCCTTATACAAGTTTCTGTTGTCATTAGAATATAATACTGCTGATTTATTGTCACATCATAATTTTTGTGGTCTTTCAACACCGTACTGTAGGCGCAGTCTTGTGACAAAATTTTGCAACCATATTCCCTGAATAGATGTCCCACAACATATTATAAACCTTGCTGCCTTGGTAGAAGAAATTAGGAGTGCATGTTTGACACTCATCCAAAATATATCTCCATTAGTCAGCATAACCTGATGTGGATCTCCTGCTGTGTTGGCATCCAGCAAAATCGAAGTCGGAATACCTTATGATCTCCAGAATTATCCGATCTCCTACAAAGAGCATATAATTTCTTGTTCTCTATTAATTACTTAAGTAGTTTAGTTGCTACCCAATGATCCATCCATATTTGCTTAAATATCTGCCTAACATCCTAATATGTACGCAATATCCTGACGCGTACATACTTGAGCATACATTAGACTCCCTACAACTGATCATGAAGAAAAATTCTATTGTATTTTTTAATTTCAAGGCTATTCTTAGGGCACTGATTGAGACTGAACTTGTCTCCTTTAGCGACAGGGGTGTCACCTAGTTTGCATTTTTGCATGCCAAATCTTTTAAGCACTTTATCGATATAGCTCTTTTGTGATAATCCAAGAATACCTCGAGAACGATCTCGTTGTATTTGAATTCATAATACAAAAGAGGCGTCACCAAGATCTTTCATCTCAAAGTTATTTGATAAAAATTTCTTAGTGTCATGCAATATGCTTATATCATTTGTGGCAAGCAATATGTCATCAACATACAAAACCAAAAATAATAATTTTACTCCCACTGAATTTGTGATACACATAATCTTCAACGACATTAACCTCAAAACCAAATGAGGTAACAACTTGGTAAAATTTATAGTACTACTGACGAGAAGCTTGCTTGAGTCCATAAATGAATTTTGTCAATTTGTAAGCCATATTATTTAGATCTTCCGACACAAAGTTTTCTGGTTGCACCATATAAACTGTTTCATCAATATTACCATTAAAAAATGTCATTTTGACATCCATTTAATGTAATTCATGATCAATCCCAAAATTTTGAGTAAGGTCACTAGCTACAGGACGTACTTTATACCTCTCCATATACCTTCGAATCCTTCTTGGTTCTAAATGTCCATTTGCAACCAATGGACTTCATACCTTTTGGTAATGGGACAAGTTCTTAAACTTTATTGTCTTTCATGGACTTATACTCCTTATTTATTGTATCAATCCACTTTGAGAACTGAAACTTTCCATGGCCTGACGGAAGTTGATTAGATCATCTTCCAGTATCCACAGTCTTCCTCACGTTCCTAGAGAAATATGACAATATTATTCGAAATTATATTTCTCCTTGCTCTGGTGGACCATCTTAATATTACTGGTTCTTGAGGTTGTTGAGTTTGTCCCTTAGGAATAATTACCTTATCTTGAATGGGGTGCCGCTATGTTGTCGTTGTTAAGGTATCTCAACAACGACTTATAGAGGTAATTCAACATTGTCTTATTGAGGCTCCGAATTTACTTTTTGATCATGACATGTATAGAATCCTACACATCGTCAAAAGTGATAGTAGGAATCGTAATTGATTCCTTCTCAAAGACAATGATCCTGACTTTATTTCTTTCCCAAACTCAACATCTTCAAAAAATATTATACTTCTCGTCTCAAAAAAAAATTCTTAGTATGGGACCGTATAATTATTAACCCCTCGATTTGTCAGCATAGTCAATAAAGTAGCTGCTTATAATTTAACTTTGGTCTGGCTTCCTTTTACATATTCAATACAGACATTGAAGTCTATAAAGTCAATGGAATCCAAATTTCATCAGACACAAGTCGTTCAACTCTATT
The DNA here is from genome assembly GCA_029216955.1 of Iris pallida. NCBI lineage: Eukaryota > Viridiplantae > Streptophyta > Magnoliopsida > Asparagales > Iridaceae > Iris > Iris pallida. Next base: position 11,920,593 of record JANAVB010010198.1, on the reverse strand, counting down.
TCTAGATATGTGACCTAATCGCTTATGTCATAATGAGGCTAAATTTTTATTATTGTTAATTTTGTGTTTAGTACCACATGACTCCACTTGCAAGGTTTTATTTAAGCTGCAATAGTTTCAACTGAATATACGCGATCATAAACCTTAAAGGAACCGTTACCAATAATATTTGGATTTAAAGATAGACCAAACTTATTATTTCCAAATGAACAATGATAACCAGATTTGTCCATTAAGGAAATTAAAACTGAATTTCGTCTAAAAGATGGTACAATAAAAGTGTCTATCAAATCCAAATAATAATCGGTTTCTAATATTAACCTAAAATGTACTATTGCTTCCATTTCTACCGATTTGTCGTCACCCACATAGATGTATCTTTCACCATCAATTGGCTTTCGGTAGCTCAGACAACCTTGTCTATAAACACTAATATGGGTAGTAGCACCAGAATGTAACCACCATGTGTTTTTAGGTACTAAATCTAAATTAACCTCAGATCAGACCAAATTTAGAAATATACTTTTCTTTATACGCCATGCGTGGTACTTTGTACATTTCTTCCTTATGGGTCCTGCCATATCACGAAAGAACAACCCTTAGTTTTATATTGTTGTTTCTTTTGAACTGGACCCCTTAGCAGCTACTGTATTCATTTTCCTTTTTTTTTGCCCTTAAAGTTTATCCCATTAAACATGAAAATTAAAATCTTATTGGCAGATATTGTAGCAACATTAATTGTAAAGAGAACAAAGTAACAAAAAATAAACATGCTCTAACAAATAACCAAAGCGTAAAATATAGTCAAACAAATTCAAATAATGGTGAACCCAATCTCAAGATACCTCGTACATCATTAATATTAGGTCTTTGGACAGTGATATTAACAGCAAGTGGTATTCTTGGTGTAATGATCAAACGTTGACAATAAGTCATGTCAAATAATAAGCATATCTTTGGATCGGGTTATTAATCACATGTAAACCGTATAATTGTCACACATTTATTACCACAAGTATGTGTGTAATTCGACCAAGTATTAACCTTCCTTTGGGCCGGCTAATACTCGCATGAATTTACACACACAAACATCTAACATCCCTCATAGACTATCTACGCAAGAGATGTCACTTTGGCGACATCTTGTTTCAATGGGTCTATTTAGAATATTAGACGACTATTGCTAGTCACAAATGGCACCCAAATTTTTTTTAAATATTGACTAAATTTTACAAAACCGAATCATGTCCAAAACTTTATGTACATGCATAATTAAAAAATTACAACTCAAATAAGATAATCATAAGCATGCGAATCTCTTTACATGATTCAAACAAATATTCTTAATTTGACTAAACTGAGCATTGTCAACATAATAAAATTCACATAATATTTTACTGAAGAAATGGACCAATAGATTGCTTCAAATAATCCATAAAGATTATATTAAAATAAGGGTAAAGTGCATTTAAACCCTCCTTAGATGTCACAAAAATGCAAATAAAGACTCGCTGATCCGAAAAACCCAAAAGATTACGAAAATGCTCAAATCACCCCCTCCGCTAACTTTTCCGTTAACGGATGTAAAATGGGGTTATTTTGACCATTTACCCCTGGGCTATCAATATTAACTTGTTAAAAACGGTTAGTTCCAAAATTATTTTGTTAAAAACGGTTACGCAAAAATACTTAGAAAGTGGATAAATATTAACAAAGGAAAAATGGTCTTTGCTAGTAAAATTATTTATTAAAATTATTTTAATTAATATTAACTTGTTAAAAATGGTTTGTTCCGTCAAAAAAGTGGATAAATATTATTTAAAATTATTTTGTCATAAATTATTTTTTATTTAACAAATATATAAATATTTTGGGAAAAACAAAACTGATAAATACAAAAAAAATCAATTCTTAAAAAATAGAAATGATAAAAAACTGGAAAAAAAATACCAAATAAAAAACAAAAAAATACTATTAAAATATGGAAAAAATAAAAAATAGACAAAATATTCCAAAAAACCAAAAAATAAGGTAAATCTTAAACCATGAAAAAAGACAAAAACAAAAACTATACAAATTTGAAAATAAAAGTCACTCTTAAAAAACTAGAAAAGATTATTAAAAAGATGAAAAAAAATATGAAATAAGAACTAAAAAAATGGAAACAAAAAACAAAATATTAAAAAGATTATTAAAAATAACCTCCCATTCTTAAAAAGATAGAATTCTCATGCTTGACGTCATTTTCAAAAATAAATGTTCATAATCTAAATATTAGGTTTTCATCTTAAATTTTTTCTGGAAAAAAAATCTTTTAACAAATGTCCGGTTAGTCCTGAACTATCCATCCATTTAACTTAGGGCATGTTTGGTAAACCGTATTTGGAGCTAGATAACTGTAACTAATATTATATTATTTAATATTTTATAATAATTATAATCTTAATTAATAATTATAATCTTAGTTAATAATTAATTAATTACAATTTTATTATAATATTTATTAATAATAATTTCATCATAATTATAATTATAGTTAATATTTTATATATTATAATAATTTTAATTAATAATTTAGTAATCATCATTATAATCATCATTATAGTCTTACTTAATAATTTATTAGTCATGACTATTATCGTAATTATTTATTTATTAATTCTAACTAAAATTGTAAATCTTGGTACAAATTTATTTTCATCACATGTATTACTTAAACAAATAACTTAAATATTACTAAACGTGTCAAAATTCCAAAAATAAATTGCAAAACATGTATGTCGAAGCATGGTCCGGTTTCTCATCCTCCCATAGTAAAAAATCACAAGAATTTGTTGGAAAATTTGCACTCCCGTAGAATCATCTTCCAGGATTTGTTGGTGTCAATATAGTTTTCAATGGGCTAATTAATCCACAATAGCAATAAATTGTTCTTCCATAATTTCTATTTGGACGTCTTGAGAAAAAAAAAAGGAATAAGTAAAAAAAGTTTCAAACATTACATGAGAGCAAATAAGTAAAAAAAAATAGAATATAAAAAAAACGGTTTTGTATTTTGGGTAGTGCACATTTTTTTTGGTAGTGCACATTTTTTTTGGGTAGTGCACGGTTTTGTATAAAAAAAATGGAATATAAAAAAGGAATAAGTAAAAAAAGCTTTAAACATTACATGAGCAACAGCCATAATGTAAGCATTAGGGGTATTTTGGGTAGTGCACATTTTTTTCCAAAATATGGGCTCTAACGGCAACTTCTAACGTCATTTTGACAGAAAAGGGCTTTTCGAGGAAAAACGATTTTGCGGGAGGTGCAAACTGCTTAAGTTTTCTAAAAGGTCTTATTTTGCGAACGAGGCAACTCTAAGAAGGGTTTAAATGCACTTTACCCTTAAAATAATATGCTGAAGATATGTATGTCAATAGATTACATCAAAATGTATGACTTAGAACATAAATTTATTGGAAACTAAATTTATGCCAAACATAAAATTATCTATATTTGATTCCAATTTGTCCTCCAATGATCAACTTAGATTGGAAAACACTCTAAATTGAGTAACACCAAATATCTATCAGCATGAGTAATTAGAATCTAACTGACATTCCATATTATCACATGTCCAGCAATAAGCATATTCATGCATATTTAATATAATGGAGAATTTCTACGGTCATTATCACATGCGTGCATATCTAATATTTAAGCATGAACTGAGAGATCATTATTGTACATAAATTATAAATTCTATCAAGATTTTCTTAATATGGCGATCAAATCAACGTAGGATTGACAGCAAATCAATGTACTTGTGAGCAATGGAGAACCATGTATGCAAAAAAATTAAAAAATAAATTATGATGTGCAAACAAGTTGGAACAGTTGTTTATGTACGGAAATAACTCAGAAGTAGAAGACAAGATCCCAATAGTTGTTCTCTTTATTTAGCCATCTAGTACAACACTAAGGAAATATATAAATTATATTCCGCCACAAATTATAACCCACCATGTGTAGTACTACAAATACTTTTGATCAAACAACACAAACATAAGTGCCAGCCTAGTCCATTAATTATGGATGTATCGTTTGGATACATGTCCAGCATGATCTGGCCGGAACAAAATTTTATTCGTGTATCAAGAAATCAGTTATTGAGAAACTGTAGATCAAATATTCGTGTATCATAAATTTTATTTTATGAACTATTGGAACCCTAAATTAAAATTAGAATGAAGGATCTATGATTTCTGAACAATAACATTAAAAAAAATTTGGATTCTAAACTTCGACCTCATAAATCAAACAGGAAGGCTCTGATACCACTTGTTAGAAATGTATTCTACTTTGTCGATTCATGAGATGAAGAACATAAATTAAATTGTAAAGTTTTCCTTTTTGGTTACAACCAAACACATTACTACTTATCACAAAAACATGGCCGATTGGTTAATTAACTAAACAGAACACTTTTAGGATGCGACGATGTGGTGAGACCACAAAATATATTATAATATAAAAAAATAATGAAACTGAATGAATGGTGTAGTTGAGTGCCAAGGTATATTTAAGAAATTCATCAAAATTCCTTCTATCCACTTACGACCAAATGGCCAACAATAATTATTAACATTCAACAGAATATATTAATATTATCCTAAACTGAATCTGGAATATAAATTATTGAACAATTAGAACCCTAAAATAAATAAGATTAAACGATCTAGGTTTCCAAACAAGAACAAAAAATGATTTTGAAACTTCTACCTCATAAATCAATCAAGGAGGCTCTGATACCACTTGTTAGAAACTAATGCTTGTTGATTCATGTGATGAACACCAAAAATTTAATTGCAGAAGCGTACCTTAATCCATTGCTAGGATTGATGGATCTTGAAGCGGTCGTCCTTTTATGGGTCGATCTTGCAGCTTGCTACGACCCTTAATGACAAAGAAAAATCCGAATCCTTTGTCTCTCACTTTCTGTTGATGGGGATGCAGAAGAGAAAAAGAGAAAACCTCTCTTTTGGTGGCCGTATAAGTTGGGGACCATAACCCTAATGAATACATATATTTATATGTTTTGATATTTTTAATTTGGCCCCTCATCAAATTAGAATTATCTCCGGTATCTACAACTTAATTCCATGATAATTATACCCTTAAGCCAATTTTCAAATAGACCACTTTAATTTGCCTTAATTATTTAGATAGCCCAAACACAATTAATTTTACATGTGTTGCCCCCTAATTATTAAATAATTTCAACATGTCGTATTATATATATATATATATATATATATATATATATATATATATATATATATATATATATTAATTATTGTATATAGAAAAGGAAAATAAAAGAAATTAAAAATAAAAATAAAATAAAATAAAATAAAAGCCCGCACAATCTCTCCTCTACACAGCTCAGCCGAGCCCATGCTCAACCCAACCCCCTTAGAAACCCGACCCCAAGGAACACCACAGCAGTATATAAATATATCGAAAGAGAGCAAGAACGAATCTCTCTAAAAAACCTAAACTCTAATTACAAATCCTAGCCCAACCTCGCCGTCAACCACCCTTCCATACGTGCGTACCGTCGCGTGGCAGGACGGCCGTGGTAGCACCGTCGGCAGACGCGCTAGAAGCAGCAGCCGTACGCATCAAAGACAACAGCGGTAGAAGTCATAGGGACTGACTTCACGATGATGGTTCTCGACGATCGCTCGATCGTTTTACGAGTCATTTTCTCTAGTATGTCCCTAACCTAGATTTCCTACAAATTCGATCCAAAATCGATAAAAAAAACTGCTCTAAAATAGAGCACAATACAGACTCAAACCCCCGACTTAGCAGGACGATTCATGTCAGGATGTTTAGAATTTTCCAAAACTAATTGATGACAATTATAAACAACATATAGGGCTTTAAAACCCTCTTTACATAATTGAAATTCGTTGACTGTACGACGAGAAATCGGTCACGTAAAACTTGCAAAAATAGTTTTCAAAACTGTTAAAATTATAAAGATTTCCCAATAGGGCGTGCGCCCCGACAAACCGGGCGACATCTTCGCAACCCATAAGAATCGATATATGCTTATGGATATTGTCGACGCGTGGGATTCGACAAAACTCAATTTCGTTGTGCGTGTGCGACGAAATCGAGGCGTATCCGTCGAGATATCCCATATCGACCTTTTTGCAAATTAATCAATTACTTCGTGTATGTTTATTATCTCAAAACGAAAGCTAAGCCAATAGGACCGTATCGTTTTCTTGGTCCTGTATGCCAAGTTTGGTCCGACCAGAATGCTATTTTGGCGGGCCTACGACCGGATCCAACGGGTAATTTGTGCATGGCCCGTCAAAATCTAACTTTGGACATACGGTTAGATTTGTATCGTCAAACCGGACTCGTAGACATATAGTTTGACGATTTTATACACCGTGGGTACTGGCACACTTTTTGGTGCAAACTGGATCCAACGACGGACATCGTTTTGACCTGAAATTATGATTTTGCACCTGTGTGCAGAATTAGGGTTTTGGATAGGCATTCATAGACATTTCTTTTATACCAAACTCGTTGGCAATGTCTATTTCAGCATCCGAAGACTATTACGCGAGTTGGACTTTTGTAGCTCATTGAGTGGTTTTGTATTGTTGGTTTCACCAGCAAAGGACCCCAGGCAAGTACATATTCTGACTGCTTTCAATTCTAATAGTTTTTCAGTACATACCATACATATATTTCTTTGGTTGTTGATACGCTAGTCACACGAGTTAGTATCATGGATCTCTACCTATTATATTTTTTGTTTATTATGCTTATCGTGTTCGTGACTTGTTTGTGTCCATGAGTACTAGTCGGGAGGAAAAATATCTTAGTAGACATGTAAACTACCCAGAACTATCTCCCGTGTCTTTCGTGGAGAATAGCAGCCGCACAATACACATACGGGGTGCCGGATTTACCCCTAGCCGTTCATATGTCGAACACGATATTTCCACACACGTAGATAGTTTTTATTTGCTTGTTTCTCCTTGTCTTCTACATCACTTACCATGTCACCTTGTATACATGCTTCTTTTCTAGTTGATATATCATGTTGTATAGTTTTCTGCTTCATTCTATATATGACATAATATCAGTTTACTCTCCAGTTTCATTGTACATATGCTATTTTTATATATTGCAAATTCTATTATGTTGTGAATAGCCTATCAATTTGTGTGCTTGTTCCATTCCTGACTGGAAACCAATATTTTTCAGGTTAACCGTGACTTTTCTTAGTATTGGAAGATTCGGGTGTACTTCCAGGCCAAGACCTAGAGATTAGATAGATGTCATAGTCATTTTTAATAATTGTAAGAACATGTACCCTTCTTTAAATATAAACCTTGTAAACGTTGAAATTAATTTAGCAATATGAATGAGCAGTAAATGTTATTTTTGAGCATTTGTATATTGCGGGCTAGACAGTGTTCTACCGCCAACACTGCGGCGTAGGCTGGCTTAAACTCGCACTCGTATCCCAAAAAGCGGGTGCGGATCGTGACAATTAAGAATCCTATCTTACAGAATTTGGGGTCAGTACTGGATTTTATTTATGACTATCTCCTCCATCTTTCCGGAAACGGAGTTAAGAATTGATAAACTTACTCTTCCTTCCTATTCGCCTTACTATTTTATTATTATATTTTTATGTTAAAATCTATTTAATTTCGAGGACAAAGTTTCTATAAGTTTGGTAGGATGTAAATCCCAAAAAAAAGTTCAAGGATTTTTTTATATTTTATAATTTCTTAAATAATTTGTTTAGAATTATTTTGTTATTTATTTATAAATATAGTCCTAGTCATGCTTAAATTTTGTTATGCACGCTGACTAGACAATATGGCACGGCTAGTGCAGTCAAGTGTCTTGACTAGCATATTAGTTGTAGGTTCCACTAGATTTATTTTATTTGAATATTTAGTTGGTTAAATTTATTAAATCATATTATGGCTATCTTTTTCATTTTTAGTATTTATTTATTTATTATTTTAGGATTGAAAATTTATGTTTATTGTAAAAATAAAACTAGTAATAATATGTACTCCCTCCATATTTATGATACCCTACTAATTCGTTGTTGTTATTATTATTATTATTATTATTATTATTATTTTTTTTTATTATTATTATTATTATTATTATTATTATTATTATTATTATTACTCCAAAAATTATTATTAAAATTTTAGAACTTATTTATTTATATAAAGTATATGTATCAAATATCTCTTTCTATGACATGGAATTTTTACAAAGAATATTTTTTTTTCAAGGTAAGACATTCATTACAAAGAATATATATATATATATATATATATATATATATATATATATATATATATATATATATATATAAATATATATATATATACTATAAGAGCATCCAAAAGGTCGCAATAGATTTCTTCTCCAAATTATTCTCCAAAGAAACGGTTCACAAAGACAGATCCTTCCTGGGCCAAATCCCCACTCTGATTAATGACTCCGACAACGCCCAGTTGGAACATCCCCTGACTGAACAGGAAGTGAAAGAAGCTGTGTGGGCTCTGAACGAGCACAGTGCCCCCGGCCCGGACGACTTTTTGGGTTTCTTCATTCGCACCTGCTGGGATATTATCAAGCAGGACATTACCGAAGCGGCAATTGCATTCCTCGAAGGAGCTACATACCCAAAAGCCATCTCCAGTGCCAAGCTGATCCTTATCCCGAAAAAAGAAAACCCAGAATCCTTCCGTGACTTTCGACCCATTAGTCTTTGCACGTTCACCAATAAAATTATCTCCAAAATCATCGCCAACAGAATGGCAGGCATACTGTAATGATCATTGTTCGTATTACGTATTTTGGAATACGTGTACGTATATAGACCCGTATTACATGTCTCCTTCGTTCGGCCCAACTTGACTTGGTTCGGCTTGGTTTTGCATGGTTCGATTTTGCTTGATCTTAATGTGAACCAAACCACTCCCACCTACCATCTTTATTAAATATCCCACCTACCACCACCATCTTCATTAAATATCCCACTAACATTTCTCTCTCTTCATTACTTCTTCTTTTTCCACCATTACTTCTTCAACCACCAGGAAACAAAGAGAGAGGGAGAGCTTAGGCAAGTGCATCTTGGTTCATGGAGGAAGCCCATTTTTATTGTTCCATTGCCTTCCTCATGTGTTTCTAACCCACTTTAGTATTTAGCATTTTTCATTTCCATGGTTAAATTTTTGTAGATCTAGCTTTGTGGTATTTTCGATTTCCAAGATTTTTGATCTATCAAACTTGCATATTTTGCTAAGTTGATGATCCCATGTTGCAGAGAATTTTGTTTGGTCCAAATTTGACCTATGGAATTTTGTTGAGTCGTATGAACATTTTTGGCACTCAACTGCATGAAGCAAAGCCGCATGTACTTAAGGGATTTAATATTAGTAACCGCATGGCTACTATTACTAGTGAGCCAAATGGGATAGCAGTATTTGCCTGCTTTTAATAAAGCCAGCCGGATATGGCATGGCAATGCATTACCTTAATGCATTTTTATTATTATTATTAATTTTTTTCATTATTTTAATGCACCAACCGCATATGGCTCCCATCAGCCGCATGCTAGTGCAAGCTTTGCTTGCATTATGTTGAACCCACGTGGCCTTGCATGCGTATTAATGCATGCTTGCTTTGGATCCACGTGGCTTGCTTGCATTATATTAATGCATGCTTGTGGTATTGCTTGCATGCAAACGCCAGAAGTGAGCCGCATATGGAACATGGGGAAAATCAGCTGCATGTATATTAATGCATTATGCTAATGCGTACAAAGCATACATTATTATATATTTAAATATTATATAGTGTATATTGATATAATGTATATTAATATATTTTGTATATTAATATATATTAATATAATGCATTTAATATATTAATGCATTATTTAATGCAATACATAAATGCAATATATATAAATGTATTAAATGCATTTGCATATACCGCATATGGCCAAGTGACTGCTGGCCGCATGGAAAGTTTCCGAGCCACAGGAGTCCCCCACAGCCCTTGCCCCTTCTAATATTTAATTACTAAATGTGTACTTGTGCTAAATTAATTGTTCCCTGACACGATGGTGACCCGTGAGGTGCACTTTTGACATGACATAATAGTGGCCCGACGTGGCGCACTCCTGACAGTGAACATGACATGACAAGATTGGATGGCCTGGACACCGTGGATGATTGTGTTTGTACAATTGAACCGGTAATATTTGTATCAAGTTTAGGACAGGGATCCCTGAGTACCACGGTCAGAGATACCTGCTGTAAATGGCTAAGGCTAATAACTAGAATAATTCAGTAGTCATGAGAGATTTCCTCTAGCTACAGGCGATCCCGTTATCCCGGCCACCATTGTGGGACTTACAGCCTGCCGATGAGTAGGGCACAAGTCCAAACTCACAGATATATAGAAAGAACGATGTACTGCTTAATGAATCCAAGTCGCCTGGATAACCTGGATTAGCTGCAGGGCTTGTGGCTGGAGGAACATCTCACTGCATGTTGTGATAACCCTAGTTAGCTAATGTAGAAAGCCGTAGTCTCTGATTGGCCGAAAACGATTGTATGGTGTAGTTTCAGTGCTCGATTATTGCAGGCTTAATCGCATGATTGTCACTTTTAACAATAAAGATCAAAGGCTAAGTTCTGTTCAGGCGAAGGGTTACAACCCCGGTCATTATTTGTTTTAAGGGTTGTAACCTGGCTTCCGGAGCAGTTCTAAGTCCTCTTTTCATTTATTGTCTTATTGTACCCCACGTCATGCTTATAATGTTTTACCTTACCAACAGGATTGGAGACGGAGTTCTATTCAGGTGAAGGATTACAACCCCGGTCCTTGTTTGGTTTAAGGGTTGTGGCCTGGCTACTTGAATGGTTCCCTCGTACTGCATTATGACCATTATTATTCTTTTACTTCAAGTTTCTTTAACTGATTTAATATATATATTTCTGAGGTGCTGGTTTTAGTTCTTAAGTGAAGCCTCCTTTGTGGCACTTGCTCTTTCTGGGATCTGACCCAGCTGGTTTTGTGTGGCCAGATTTTGGAGCAACCTCAGAGGATCTACCGACCTTCCAGCCCGATGGTGACCATCAGGCGTGACCAGGGCAACGAGTGGATTTATTTTTGCTCTCCACTCTATTGTAAAAATTTCATTTTGAGGCGTTTAGCCGGCGAGCACATGTTAGCTCGTATTGTATACCTTATTATTGTCTGCCTACGGGCTGTAACATGATTGACAGATCCTAGGGTTGATCATGTATGACTAAACTCTTGCTAGTCCTCATATTTTGTAATGATTAGCTTCATGATCAGCTGGATATGTAATGTTTGGGATGCCTTACTATTGTATATTTGGTGATCTTACATCTTGTAACTTTACTTGCTTGCTTGAGATTGAGACATTTAGGCTTGTTAATGACCATAGAAGACTGATGGATTGTAGCTAAACCCTCATATATCTAGACAGCTATGACCGTATAGTGGGGTAGATTCCATTTCATTATACGTAGCTGGCTATGTATGCCCCCGCTCTCCAGTATTCTGGTTCTGGGCGTTACATTGTTTAAGTGGTGGCCCATGCATGCCTTGTAAATCAAGATATGTGAGGGTTTATCGAATAGATTTCTCAATCAGCACTCGCCTTTGATCTCTGCCCGTATCTTCTAATCCCTGAGATTCTCGACCTGATCACATGATTGTATCATTGAATCTGTCTTGGTCTTTCCTTATTATACCCTATGTCGTCTTCTTCAGCGACATTGTTCCTGGACCTGCCGATCAGCAAGGCGACGCGCCTCCCGTGGACCAACAGCAACCAGAAGACCAGGCCCAGCACTCAGGAGCAGCCTTCCGGAGATCCAGAACCCCCGATGTAGTCAGCCCAGTCCGCAAGGCAAGACAATGGAGCCTTGGTTGGACTTATCAGGGAGTTGCTTGCATCGCAGGATCATCGAGGAGATGCCTTACATCAGGCAGTAGAAGATGCTCTGGGCAGGGGTGGACACCATGGGAACAGTACAGTGAACAGTTTTAAGTACCGGAACCCTCCATTCTTTGATGGCAGCGAAGACGCTATCGCTGCTGATGCATGGCTTCAGGACACAGAGGTGATATTGGAGGCAGCGAAGACCCCAGAAGACGAGAAGGTGATCGTGGTGCGCCTGCAGTTATTAGATCGAGCCCGTAGCTGGTGGGCGGCACAGGCCATTGGATTGGTGGCGCCTATTGCCTGGGCAGTATTTTGAGAGAGGTTCCGAACCAAGTACTTCGATACGGTGGCTCGGTACGATCTTCAGACGAAGTTCACCAATTTGAAGCATATGGGCAGGACGGTCGATGGGTATGCAGCCGAGTTTTCCAGACTTAGCCGGTTTGCTTCCACCTTGGTGGCGACCGAGTTCGATAGAACCCATCGATTTCAGCAGGGACTCCACCTAGAGATTTTGCTAGCGGTGGAGCAGTTTGAGCATCAGACTTTTGATGCGGTATTGAGGGCAGCTAGAAGGCATGAGTATACCGTCCAGTGGATTGTGGACAGGACCGGAGGTCGAAAGCGATCTCACGGCCAGATGAATCAGTCATCAGCCCCAGTCCCGGCAGCCAGGGCTTTGACCATTGGAGCTCCGAGAAGGGCAGCTTCAGTTACGTAGGTTCAACATTCAACCCTGACGTATCCTCAGCAGCAGAAGCAGAAGCAGTCTTCGTCCATGGGCTGCTCTTATTGTGGGAAGCCTGGACATGTTGTTTCAGAATATCACAAGGCTCGAGGATTGTATTTGCTTTATGGAATGCCAGACCACAAGGTATGGTCCTGCCCGTTCAGGACTGACTCATCACCAGTCGGAACCAGTTCATCAGTGAGGGGACCAGCCCCAGTACCATTCCAGCAGCAGTTTCCTTTCCCGAGGTCGTTACCGACGCAGACCCTGGCTTTTCATCAGCAAAGGCCTCAACAGTTTGCCTAGGCACAAGCCCAGAATAGGCAGCGAGGATTCCAGCAGAGAGGGCCGGCACCCAGAGGACATGGTCAAGTGTTGGCTTTGACCATGGGAGAAGAAGGAGTGGCACCAGGTGAGGTAGTGGCAGGTACTATTCTCGTCAACACTTTTCCAGCTTCAGTATTATTTGACTCTAGTGCATCGCATTCATTTATGTCTGCACGATTCGCGACACGGATAGGACTGGAGCCCGAGTCCTTATCAGTAAGGCTCAATATACTTACTGGTAACGGTCTTGTGGGAGTAGATAGAGTGTTTACCTCGTGTCAGATCGTGGTTAGCGGTAGAGAGTTTCCCGCTAGGCTGATAGAATTCTCGATGGCCGATTATGATGTGGTCTTAGGGATAGATTGGTTGAGGGACCAGTATACTAGGATAGACTGCCATATTGGCAGAGTTGTTTTTAGCATTCCAGGCGAGCCAGAATTTTCCTTTTCTCGAGGTGAAGTTGAACCTTCTCCTCCAGTATTGCGGATGGCCGTAGCAGCAGTGCAGTTACCCCAGATAGTCGAGGAATTTTCAGATGTTTTTCCGGAAGAGCTTCCAGGGATGCCGCCAGAGCGAGAGATCGAGTTTACTATCGACTTGATTTCCGGGACAGCACCAGTGTCTTAGAGAGTCTACAGGATGGTGCCGTCAGAATTGGAGATATTGTACAAGATGATTGAAAAACTCCAGACCAAGGGATTCATTCGTGCCAGTGGATCACCTTGGGGAGCCCCGATGCTTCTTGTAAAAAAGAAGGATGGTACGTCCAGATTATGTGTTGACTATCATACCTTGAACTCAGTGACAATCAAGAACAGATATCCTCTCCCCAGGATAGATGACTTATTTGATCAACTTAGAGGAGCGGCAGTATTCTCGAAGATTGATTTGCGGTCAGGGTACCACCAGATCAGAGTCAGAAAGCAGGACATCCCGAAGACAGCTTTCCGATCTAGATATGGGCATTGGGAGTTCCTTGTTATGCCCTTTGGAGCGACCAATGCGTTGGCAGTATTCATGGACCTCATGATCGTATCTTCATGCCTTATTTGGATCAGTTCATGATCGTGTTCATAGACGATATCCTGGTCTACAGCAAGAGTGAAGCAGAGCATGAGCAACATCTCAGAGTTTTCCTCCAAATTCTCCGAGAGCACCAGTTATATGCCAAGTTTAGTAAATGCGAGTTCTGACTCGATCGTATTTCATACTTGGGTCATATCATCACCAGAGGGGGAGTAGAAGTAGATCCCCAGAAGATAGTGGCTATCGAAACCTGGCTAGTGCCCCGCACAGTTACAGAAGTTCGCAGTTTTCTTGGATTGGTCGATTACTATCGGCGATTTGTTTCGAACTTTGCTCGGATTTCTGTGCCACTGACACAGTTAACCCGCAAGGATGTGCAGTTCGCTTGGACAGCAGATTGTCAGGAATCTTTTGAGAAGCTGAAGCAAGGCTTGATGACGGCACCAGTTCTCACACTCCCAGATGGGATCGGAGGATTTTCAGTGTACTGTGATGCTTCAGGCAAGGATTTAGGATGTGTTTTGATGTAGCATGGGAAGGTAATAGCTTATGCATCACGTCAACTTCGTGATCATGAGAGGAATTACCCAACCCATGACTTAGAGCTGGCGGCTGTAGTATTTGCACTTAATTTGTGGAGACACTACCTGTATGGAGATAGGGTGGAGATTTTTACCGACCACAAGAGTCTGAAGTATGTTTTCACCCAGAAGGACCTTAATATGCTTCAGAGAAGATGGCTAGAGCTACTTGTGGATTATGATGTCAATATGCAGTATCACCCTGGAAAGGCCAACGTTGTGGCAGATGCATTGAGCAGGAGAGCCGAAGTTTACCTTCTGACAACGCAACCAGAGTTGTTAGCAAATCTTCAGAAGATGGGTATAGAAGTTGTCCTTCCTACCAATATGGTATTGATGGCCAGTATGCAAGTACAATCTAGTATAGTTGAGAGGATCAAGATAGCTCAGTCCTCCGATTCTAAGCTTCAACGGCTTAGAGCAGAACGTGAAGCAGGACGACGACCAGAATTATGCATTCATAAAGACGGTATACTTCGATATGGTAAGCGTCTTTGTGTACCCAGTGGAGATATTAGACAGGAGGTGATGGCGGAAGCTCACAGTTCTCAGTATTCGATTCATCCTGGTGGCACGAAGATGTACCGTGATACCCGTCAGCACTTCTGGTAGAATGGCATGAAGAGGGAGATAGCTCGGGTTGTCTCTCGGTGTTTGGTTTGTCAACAAGTCAAGGCTGAACACCAGAGGCCAGCTGAACTTCTTCAGCCCTTACCGATTCCAGAATGGAAGTGGAAACATATAACCATGGATTTTGTGACTGGATACCTAGATCCCCAGCAGGTAGAGATGCTATTTGGGTTATAGTTGACAGGCTCACGAAGGTGGCTCACTTTCTCCCGTTCAGAGTGGGTCAATCGACAGCTCAGCTAGCAGAGATGTATCTTCGGCAGATTGTCAGATTCTACGGTGTACCATTCAGTATCACCTCGGACTGGGATTCGAGATTCACGTCACATTTTTGGCGTAGCTTGCAAGAGAGTTTAGGAACTCGCCTCCAGTTCAGCTCAGCATATCACCCGCAGACAGATGGTCAGTCGGAGCGCACGATCCAGACTCTGGAGGATATGTTGAGATCTTATACACTCGACTTCGGTGGTTCGTGGAAAGATCACTTGTACCTAGTAGAGTTCTCGTACAACAACAGTTTTCAAGCTAGTATCCAGATGGCACCGTTCGAGGCCATGTATGGAAGAAAGTACAGATCTCTACAAGCCTGGGACGATATAGGAGAGAGGCAGATGCTTGGTCCAGAGATGATCCCTCAGACAGTTGAGGTGGTCAGGAGAGTCAGAGATCATCTTCGCGTTGCACAAGATCGTCAGCGTCATTGGGTCAATTCTCATCGGCGTCCTCTTGAGTTTTCTGTCGGCGACCATGTATTCCTGAGGATCTCGCCTAACCGTGGCGTCATTCATTTTGGCGTACGGGGAAAGCTTAGTCCTAGGTATATAGGGTCGTTCGATATTCTAGAGCGAGTGGGAGATGTGTCCTATCGTCTCGCTTTTCCACCGTCCCTGAGTGAGGTACATGACGTATTCCATGTATCCCAACTACGACGGTATAACCCGGACCCGAGCCACATCCTGAATTATTCGGAATTGGTTGTTGGTACCAACCTTTCGTTTGAGGAGAGGCCCGTATCCATATTGGACCAAAGAGAGAAGATACTCAAGAACAAGACTATCAAGTTAGTCCGTGTTGCTTGGGGACATCACACTTTGGAAGAGTCAACGTGGGAGCGTGAGGATGGTATCTGATCGCGATATCCCGACCTGTTTGACTCGTGAGGTATAATATCTTTCTTATGTCTCATGCCTTCGATTCCTTGCTTGTATGAATGATTGCTTGATTGCTTGACTAGTATAGCTTGCCTGTGACTAGTGTGGCTTGTCCTTGCACCTCTAGCCTCTTGATTAAATTCCTAGGACAGAATTCTTTTAAGGTGGGTAGAGTTGTAATTACCATTGTTCGTATTACGTATTTTGGAATAGGTGTACATATGTAGACCCGTATTACATGTCTCCTTGGTTCGGCCCAACTTGACTTGGTTCGGCTTGGTTTTGCATGGTTCGATTTTGCTTGATCTTAATGTGAACCAAACCACTCCCACCTACCATCTTTATTAAATATCCCACCTACCACCACCATCTTCATTAAATATCCCACTAACATTTATCTCTCTTCATTACTTCTTCTTTTTCCACCATTACTTCTTCAACCACCAGGAAAGAAAAAGGGAGAGCTTAGGCAAGTGCATCTTGCTTCATGGAGGAAGTCCATTTTTATTGTTCCATTGTCTTCCTCATGTGTTTCTAACCAACTTTAGTATTTAGCATTTTTCATTTCCATGGTTAAATTTTTGTAGATCTAGCTTTGTGGTATTTTCGGTTTCCAGGATTTTTGATCAATCAAACTTGCATATTTTGCTAAGTTGATGATCCCATGTTGCAGAGAATTTTGTTTGGTCCAAATTTGACCTATGGAATTTTGTTGAGCCGCATGAACATTTTTGGCACTCAGCCGCATGAAGCAAAGCCGCATGTACTTAAGGGGTTTAATATTAGTAGCCGCATGGCTACTATTCCTAGTGAGCCGCATGGGATAGCAGCATCTGCCTGCTTTTAATAAAGCCAGCTGCATATGGCATGGCAATGCATTACCTTAATGCATTATTATTATTATTATTAATTTTTTTCATTCTTTTAATGCAACAACCGCATATGGCTCCCATCAGCCGCATGCTAGTGCAAGCTTTGCTTGCATTATGTTGAACCCACGTGGCCTTGTATGCGTATTAATGCATGCTTGCTTTGGATCCACGTGGCTTGCTTGCATTATATTAATGCATGCTTGTGGTATTGCTTGCATGCAAACGCCAGAAGTGAGCCGCATATGGAACATAGGGAAAATCAGCTGCATGTATATTAATGTATTATGCTAATGCATACAAAGCATACATTATTATATATTTAAATATTATATAGTGTATATTGATATAATGTATATTAATATATTTTGTATATTAATATATATTAATATAATGCATTTAATGTATTAATGCATTATTTAATGCAATACGTAAATGCAATATATATAAATGTATTAAATGCATTTGCATATACCGCATATGGCCAAGTGACTGTTGGCCGCATAGAAATTTTTTGAGCCGCAGGAGTCCCCCACAGCCCTTGCCCCTTCTCATATTTAATTACTAAATGTGTAGTTGTGCTAAATTAATTGTTCCCTGACACGATGGTGACCCGTGAGGTGCACTTTTGATATGACATAATAGTGGCCCGACGCGGCGTACTCCTGACAGTGAATATGACATGACAAGATTGGATGGCCTGGACACCGTAGGTGATTGTGTTTGTATAATTGAACCGGTAATGTTTGTATCATGTTTAGGACAGGGATTCCTGAGTACCACGGTCAGGGATACCTGCTGTGGCTAAGGCTAATAACTAGAATAATTTAGTAGTCATGAGAGATTTCCTCCAGATATAGGCGATCCCGTTATCCCGGCCACCATTGTGGGACTTGCAGCCTGCCGACGAGTAGGGCACAAGTCCAAACTCACTGATATATGGAAAGAAAGATGTACTGCTTAATGAACCCAAGTCGTCTGGATAACCTGGATTAGCTGCAGGGCTTGTGGCTGGAGGAACATCTCACTGCATGTTGTGATAACCCTAGTTAGCTAATGTAGAAAGCCGTAGTCTCTGATTGGCCGAAAATGATTGTATGGTGTAGTTTCAATACTCGATTATTGCAGGCTTGATCGCATGATTGTCAATTTTAACAATAAAGATCAGAGGCTAAGTTCTGTTCAGGCGAAGGACTACAACCCCGGTCATTATTTGGTTTAAGGGTTGTAACCTGGCTTCCGGAGCAGTTCTAAGTCCTCTTTTCGTTTATTGTCTTATTGTACCCCACATCATGCTTATAATGTTTTACCTTACCAACAGGATTGGAGACGGAGTTCTATTCAGGTGAAGGATTACAACCCCGGTCCTTGTTTGGTTTAAGGGTTGTGGCCTGGCTACTTGAATGGTTCCCTCGTACTCCATTATGACCATTATTATTCTTTTACTTCAAGTTTCTTTAACTGATTTAATATATATATTTCTGAGGTGCTGGTTTTAGTTCTTAAGTGAAGCCTCCTTTGTGGCACTTGCTCTTTCTGGGATCTAACCCAGCTGGTTTTTGTGGCCAAATTTTGGAGCAACCTCAGAGGATCTACCGACCTTCCAGCCCGATGGTGACCATCAGGCGTGACCAGGGCAACGAGTGGATTTATTTTTGCTCCCCCACTCTATTATAAAAATTTCATTTTGAGGCGTTTAGCCGGCGAGCACATGTTAGCTCGTATTGCATACCTTATTATTGTCTGCCTACGGGCTGTAACATGATTGACAGATCCTAGGGTTGATCATGTATGACTAAACTCTTGCTAGTCCTCACATTTTGTAATGATTAGCTTCATGATCAGCTGGATATGTAATGTTTGGGACGCCTTACTATTGTATATTTGGTGATCTTACATCTTGTAACTTTACTTGTTTGCTTGAGATTGAGACATTTAGGCTTGTTAATGACCATAGAAGACTGATGGATTGTAGCTAAACCCTCATATATTTAGACAGCTGTGACCGTATAGTGGGGTGGATTCCATTTCATTATACGTAGCTGGCTATGTATGCCCCCGCTCTCCAGTATTTTGGTTCTAGGGCGTTACACACACTCCCCAAAATCATCTCGGAGGAGCAATCCGGCTTCGTTCGAGGGAGAAACATCTAGGACAATATTATGCTGGCCCAAGAGTTAATCACCTGCATAAAATTTCCAGCAAGAGGGGGCAACATCGCCGTCAAAACAGACATGGAGAAAGCTTATGACAGACTGGATTGGCAATTTATGATCTGGGTCTTCAGGGCATTCGAATTCTCGGAACATTGGACCAACGCCGTGTGGAGATCCGTTAGTAACTCATGGTTCTGCACAGTTATCAACGGCCAAACCGAGGGGTTCTTTAAATCTAGTTGTGGAGTTAGACAGGGCGAGCCTCTATCTTCCACTGTCTTCACCATAGCAGCAGATACCCTGAGCAGAAACCTTAACAACATGGTCAGCACTCCCAACTTCCAGCACTATCATACATCCAGTGGATGCCCTATCATCACCCACCTGGCCTTCGCCGACGATTTACTCATATTCTCAGCCGGGGACGTCGGAGCGATGGAGGTAGTCCACAACACCCTACAGAGGTACTCTGGATGCTCCGGGCAGAAGATCAATCATTCCAAGAGTGGCATAACGCCACTTTATCCCCAGGCAGCAAGATGATCCTCATCAAATATTTGCTCACCTCCATTCTCATCTATACCCTGGCGGCGTGCTCCCCGCCTATGAAAGTTCTCTCGTCGACCGAGCAGATCTTTTGTAATTTTTTTGGGGGCACAACAAAGGACAAGACAAACACCATTGGGCTAGCTGGGATGTCATGGCTCATCCCACTTAGGATGGGGGGTAGGATTCACCAAACTCACTCACATCGTCAAAGCTTTCTCGACGAAATTGTGGTGTAAACTCCGCACGAGCAAGAACTTATGGACGAAGTTTATGAAGGCCAGGTACTTAAAACACATCCACCCAGCAGTGGCCATATCCAACAGCAGATCCTCAGCGGCTTGGCGTCGTATACTAATCGGCCGCAACTTCGTCGAGCCTGCAATAAGACTCTAACTGGGCGATGGCGAGTCGAATCCCTTCTTGGAGAGATGGATTGGGGATAGCTTGATCCCGAATATTACGGTGACCCCCAGTAACAGTAGGATTAGAGACCTGTGGAACTTTACTAATAACGGATGGAACTGGGACAAGATCCGCGAATGGTACGGTAACGAAATGATTAACAGCATCCACCTGTACAGACTTAGCCTCGGTCGCGAAGCCGACGAGCTGAGGTGGTCGCTTGAGGCCTCCGAGGCATTCTCAGTGAGGTCGGCGAGACTCGCTATCCAAAGGACCGAGCAGCCGCATCATACCATTATGTGCTATTGGCATTCTTGCATCCCTAAGAAGTGGTCCTTCCTCATGTGGAGAGTTATTAGGAAGAAACTGCTGACTGACGATATCCTAAACTCCATCGGGATTAGCTTAGAGTCAGCTTGCAATTGTTGTTCTGACCGTCAGATGGAGACAATTGACCACATCTTCTGGGAGGGGAGCCTACCAGGCAGGATCTGGAGGAACCTTAACCAGCACTACAATATAGCTCCAGGTGGTGGACGCTTCCACGATCTGGTGGCCAATTGGGGTTTAGCATCCCACGGCCACCAGATCGTTGCAGCGGCCGCTACGTAGGCGATTTTGAAGAATCGCAACAAGGTGAGATACGAGGGTCACCAATACTCAGTCGACCAGCTCATACAGGAATTCTTCCGGTAATGTCTTAAACAGAGCATCCTCTGCCCCACAGTCCGACAGCATTTTGGTCCTCGAGCCCCCTAGCTTTGGAGGGTCGAGCTGTCTCTCTCCCTCTAAGTTCCTTTTTGTGGTATACTTGTATAGGCTGGTCTTTTGTGCCTTGTTTCCGTGTCAGGTTTCGGCATTTTGAGCCTTGATTAATAAATATACATACATATATATATATATATATATACAAAAATGCTCTCGAACCAGCCGGTTGGTTTTGTATTATAGAACTATCCTATATTTTATGGATTGGATTGAAATTTAGTGGTTGAGATTAAAAGGTGTAGACCCTACCACATTTTAAAGTCATTTAATCTCAACCATGCAATTCCAATCCAACGTGTATAACATAGGCTGGTTCCATAATACAAAATCAGCCGGTTGGTTCTAGAGCACTCATATATATATATATATATATATATATATATATATATATATATATATATATATATATATATATATATATATATATATATATATATATATTAAGAAACCCTACCTCTTTTTATTAATGAAGGCTCAAAATGCCGAAGCCAACAAACGTATACAAGGCACAAAAAGAACAAGCCTATACAAGTTTACCATCCAAAAGGGAAAAGAGGGGGAAAAACAGTCCAACCACCAATAGCTAGTGGTTGAGCGAGTACCAGAATGATCTCAGACTGTAGGAGCAGCTTGAGGTCCTTTTACGGCATTGGCGGAGGATTTCTCGAAATAGCTGGCCTGCCGAGTATTGGTGACCTTCGTATCTCGTCTTGTTGCGGTTCTTCCAAATCGCCCACGTAGCGGCCGCTGCGATGATCTGGTGGCCGTGGGAAGCTATCCCCCAGGAGGCCGCGAGATAGTTGAAGCGTCCGCCCCCCGGCTCAATACTGTAGAGTTGATTCAGGGATCTCCAGATTCTGCTAGCGAGGCTTCCCTGTCAGAAGATGTGATCAATGGTCTCCATCTGAGGCTCGGAACAGCACGAGCAGGCTGATGCTAAGCTGATGCCGATGGTGTTAAGGATATCATCAGTGGGCAGTTTTTTCCTAATGACTCTCCACAATAGAAAGGACCACTTCTTAGGGATGCATGATAGCCAATAGTGGGCGATGGCGTGGTATGGTTGCCTGGTTCCCTGGACGTTGAATCTCGTCGACCTCATCGAAAATTCCCCTGAAGCCTCGAGAGACCACTTCAGTGTGTCGGTCTCTCCGCTGATACTTAATCCTAGCGAGCGGATACTCTCCTCCGTTTCGTTACCGGACCAAACCCTTATTTTATCCCAGTTCCAGTCGTCGATAGCGTGGTTCCATAGGTCGCTAATCCTGCTGTTTCTCGGGGTCTCCATGATATTCGGGATCATGCTATCCCCAACCCATCTCTCTAGGAATGGATCCGAGTCGCCTGTCCCCAATTGGAGTCTTATGGCTGGCTTAGCTAGGTCTCTCCCGATAAGGATACGACGCCAAGCCGCTGAGGATCTACTGCTGGAAATGGCCTTTGAAGGGTAGATGTACTTGAAGTACCTGGCCTTCAAAAACCTTGTCCATAAGTTATTGCTAGTGCGAACTTTCCACCACAATTTCATCGAGAATGCTTTAATGGTGTTGGTAAGTTTGGTAAATCCCAGCCCCCCTTCGTTAGTCGGGTGAGCCATGGATTCCCAGCTTGCCTAGTGATGCTTGTCTAGGCCGTTGCAATGTCCCCAAAAGAAATTGCAAAAGATCTATTCGATCGAAGAAAGAACCTTCTTGGACGGGGAGCAAGCTGCCAGAGTATGGATGCGGATAGAGGTGAGCACGTGATTGATGAGGATCATTTTGCCTCCAGGAGATAGAGTGGCATTATGCCACCCATCGAGTTTCTTTCTGATTCTAGTGATCAAGTTCTCGAAGATGCCCATATTGGATCTCCCATATACAAGAGGGCATCCGAGATAGATGAACGGAGGATGGTCCACAACGAATGATGTTAAGTTGGCGAGGTTGATAGCTTGCTCTCTTTTTATGTTGTGTTGGGTGTATATGACACTCTTGGAGGTATTGATCTTTTGGCCTGAGCATCTAGTGTACCTCTGCAGGGTGTTGTTAACTACTTCCAACGCTCCTTCTTCCCCGGAGGTGAAAATGAGTAAGTTGTCAGCAAAAGCCAGATAGGTTATGATGGGGCATCCGCTGGATGTGTGAAAGTGCTGGAAGTTCGGGGTGTTGACCATGTTGTTAAGGTTTCTGCTTAGGGCATCTGCTGCAATGATGAAGATAGTTGAAGATAGGGGATCGCCCTGCCTAACCCCGCGATTAGATTTGAAAAAACCTTGCGCTTGACCATTGATGATCGTGGAGAATCATGAGTTGCTGATAGATCTCCATATGATGTTGGTCCAGGTCTCCGAGAAACCGAAAGCTCTAAATACCCAGATCATGAATTGCCAATCTAGCCTGTCATAAGCTTGCTCCACATTGATTTTGACCGCTATGTTGCCCCCTCTTACTGGGAATTTCATGCAGGTAATTAATTCTTGGGCTAGCATTATATTGTCCTGGATGTTTCTCCCTCGGACAAACCCGCTTTGCTCTTCGGAGATGATCTTGGGGAGGATACCTGCCATTCTGGTTGCAATGATCTTGGAGATGATCTTGTTGGTGAAGGTGCAAAGACTGATGGGGCAAAAGTCTCGAAATGATTCCGGGTTGTCTTTTTTCGGGATTAGGATCAGATTGGCTCTCGAAATAGCTTTGGGGTAAATGGCTCCCTCGAAGAAGGTAATCGCCGCTTCTGTGATGTCATGTTTGATAATATCCCAGCAAGTACGGAAGAAAACTCCCGAAAAGTCGTCTGAACCGGGTACACTGTGCTCATTCAGAGCCTAAACTGTGTCTTTTACCTCCTGGGCAGTGGGGATTCGTTCCAGTTAGGCATTATCGTTAGCATTGATGAGGGAGGGGATTTGATCAAGGAAAGAGCTATCTTTGTGAATCGTCTCTTTGGAGAATAGTTTGGAATAGAAATCAGTGGCTACTGCTTGAATGCTCTTTTGGTCTGTTAAAATGTTCCCGTTGTCGTCAACGGTATGGTGAATCGATAGCTTCTGTCTACGACCTTTGACACAGTTATGAAAATATTTTGAGTTTTTGTCCCCTTCGCTGTCCCATTTCAACCTCGCTATCTGCTTCCAAAAATCGGTCTCAACTTTGAGCCTAAATTTGAGCATCGCCTTAGTGAGGTTCAGGGCTGTTCTGGCCGCTAAGGAGCATTCCGCAGCGAACAAGGCTTCGGCACGGATATCGTCGTCCTCCGCAGCCCGGACGGCTTGAAAGATGTCCCCGTAGGCTTGTTTGCTCCAATAAGATAGAGCTTTCCTCGTGGCTTTAAGCTTGTTGCTCACTCGAGAGAGGGGGTTGGGAGAGTCTTCTCGATTCTATGCCTCCGCCACGATGCCCAGAAATTGTGGGTGGTCGGTCCAGAAGTCAAGGAATTGGAAGTTTCTTTTGACTGGGTTGGTAATGTTTTAAATTTCAACCAGCAAGGGAGTGTGATCTAATTCAGATGAGTTGAGGTGGGATAGGTTGCTAGTGAACCCCATATCGTGCCATAGGGCATTCGTGAGGGCTCTATCCAGCTGGGAGTATTGACGTTGGTCGCCTTCCTGTATGTTGCACCAAGTGAAAGCGTTGCCGGAGAACTGGAGTGAATCAAGGTGGGCGTTGAAGATGAAGTTGTTGAAGTCATGCATTGCCAGCATGGAAGGAGGGCGACCACCAATTTTCTCTTCTCTGCAGGTAACAACATTAAAGTCCCCGATGCAGATCCACGGAGAGTTGTTATGATGGAGGTTGATGTCAAGGAGGTCGTTCCAAAGTTGTTTTCTCTCTTCAAAATTACAGCTGCCATGGACCGTCGAGATGACGGCACGACTCGGGATCATGTGGTGGTCAAACCAGCAGGAGAGGGCCTGCTTGGAGTCCTGGATGACTCCGATGTTGACGTCCTTCGAACAGAAGATCCAAATATCGTGTCTGCCAACTATGGCCCTGGGGAGGCCGAGTTGCAGTTGGATAGATTTTAGTCTTTTGGGGGGAATTTTGGGTTCAATAATAATGAGGATGTCGATTTTGTGGATTTTACGTAGGCTAGTTATTCTCCTAATTGTAGGTTTGTTCGCCAGTCCGCGGACATTCCAGGAGAGGATGTTAAGCATTAAGAACTTTTTGGGTGGGGTTTTTGTTCCGCTTGGTGTCGGATCTTGTTTAGATTGTTGAGGTTTCTGTGAATCCTTGTTTGACATTGGCCTCTGAAACAGATGCTCCTGCCTTTGTCGAAATGGGGGGACGGCTAGTTGATAGCTCCTGTGGGATCGGAGGAGGCCTAACTGATTCTCTAGCCGAGTCCAGGACTAGATTCTCTGGGGGTATCACTATGGAGTCATTGGTACTCCCTATATGAAGAAAGGCTTGTTGTAGAGGATAGCCTGCGGCTAGGACCTGTAGGCCTCTCTGAAGTGGTTCTGGTCCTAGAATCGCTAAGGCTTCTTCGATCGAGGCTTCTCTGGTGTGTTGTTGTTCGGTGTCCCTGGAATCAGTGGATCCCTCTGCATCCTTCAAGATGGGTGGTGTCTCGGTGATCTGTCGATCGACTGGGTTCTCAGCCTTCGATTCAGTTTCCCCCGATTCAAGAGCATCGAATTGGTTGGAGAGAGAAAGGGCGTGGGTTGTGAAGGGGATCAAAGCTTTGCTAGGGGGTTCACTCATCTCAGACTCGCCATCATTGGATCCGAATCGAGTGTGCGAGTTCGGAAGTGGTAGCAGGGGTGGTTTGGGAGTCCTCCCCTCCGTTGGTGCGGAGTCATTCCTGGGAGCTTTCTTCTTTAGTTCTGGGTGAAGACGGCCGCGGTGCTTTGGAAGGTGACCTCTTAAATGGCAGTGGTTGCAGAACAAAATGTGGTTGTCGTAGAGGATTTGTTGGGTATGGGTCCGATTACCCAGCTCTATTGTGATGAAATTGGGTGGTTCGGTAGTGAGGTCAAGTTCCACACATATTTTGGCGTAGTGGGCCTTAGTGAGGTTGCTGGTCTCAGGGGCAGTGGCCACATAAGTACAGAAGGAGTTGGCTATACACCTCAGTGCTGCCGGGACAAAGCAAATGAGGGGTGAATTGGGCAGGGTGACCCAGGCGGCAACCTGCGCTGAGTCTTCTTTGGTGTTGAAGCCAGCTGACCACTTGATGATCTTTATCTGGTGAGAGTCGATCCTGCAGGTTCCTTTAGACCATACGTTCCTGTGGTCACTGTCAGAGGATAGGTGGAG
The DNA here is from genome assembly GCA_029216955.1 of Iris pallida. NCBI lineage: Eukaryota > Viridiplantae > Streptophyta > Magnoliopsida > Asparagales > Iridaceae > Iris > Iris pallida. The sequence goes on along the minus strand of JANAVB010010198.1, from coordinate 11,894,121 downwards.
AAGAATATGTCTTGGGTCGAGGGGTGCAACGCGGTACTCGGCTTAGAGTTTCCAACTTGCTATCATTTCCTGCACCCTGGAGAGTTTGGGGCAACCTGTCGAGAATTTGAGGATAAAAGTGTGGGAAAAGGATGTTGAAAGGGAAGACAATTCCACTTCAGAAAACGATACCGAAGGCACAGTGGACTCCTGGGAGTACTCAGTGTCCGGGAGCTGGACGTCTGGGAGAATGAGGTTCTTGGGTGACGCTAAGTCCGGACAGAGTTTGGCGGCGTAGGATGGCTGAGTTCCTCCTGACGCTGAAGGGTCCAAGGTCTGAATGGCGGCGGGGGTTGGGTTCAGCCCGGGACGGGTGCAAGGAGCCACGCCGGGCGCAAGGGTAGACGCCTCCTTCGTTCCGGTCGAGCTCGGGGAGACCGCCGCGGAGGAGCCTACACACTCTACTCCGCCTGAGAAGATCTGATTCGTCGAAGGCTGGGGGAGGGATGTCGTGGTGATCGCGGGAATGGAGGGAGTCGACTGGTCGACCGACGCGAGGGTCGGTCTGGGATCCACGGGAAGAGAGGCCTCAGAGGGTCGAGCGGAAGTGGAGGGGGTGAAGTCTGGGGCCGCGAGCACCACGGTAGCGGCAGATGACGGCGGGTGGGGGGCGATGGGGATTCCAGAAGATAGGGAGAGGATAGCCACTGCTGCCGGTGGGGCCTCGGATCCGGATGGTAACACGAGAGGAGCGCAAGGATCCACGGAAGAGGGGGAGGCAGAGATCCCATCAAGTGCTCTAGCGAGTGGAGATGCGAAAACTCTGGGGTGGGAGGGGGTCCAGCCACGAGTGGATGCTACGGGCTCGGGCGCAGCTGCCCCCAGGGAAGGGTGGGCCCAGATGGGGGCGCTACTGAATAGTAGCTGCTGAAAAGAGTGCGGCGAAACCCCCTGGGATGGGAGGGTCCCACTGGGTGCGGAGGACCTAGGCCCGGAGTGCGCTGTAGACGCGAAGAACTGCTCCAGTGCGACAACACCTTGGGGCGTAGGGGCTCCACCATATAGCTGGAATGGGTGGGCCCCGTTGAGGGATTCCGCGCCATAGGTGAAATAACGCGCAGCAGCTTCAGCGCAAAGGAGTGGTGCTGAGACCCTATTAAATGGGTGGGCCCCACTTTGGGATGCCGCGCCAAAAGGAGTGATGCGCGTTACAGCTGCAGCGCAAAGTGGGGATGCGTCCACCAAGGCCCCGCTGTGGGAATCCGCGCCAGAGGGAAAATAACGCACAGCAGCTTCAGCGCAAAGAAGTGGAGCTGAAACCCCCATTAAATGGGTGGGCCCCACTTTGGGATGCAGCGCTAAGACCATCTCCAATGTTGATTTCTAAAATTGAGTTCTTATCCTACTTGGCATTGTATTTTTAGGAGGTTTCTATCCTAGTTGAAAGAGTTTCTACATAGAAATGATACACATACAAAAAATGTTCTCCAATGGTTATCAATTTCTATCCTATATGTCACATAATAAAAGGACCAATTTAATGGTGTGGGGTCCAATAATAATTGTCATGAGAGGGGAATTTCTATGAGAGTTTCTACATGTAGAAATCCTCTTAGAAAGTTTCCATCCTACATCATTGCCACCTAGGATAGAAATGGTGATAGAAACTACCATTGGGAAAAGTTTTTTCTAAATTGGATTTCTTCCATAGAAATAGGGAAGATAGAAACCCCCATTGGAGATGGTCTAAGAGGAGATTTACGCGTTGTAGTAGCAGCGTAAAGAAGGGATGGGTCCACCACGTGAGCTGGGAAAGCTGAACCTCCCACGTGGGGCCAGGAGATTGGACCCCCAATCCTGCACTGCAGGTGAGCGTCCATCCCGAGAGCAGAGGAGCATCATTCGAAAATTGAATGTTAGCGGGAGAGGGCTCAAGATGGGGGGAGCAGATGCTAAGGGGGGAGACGACCTGGGCGAACGCAACTGACGAACCACCAGGAGCTGATGCTGGGAGGGGATGGGAAAAGGGGTTCGAGAGGTGTGAAGGTGGGGGAGGTTGGGAGTTGTAGTGACGGACGGATGCTGAGGGAAAGGGGGGGGGGGGGGGGGGGGGGCGGAAGGGAGAGGAGAGGTCTGATGGGGTGGCGAGGGGAAAATCGAGATGAGGGAGGAAGAGATGGGGATAGAAGCGACGGACAAGCTCCACGCACTCTGGTGGCCAAGGATTGGCAATCGAAGACCGCCGGAAAGGGCCGGGGAGGACCGGAGAAGGGAAGCCCTAGGGGCTTCCCAGGAGGGGAAAGAGGGGGAACTCGGGAGTATATATATATATATATATATATATATATATATATATATATATATATATATATATATATATATATATATATATATTTTATATATATATATATTTGTAATACGTACAAGATAGTTATATGTTATATACATACAAGATACTTATAAGTTATATTTTGCTAATATATATACAAGATACTTATATATATATATATATATATATATATATATATATATATATATATTATATATATATATATTATATATATATATATATATATATTGGTGTGTGCTTAAATATATTTTATACTAACGAAGTGTGTATATATATGCTCGAAATATTTTGTTAAATATATTAGAAAATTTTGAATTTTTTTAAAATGTGTCTCTAATTATTACTTAATAGTTTTTATTGACTAATAGAAGGAAAAAGAAAAAACCAAATCAACAGTGCATAAGCACAATTCATTATCCATGTCCCCCGAGCCAGCGTTAAATAGAGTAATTTTAAACTCTCATTTTGGAACCGACATAACTTCTTCAAATCTGGGCCAAAATTTGATCAAATCTTTCCTAACCTCGTCCCACATCCAAACTCTTCTATTTCGAATAGAATACCATCAAAAACCTAGATTTAAATTGATATAAACTCGATTTAAAAACAAACCCAAAAATACCTAGATATATCAACTCTCGAAACCTATTTTCCAAAACCCCCGCTGTTGTGCCACCTTGTACTCGAACTTCTCGACTCCTGGAAGCTCGCCAAACCACCACGATCATCCTCAACCACCTGCGACATCCGTCAAACCGTCGAAGGGCCGTCGCAGTCGCATGGCCGGCCAAAAATCGGAGAAGACTCTGTTCTCGTCGCAGTCAGGTACTTGATTTACCCATCCTATTTCTTCATTGATACTTGATCATTTTTTATTTCATAAAATTTTCTAGGAACCCTACATGACCCTCTTGGAAATCCCAGTTTTAGTTTTGAATATAGTGGAAAAACCACTCTGCAAAATTTACGCAAAGTCGAAGAAAAACTACCTAAAAACTGGACAGAGAAATTATCCCAACACCCCTCCTTGGAAGGAAGTTTTGAACCAAATATTAGGAGATTTCAAAATCTAATTAAAGACAGAGCTAAACAACCTATAGGGCATCAAACCCAATTTACATAAGTCAATTTTGACGACTGTGCGCCGAGAAATCAGTTTCCAAAATTTGACGAAAAACTGTTTTCAAACTGTTAATTTTTTTTTGAAAACTTCCGATACGGCGTGCGCCCCAACAAACCGAGAAACGTGGTCACAATACATGAGCATTGAAAAATGCATATGGATGTTGTCGACGTGTGGGATTCGACGAAACTCGATTTTGTGGTGCGTGTGTGACGAAATCGAAGCGTATCGGTCGAGATATCCCATATCGGCCCCTTTTGCAAACTAGCTCATAACTTCATGCACGTTCGTTATCTCGAGACAAAACTTGTGCCATCAGGATCGTGTCATTTTTTTTGGTCCTGTGTGCCAATTTTGGTCTGATTCTAAGAAGGTCGACTGGAACGATATTTTGGCGGGCTTGCAACCTGATCCAATGGGCAAATTTATGCATGGCCCACCAGAATCCAACTTTGAACATACGATTGGGTTTATATCGTCAAACCAGACCCGTAGACATGTAGTTTACTGACTTTAGAGACCATAGGTACTATCACGCCCCGGAACCAGAATACTGGCAAATAGGGACGGACCAGGCCAGCTACGTTATACCAAAGTACTCCAGTACTCTGAAATAACGTATAAGTTGTCAAGACATGGGGGTTACTACTACAATCCAGCAGTCAATCCTAGGTCAAGAATCCTAGGTATTTCAATCACAGGCAAATATACAAAGTACAAGAAGTATGATCAGCAAACATAAAATAGTAAAGCGTCCCAAACTATATATACATGGATGATCATGAAGCTAGTACTACAAAGTGAAAAACTAGCAAGAGTAATAGTCATACATGATAAGCTCTAGCTGTAGTCTAGAATAACGTAAATCATGTTTAGGCCCGTAGGCTAGATGTCAAGATCCAAAACATGAACTAAACACGTGCTCGGAGGCTAAACGCCACAAAAGAATAATTTACATCATTAGTGGAAGAATAATATAGGAAAACCCAATAAGGTACTCTGGTGCTCCGGGTAGTCACCAACGAGTAGATGGTACGAACAATCCTTCGGGCTCCTCTATCGGATCTGGCCAAACAAAACCAGTGGGGTCAGACCGCCAATAGCAAGTACCACAAAGGAAGCAAAACTATGAACTAAAACCAGCAATAACTAACATAACAACAAATAGAGACAGAAATAAGTAAATACAAATCGAGATTTGTGCACTAGCAATGCACTTGTTTCTAGAATAAAAAAGATAATAAGTGAAGCAACATGGAGCATAAAATAATTAACATGTGACATATGGTAAACTTTAGACATGTGAATTAAAGGAAGCATGTGAACATGTGAGATAAACTGAACAATGTAAGAGAACTGGTATATGTGAGCATGTAAGATAACTGGAACATATGAGCATGTGAGATAACTGGGACATATTAGCATGTGAGAACTATATAAAATGACAAATGATAAGATGACTCAGGAACTATTCCGGAACCCAAGTTACAACCCGTAAACCAAACAAGGATCGGGATTGTAACTCTTCTCCTGAACAGAACTTAGTCTATAATCAATGTACATCATAGGGATCAGTTATAGCGTGTGAGTACTGAATAGGATGACAAATGACAATATGACTTAGGAACTATTTTGGAACCCAAGTTACAACCCGTAAACCAAACAAGGACCAGGGTTGTAACTCTTCTCCTGAACAGAACTTAGTCTCTAATCATTTATCGACAAAGTAAAGCATAAATAGTAATTACTAAAGTAAACAAATACGGACATTGCCTAGACAAAACTAGACTGAACTGGACTCTATACAACAATCACGGCCAAGCAATGAGTACGACTTTATACATTAGCTAACTAGGGTTATCACAATTCTAATTACTAAGAATATGCAGCTGAGATATTCCCGTAGTCACAAGCCCTGCAGACTATCCAGGTTATCCAGACAAGGTTACAAGAGATTTCAAAAAGTAAGAGAATTATTAGGTGACTTAGAGTGCAACACATGACAGTGTGCTGGAAATGCGCCCTACTCGTCGGCAGGCTACAAGTCCACTGGTGTGGCCGGGATAACGGGATCGCCTGTAACTGAGAAAATCTCACTATATGAGCTACTTGATCAATCTAGTTGTTAAATCCTTAACAATTTTATTTAGGATTCCGGGTGTGGCATTCCGCAGAATTCGTCCAAGACATGGGACATGCGAGACTGGACAAAAGCAAGAATATGCACCATAACAAGCCACAACAAGAAAATATATAATAAACTGGAAGCAAGGAGTGCGCTACGACGAGCCACTATCATGTAAGCAAGGAAAGACAAGTACAAGAGTGCACCACGATGGGTCACTATCTAGTAAGCAGAGAAGATATGTAACATGAATGCGCCACGATGGGCCACTATCTAGCAAGCAAAGAAGACATGTAACATGAGTGCGCCACGACGGGCCACTTTCTAGCAAGCAAAGAAGACATGTAACATAAGTGCGCCACGACGGGCCACTATCTAGCAAGTAAAGAAGATATATAACATGAGTGCGCCACGACGGGCAATCAAAGAAGACATGTAACATGAGTGCGCCACGACGGGCCACTATCTAGCATATAAAGAAGACATGTAACATGTGTGCGCCACGACGGGCCACTATTTAGTAAGCAAAGAAGACATGTAACATGAGTGCATCTCGATAGGCCACAATAAAGAAATTCTAGACATGGCATAGACTGTAAAGTACAATAAATTCGGGAAGGCATGGTAATACATATCATAACATATTAGAAAGAATCAAAAGGAAAGACATATCATGGCTTGTGAGAAAGAATAAATAAAAGTAAGTACATGGCATAGAACAATACACAAGATCATCTAATCTTGTTAAGGATTCATTATAATTGAAGAAAATATCAAGTTATAAATTTAGGTCATTGCAAGTTAGGTCAAGTATAGGACCCATGCAAGGGTCTAAAAAGATTACATTAAGATAAGAGCTACAAAGAAATAACAATAAAATATGCGCGGCAAGAATGGCGCTGGATGGCGCGCGAAAAAAAAATGGCGCGCAACAACAAGTGGCGCATACGACGAGAAATGGCGCACGGTGCCAAGTGGCACACGCAACGCAAAATGGCGCGACGCAAATTACGCACATGATGAGAAATGGCGCGGCGCCAATTGCGTACGTGATGAGAAATGGCGCGGTGCCAAGTACGAAAAATATGCCAAGAAGATCAAGAACTATGATTGAAATTATCTGTCGCATAAGGACTCTAATTAAGTGAAACAAGAAGTTTATTGAAGCCAAGACAAAGATCTACAACTTTCACATTTTGAGTTTTTTTAAGCACGCGTGCGACAGAAAATTGCGCGAGCGCGGGGCGCGCAAGTTGTTCTGCGCGCGCGGGCAAAAATGCCCACGACGCAAGGTGCGCGCAAGCACGACCTGCGGACGCACGACAGAAAATCGCACGAGCGCACGGCGCTCAAGTTGCATAGCACACGCGGGCAAAACTGCCCACGGCGCAAGGTGTGCGCGGCACTGTTCATCATACCAGCAGCTCCAAAAGATGTACGGGAACCCATGAACCAAAAATGGCATAACTTCTTCAAAATAAATCGAAATCAAGTGGTTCAAAAGCTAAAATTGGGCAGAATGAAATTTCCTACAACATGGAACCATTAGTTTTCGAAAATAACAAAGTTTAAGAGATCAAAACCAAGAAAAACAAGAAAAATTACAAACTTAGATCTACGAAAATGTAAACATCAAAACCAAAAACTCCAAGCTCTGAAGAGGCTTAGAATCATGCAAGAAAGAGAATGAAACAAATAAAAATAATAACAAATAATATTGTTCAAGATTTGGCAAGAAGTACTTGCCTTGGGTTGGAGGAGGAGATGAAAAAAATGAAATGAATGGAGGAGCGAGATAGAAATTGGTTTTTATATAAAATCATTCTCATCTAAAACAAACCCAACCCAAACCAAGCAAAGCCAAGCCAAGTTGAACCAAACCAAATTAAACCGAGTCAAGGCTAAAAAGGACAAGTCAAAGCACGGGTCAACTGACAAATATCAGAAATCTATATACGTATACTGAAAATACGTATAACAAAAAATGGGTGTTACAGGTATGCCGTCATTATACACTGGTATACTAGCGGCAGACCGGTCAAGGAGAAAATCTATAAGTTGGAAAAATTTTAAAATACTCCAAAAATCAAAAGAATATGAAGTACAGCACAAAATATGTATCCATATATAAATACCGATATTGTGAGACGAGTTTCACAGGTACTGGCATGCTTTTCGGTGCAAACGAGTCCAACGACGGACATCGTATTGATCCTAAATTGTGATTTTGCCCCTGTGTCCATAATTGGACTTTTGGGTTGGCATTTTTAGATATTTCTTTTATACCAAAAATGTTCATGATATTTATTTTAGCTTTAGAGGGCATTTATGGGATAGACTTTACATTGCTTGTAATTCTGATGATATGAGTGACTGGACCTTCTATTTTCTATACACCACCCCAGGCAAGATACCTTGCCATCTACTGTCTATTTACTTTAGCTCATATATTACATGTATTTATTTAGTACTTATTTTTTGCAAGATAAACTGTGCTACATAGTCATATCTATATGTAAGTCTACTACTTATTTCTATTTCCTGTTACTTGCACTATTTCTATACACATTATACCTAGATTAGAGAGACTACCTACATTCATTGGCATTAACACATGTTTGTCACGAGTCACGAGTCTTATATAGACCTCGGACTTACGTATCGGCTGGCCAGCGATACATATAGGACGACCGTTAGGCTATAACTACTATTAGGATTGCATGATAGATGACCAATACTTATTAGTGTTAGGGCATTGGGTACGGAGAATATAATTGGATGTTTACCTCCTCCCTATCTATCATAGACTTGTTCGCCATTGAGGAACAATAGGTAGACTATATTCTATAGACTTGCTCGATACTGAGGAATGGTATATAATGTATAGACTTGCTACTGAGGTACTTTTTATCTTCACTTGACTTGGAGGTTATACGACCATGTATTATTCTAGATGGCATTACACCTAGTATGGTTAGCTGACCTTATCTGTTAGGTAAAGATACTCTTGGATTGTGTAGTTATACCTGATCGTGGCTTGGAATAGTAACTTATTGCGGACTAGCTGCTACACCTTGTCCTTGTTTGGTTGTAGGTGTGGTCCACTGCTTCGATGAGAAGGTACTAAATCTTGTTGTGGTGTCATGCCCCAGAACTAGAATACTGGAAAGCGGAAGACAGACACAACTAGCTACGTACATTAAAGTGCAACCCCCTCGCAATACGATCACGGTTGTCTAGATGCATGAGAGTTTATCTACAAGCCAATAGTCTCTTATGATCAAGAACAAGACTAGTGTCTTAATCTCAAACAAGCAAGTAAATGTTACAAGATGTCAGATCATCAGACATACAAATTAAGGCATCCCAAACATTACATATTCAGATGATCATGAAGCTAGTCATACAAAATACGAAAACTAGCAAGAGTTTAAGTCATACATGATGAACCCTAGGATTTGTCAATCATGTTACAGCCCTTAGGCAGACAAAATATAAGTTACAATACGTGCTAACACTTGTTCGGCAGCTAAATGCCTCAAAAAAATAATTTATAATAGAGTGGGAGAGCAAAATAAGAAAATCTACTCATTGCCACGGTTACTTCTAGTGTTCACCATCTGGTTGGAAGGCAGGAAGATCCTTGGGAATCACTCTGAATCTTGCCATACAAAACCAGCTGGGTTAGACCCCAGAAAGAGTAAGTGCCACAAGGAAGGCTCCACTTAGGAACTAAAACCAGCATATAAACAGAATAGATGGACTGATAAAAGAACATGATTAGATAACATAAAAGCTAGAGTTAAAGTGGCATGCTAGCTTGCAAGTAGGAAAAATAAGAGGTGGAATAACATTCCCATGTTAATCATGAAATAATCATTCAGGCACGGCCAATCAAGCCCTGCGGCTTGCTATCATTAGCTAACTAGGGTTATCACAGGCCTAGTTACTAACAAGATGCATTTGAGATGTTCCCAATTCACAAGCCCTGCAGACTATCCAGGTTATCCATGCGAGGGTTATAAGAGATTTCAAGAAGTTAAAAAAATTATTGGATGACTTAGTATGTGCAACACATGACATTGTGCTAGAAATGTGCCGTACTCGTCGGTAGGCTATAATTCCACATGGTGTGGCCGGGATAACGGGATCGCTTGTAACTGGGAAATCTCTCTATATAAGCTACTTGATCAATCTAGTCATTAACCTAGTCAGATTCATTATGAATCTCTGACCGTGATAACCAGAAATCCATATATTAGACATGATGTAAGACGAGACATGTAGCTTGTACAATCACAATCAAGAAAATCAGCCACAGTGTCGAGACAAGAGTTATACTAGCAAGTCTGGATAGCTTTTGTAACCTCATTCCAGATTATTTATGTCATGTCAGATTTACTTGTTACTTGTTAGGAGTGCACCTCGACGGGCTACTATTAAGATTATAAAGAACAGTTTATGTTATCATATCGTGTTCAAGTCAAGCTCTGAGTATAGCTAAGTAGTATCCCATTCATGCTAACAAGTAACAAAGTCGGGTAGTCATAAGGCAAGTGAAGTACAGGGTACAAGCAAAATTCACAACATACTAAAAACCATGAGAACAAGCATGGACATATACGACAAGGATTATCATGGTAAAAAATGGTGCCAGGTTAAAAAGGGTACGCCTGGGCCAAGAGGAGCCAGGGCATGCAGGGTGAGCCTGGGCCAAGAGGCGCCAGGGCCAAGATAGGCCAGCATGCGCCAGCATGCGCCAGTATGCGCCAACATGCACCAACGTACATCAGCATGTACCAGACAGCATGCGTGCCAGCTAGCATACGCCAGCATGTGCGGCAGCCAGAATGTGCCAGCATGTGCCAACATGCGCCAACTTGTGCCAGCATGCGCGCCAGCCAGCATGTGCTAGGATGCGCCAACCAGCCAGCATGTCCCAGCATGCGCGCCAGCCAGCTTGCGCCAGCATGTGTGCCAGCCAGCTTACGCCAGCATACGTGCCAGCCAGCTTGCGCTAGCATACGCCAGATAGCATGCGCCATCCAACAGCTCGTCTTCTCCAACCAGCATAAAAATACTGGTTGAACCCATAAACTTCAAAATTCCATAACTATCTCAAAATAAGTCAAAATTTAACTTTTCAAAGAGAAAAAAATGGGTAGAACGATATTTTCTACAACATGGAACTATTAGATTTTGAAAATAATAAAGCTTAAGAGATCAAAACCAAGAAAAATAGAATAAGTTGTAAACTTAGATCTACAAGAATCTATCCATTAAAATAAAAAATGTCAAGTTCTAAAGAGGCTTAGAATCATGTAAGGGAGACAATGGAACAAAAAAAATGAAAGATCCACCATAGAGCAAGTTATACTTGCCTAGGGTTTCTTTTGAGGTATTTAGCCGTCGAGCAAGTGATAGCTCGTGTTGTAACTTATATTCTGTCTGCCTAAGGGCTGTAACATGATTGAAAAATTCTAGGGTTGATCATGTATGACTTAAACTATTGCTAGTCTTCATATTTTATATGACTAGCTTCATGATCATCTGAATATGTAATGTTTAGAACGCCCTACTTTGTATGTATGATTATCTAATATTTTGTAACATTTACTTGCTTGCTTGAGAATGAGACATTAAGCTTATTCTTGACCATAAGAGACTCTTGGCTTGTTGATAGACCATCATGCGTCTAGACAGCCGTGACCGAATTACGAGGTAGGTTGCACTTCAATGTACATAGCTGGCTGTGTCTGTCTCCCGCTCTCCAGTATTTTGGTTCTGGGGCGTGACACGGTTTAATTAGTGGCCCATACAGGTCTTACAAATCAAGATGTGTGGGGCGTGACATGTGGTTCGGATACTATATCGGACAATGTTATGATCCGACTTATACTTACTATTGAGCAGTTTATATTCAGTATTATGGCACGTTCTTCCTGTATCATGTTATATTCCTCTGAGGACTAGGTAATTTCTCCAGGTGTGTGCTCTTGTAATTTTTTGTAGATGTTCTCGCCAAAGTCGTGATATTCTCTATTCCATCGAAGATGATTGCTCTTGGGTCACCTTTGCTACTTTACACATTATTTCCGTGTTATGATACCATGATTGCTCTTGGGTCATCGAAGATAATTTTTTGTAGATGTTCTGGTCCTATATGCCAAGTTTGGTCCGATTCTGAGACAGTTGACCGGATTGTCATTTTGTGGGCCCCACGGTCTGACTCAACGGGCAATTTTGTGCACGGTCCGTCGGAATCCAACTTTGGACATACGGTTGGGTTTGTATCGAAAAACCGGATCTATTGACATATAATTTGATGACTTTAGAGACCATAAATTTTGGCACGTTTTTCAGTGCAAAGCGGATCCAACGACGGATACCAATTTGACCCAAAATTATCGTTTTACTCCTGTGTCCAGAATTGGACTTAAGGACAGGCTATCATAGCTAATTTGACTAATTTAGAAATGTTGGTAACATCTATTATAGTTTCTGGAGGCAGTTGTGAGACTTGGACTTTCTGACTTGTTGATTGGCGATATATTGTTGGTTCTCCTTGCAACCCTCAAGCAAGTATACCTTGCCGAACATATATAGTATTTACATTATTTTCTCTCTTCTTATATTATTCATTTTCATATTGTCACATGATTCCATATTGTGATTGATTTGCCCTTGATTGTTTTACTTATTCTAGATTACGTGCACATATAGGATATTCGACATTGCTTGATTATTGGTCTTTTCGTGTTACCTTGTCTCGTGATTGAGTTGTCAGTTTCTATATCATGTTCTTGACTTCACCATTCTTGACTGGGAGTATCTTATATTGTATTACAGTTGAGATATACTATAGATTGGGAGTATCTAACATTGTACTACGACCTATAGCATATATTGATTGATTGATTGACTTGATTTGCGATACTATGAATTGGGAGTATCTTGCATTGTACTGCAATTTATAGGAGTTTTCTTGACCATGTATCCTTTAGGAGAGGAGATCTGTGACACCAACTTTTCTAAAATGAGGATAATTTTAAACTTTTGTAAAAGTTTATTATTTAATAATTGGATTTATGATTTATGGAGATTTTTAATTAATTTAATATGGTGAATTATAATTTTGATGTGTTACTAGTGAACCCTAGAACTGTTGAGCCTAGAGACTAATCATGACCATAGGGACCTAACCATGTGATTAGAATGACTACTTACACCTTTTTAGGCTAAGGATATTTTGGTCATTTTGTGACTTTTGAATTATTTAGGATTTTAATTAATTGGTGAATTTTACATTATTTTAATAATATTTAAATTGATGTATTGTGATTTTGGTTATTTTTTATATTTTAATATTTTGGGAATTTTTATATTTTAATATTGATTTTATGGGATTTGTTTAGTCGGGTTTGAGTTTTGTTTCGTTCTGACTTGTGTTAGTGACCCGGGTAGCTTAGACTGTAGACGGAATCCTAAGATTAGTTAGTTATGGCCCACAAATCCCACTAATTAAGTTAGTGAGTTTAGACTAATCCCACTTGTTAGATTGGTTAAGTTTGAGGCTTAAATTTAACCCTTTTGATCCCAAACTTGAACCTAACTTAAAATTAACCAAGGGGACTAGTTGAGGCCTTATTGTGCTTTCCCACAAGGCCCAAATAGGGTTATTGGCAGCCACTATAGGTAGGTTAGCCTTCCTTTCTTTTATTTCATTCCATCTTGCCTTTTTTCCTTCACAAAGTGTTCTTCCCCAAATTAGAGAGCTTCCCTCTTTGATTTGATATCCAAATCCTTACATCCCTCCACCAAAACTTTCATCCAACCTTCTCATACTACAAAGGGAGGGTGCTAGCAAAGATTTGGATCAAAGTGCAAGGAGGAGTGTCCTTTTTGGAAGATCTTCGTGTCGGAGCCGTATCCTTAGGAGTATCATTGGGATTCCACTCCCAATAGGTAAAACCAACCATCTAAATTGATTTTCTATGCATATTAGGTAGTTTTGAATCCATAGGATCCAACCCCATGCATGTACCCTATTTAGATTCAAATTTGAGGCCATTTGGAGCTCTCTTGAGGATTTTAGATATGTGTCTTGTGTCCTACTTGATATATCCCAAATTAGGACACCTCATGTGTATGTGTGTATGCTAATAGTTTAAATAGATATTTAAATTCAGTTTTAGAATGGTTAGAGAGTGGATTGATCTTAGTTAGGAGGGTTAGAATGAGTTTCATTTGGATACCTATGTTGGTATCCAAGTATCTTGGCCTACATGTGTTTCTTTTGTCCAAAATAACTCAAATTCATCATAATATTTATCCACATTTTTATTAACCAAAGCAACTTAGAAATGTCATAACTTTTAGCTTAGAACTCCGATTAATCTTCCATTTTTTAAAAGAACCGTATCGAAGTTAGCTTTCCAAATATATATTTTAATAAGCCAAATTCGTTCTGGAACTTTCTGTAAAACTATTTGAGTGTCAGCTGTCCGAAAGACAAATACATTTCGGTGTTTTTGCGATTCTGGGAGCTTCCAGACACGAAAATGCGATCCGTTTGAAGTTTCGGAAAGCTAACATGAAAGGCTACGACATAATTTAATCCTAGAATTTATTGAAGGCCCAATTGGTACAGTATTAATTTTAAGTAGATGAGAGACTAAACGACATAGGCATTTTGTGTAACCTATGAGCCTATGTAGTATGGATATTAAATCAGTGTAGAGTATATAATGCATGATATGTCAGATGAATGAAATGATATATATGATATGTATCCTCTTTACATTAATGTATATATTTGGTTGAATACAAGCATGCAGGAATGCAATCAATGTAATGTATCTAAGCAATGCATAAATGCATGAATGAAAGAATGATATACAATATATGCATGAAAGTATATAATAAATGTGTAAAACCCCCTAATTTATTAAATTATTTAATTTTAGTTTTGTGTAGAAATTTCTGCTAAAATACATATATGCATAATATTAGGAGTGTAATGCATAGTATGGGTGTAAGTTTATATGATATATTTATATATATATGTATATATGTATGTGTGTGTGTGTGTATGTGTTGATTTATTAAGGTGTATATATTCATATATACATATATGTGGGAATATACGTGTATATAAATATATCTAATTATTGTATTATTGAAAAGAGTTTTTAATTAGAAATAATAAATAAAATATAATTTAGTTATTAAATATAGTAATAATAGAAAATAGAAATTAGCTTAAAAAATTAATAAATAAAAAGAAATGAAAAAGAAAAAGGAATGAAAAAGAAAAAGAAATGAGAAAGAAAATGAAAAAGGAAACGAATAAGAAAAGAAAAAGAAAAAGAAAAAAAAAATAAAAGCCACCCACCTACTTAAGTGGGCGGCCCCCCACCCTATCCATACTTGCTGCGTTTGGCAGCAACCCCACAATTTCCGTAAGAACCGTGGGCTATGGGTTTAGTATTAGTAATAGTAGTAGAATTAGGATTTTTGCCCCACTTGTTATATATATAACTTCCTCCATAGACCTCAAAACCCTAGGCTCCCAAAACGAAAATTGTGGCAGAACATACCCTCTTCGCCTACGAGTTCGTTTCACTAATGACGGAGTTGTGTGCACGACGAACGGAGCATCGAAAGTCAGCCCTTCGTCATCCACAGAGCAGTTTTTCCACTCAAGGTACCCTACTTCCCGACGACGTAACTTTTTACTCGTAGCACCGATTTTTGGTCCGTAAGATTTTCTGGAAAATAGACTTGACCCTCTTCGAGATCCTTTAGGTGGATTTCGAAACAACCCATCGACTTGCTCGAAAAATTGAGACAAAGTTGAAGAAAAATCTATTTTCTGTAATACTAAAAACTGTTTTAAAACGACCACTTGTCGGCCAATTTTTTTTGCTGTGCATTAAAGATTTATAGAAAATAATTAAAAACAGTAGAAGACAACATAACCAAGATTGCAACGCATCTTCTGGATCGTCGTTTCGAATAACATGTAAAAAGTAAATTGATGTTGAAGTTGGAGGAAAAAAAATTATTTTTAACTTATATAAAATTCTAAAATTTTATCGATACGGCGTGCGCCCCGACAAACCGGGCGACGTGGTTGCGCATTATACGTATCAAAAGACGCGTATGGACATTGCTGACGTGTGGGAACTGACGGAACTCAGTTTCGTCGCGTGTGCGCGACGAAATCAGTCGGTATCCGTCAAGATACCCCCGTATTGCCAATTTGCAAACTTGACCCTAACTTCATGTACAGTCGTTGATTCGAGATGAAACTTGTGCCAACAGGTCCAAATCGAAATTCTGGTCTTGTGTGCCAAGTTTGGTTCAATTCTGAGAAGATCGAATCGGAACCCCTTTTTGGCGGGCCCGCGACCCACTCAAACGGGCAATTTTGTACGCGGCTCATCGGAATCCAAAACTGGACATACCATTGAGTTTGTCTCCTCAAACTGAATTCGTAGACATGTAGTTTGATGACTTTAGAGACCATAGACTTGGGCACGCATTTCGGTACAAAGCGAGTCCAATAGCGGACATCGTTTTGACCCGAAATTACAATTTTGCCCCTATTCCAGAATTAGACTTTTGGACAGGCGTTTCCTAGGTATATCTTTTACACCGAGTTTTTGATGTTGGTTTCGGCATCCGGAGTTGTTTGGAGATTGTGACGTTTCTTGGCTGACATTGTGATTTTCGGGACTTGCCACTTTGCACCATCAGGCAAGATACCTTGCCACTTTACTCTGTGATTATTATATTCTTATTTTTAGTTTTTATTTTCAGCATTTCTTATTTCTTGATATTATAAAACTGTGCATCCAAGTCACACATAGGTGCAAGCGACTCTATCGGTCGTTTTTCTCGCTTTATTTATTTTTTTTGTATTGACTTAGTCTAGTGACCATCCATTGATGTTGAGGTATTGGTATATCTCATATGGCCTTGACACTTGCTTTACCACGTTATGTGAGTCACATGTAGGACACGTATCCGTGTAGTCGGCTGGCCACCGATACGTATGGAGCGTGCGACGGATAGGAGTAACTGCCAATAGATTGCATGCTAGTAAACTTGGCAGTTACTAGAGTTACATATGAGTCATGGATGTGACTCTAATAGGCATTGGGTAGGAAGAACAGTTCCTTAACGTATGGGTCATATATGCACTGTCCCGATTGTCGGTTATCTCAGTGGGAGATACGGTCCTGATTCCTAATATTCCTGCTCCTGCCCATGCGTCAAAGGTTTGTTCTTATTGCATTATCACTGTAGACTGGTTAGGCACCTGATTGCATACATATTTCTTTCTTTATATTATATATCACAGTTATTATGGCATGGTGTTTTCTTGTATCTTGCTACGTCCCTCTGAGGACCTGGTTATCTCTCCAGGATTAGACGACTTCCCGCAGGAGTACAGAGCAGCTCTGGATCCAGCTTACATTGATACCGAGTCAGTTCTTACTGAATTCTAGTATATTCTTTGTTTGAGACATTAGTGGACATTATTCTTACATCTCTTTTCTTTCTTGTAAGCCCCCTGAATTTTCGGAATTTATTTTCAAATTTCCTAAATGATTAATTCTCGATAATTCATTCTATTCAATTGTTTTTATCATTAAATGCCCTTTACCGTGACTTGGAATTCTAGAGCATCAGGGATGCCAGTCTCTGGAAACTTTCTTCTTGAAGTTTGTAGCAGACGAGATTATCTTCATGTTGATATATCATGTCCCACTCGAACTAGTTTCCTTGTGCTCCATTTGCTTCGTGCAACATTCGGGTTAATTTAGACCAATTTATCGTCTGCCGTAATTCGTGATTTAATTTCCAACTTAATTTCCGGGCCCGACATCGGTCCAATCCAGACGATCCAATATATGGCCCTGGCCTGTTTTTAGCCTACTATGCACGTGCCACTTGCGTGCCACCGATCTGATCTCCCTTGTGCTCCCATTCCATCCGTAATTTTAATTGGTTTAATTTATAAATTAATTAAATCTTGGCTTCGACTTTGTCCAAACTTGGCCCAACGTCCGACCCAGTTTGGCATAGACCCTACCATGACTGTCTATACCTCCCACTGATGTGTCTGTATTTTTTCCTATTTGAAAATATGTTTATTTTATATAAAAATATCTCTACCTCTCTCTTTTATATATATATATATATATATATATATATATATATATATATATATATATATATATATATATATAATATATATATATATATATATATATATATATATATATATACATATATATATATATATATATGTATGTATAATGTAACACTCTCTCTCACTCATCCTCACCTCACCCTCTCCCCTTTCCCCCCATGTACAGCCGACCACATCACCCCATGTGGCCGAACACATTCATCTCTCTTTCTTAATATCTCTCTCTCTCTAAATATCTATCTATTTCCCTCTCTCTTTATATATTATATCCACACACACACATTTAACTCACTCTCTCACTCTCTCTCCAACTCCCCTCACCCATCACACTCAGCTAACTCCCCCCTACCCGTACATGATAGACCCCCACTCCCCCATCTCTATCTCACTTTCTCTCTCTCTAAATATCTATTCTCACTCTCTCTCTCTCTCTTTTTACTAAACACACACACACACAAAATATACATTTTCACTCTCTTTCTTCCTCTCCACACACTCACACACCACCACCAGCCTTCATTTTGGCCGACCACCCTCCCAGCAAAGGCCGGCCGACCTCCTCCTCCTCACTAGCTGAGCTTCTCCCCGACAGCCCCCATCCTCCTCCTTCTCCATTCTTCTATCATCTTCATCACCATCATTATCTCCCATTAGCATCACCACCAACCGCCACCACCACTCTACTCCCTCGTCGGGCCTCCGCCGCCGGCATGCGCCGCTCGTAGCCGCGCGTGTGCGAGCTCAGCCACTCGCAGCAGCAGTAAGCGCTGCGGCAGCAGCCGCATGGCCGCCGCGCGCACGGCCGCCGCTGGCGAGGTCCCTGGCCGCGCCACCGTAGGGGTTGGCACCCCCATGGCCGGGCGCACCCAGGCGCACCACCCTGTAGCGGCCAACGTCCTCCGGGACGTGCCGTCTAGGCGATTTCAGCATTTTTCTCGGAGTTCCGTCGACGCGCGCGCGGAGGAATTCCAGAATTCGTGCTCCGTCGCAGCGACTTCGTGCAGATTTTTTGGACAATCCGACCGTTGGATCGGCAAACTCCTTTCTCCGTCTCAATCTCGGTATATAGCACTTCACTCCCCTCAATTTTCGTCCGTTAATTTTGTCGTTTGATAACTCAAAACCGGCCACCAAGTTGACGTTTTAATTTGTACTATTTTTGGACAGTTTTGCGACGCCAACTTCGCAGGTTCGTATCTTTGCCGTATCAGCTCCGTTTTGCACGCTACCAATTTCAGTACACAGCTGGTATAACCCTCTTCCTGCCCCCTTTAGATTTCATTTCAGTTTGGGCTTGTTAGGTCGGTCAAATTCGACGCCAAAGTTGGCCGTACGAATTCTTAATTTTTACACTTGTAAAATTCCATTTTTGAACCCGAGACTCCAGATTCAATTTTTGACACCACCAGTAGAATCGTGGTGTTGTTCTGGCATGTTTTCATATAAATTTTGCTTAATTTGGAGAACGTGGGCCCTGGCACGTATTTTGGTGCAAAGCAGGTTCCACTTTCTGGGTCAACGGGTCACTTTGAGATCGACTCATCGAAATTCAATTCTGGATATACCGTTGAGTTCGTATCATCATTCTGGACTCGTTGACGTATAATTTGCTGAGTTTTGAGGACATTGGCTCCGATACGATTTTCCGTACAAATCGGATTTCAATGTCCCGGTCAACGGACCAATTTGAGATCGGGTCAACGGAATCCAATTCTGGATATACCGTTGGGTTCGCATCGTCATTTTGGATTCGTGGACATATAATTTGTTAGGTTTTGTGCACTTTTATTTCGGCACATTTTTTTCGGTGCAAAGTGTGTCCAACGGCGGACACCATTTTGGCCCAAAATTACCTTTTTGCCCCTGTATCCAAATTGGACTTATGGACAGGCTATCCTAGCTAATTTGACCATTCTGGACATGTTGGTGATGGTTGTTTCACCATCCGACAACACCTGTAGGTTTTCACACAATTATTATAATCCTTCTCTTTTTATTCGTATTTTTAGATCCATCGATTCCAGTGATTTCACAACCACTGAAATTGAATGTGTTGACCCTGTAGATGTTTACAGCGACTAGCTTTGACCCTATTTGACTATGGTTGACTACTTTGACTGAACATCAAAGTAGAGTCAACATTTGACCTAGGTTAGACTAGTTTTGACCTTGGTTGACCAGAGTTGACCAGTTGACCCAAAGTCAACTGTAAGTCAACCATTAACCCAGTTTGACCTAGTTTGACTTGGTTTGACTTATTGTGGCCAAGTTTGACTTAGTGGACTAAGTCTGACCTAGATTGCGCAGCTTATACTATAGAATCAAGCCTAAAACTGTTGAACCCTAATTAGCTTATGTATATCTTATCTTTAGGTCTGTGGCATCACTCTGAGCATCGACCCCATTTGACAGCTCAGGACCGCAGGCGAGTACATTCACTGATAGTTTTTATTGTCTTGATATCGGCTATATCCGATTCAGTCGTAGTGTCTTACTTGATTCCCAGTCACGATAGTTCACGGACTAGTATATGTTGGATCATGACATGAGATGTTGTTTCTGGATTTTCTTGGTATATATGTACATTTTCTGCCTTGTTTTATGTACTTGTATAGACACCGATTCCTGAGAGGGAGTAGCTATCCTCTTAGAAAATCCCGTGTCATGACGTGTCATGTCCAGGTCCATTATACTATTCAGGGATGGGGAATTATTAGGGTTTATGTGATCAGAGCCACCCTGTCACTATTCTTGTGGTCGCGCCACTCTCCTCTCACGTAGGGTGTAGCGAGATCCCATTTACCTTGTACTCGTTATCCAGGTTGGCCGGCATGACTTTCCGTTGAGGTCACCGCGGATTGCTGTGCCAAGTGGATAGCCTGTCCTGTCACTTATCCCAAGCCGATCACATATAGCTCTAATAATTCAAAGCACATTTTATATTTACTTATCTTATCATATATCCTGCTCTGTTCTACAGACAGTACTTTTTACCATGCTATGATATACAGTTACTCACATGTTCTACATGCCTCCATGATGTACCTTGATTGGAGACTAAGTTCTGCTCGGGAGAAGGGTTACAACCCCGGTCCTTATTTGGTTTAAGGGTTGTAGCTCAGCTTCCGAACGGTTCCCAAGTCTTCATATATCTTTGTCTTGTATTTCATTATACTGTCTCTTATAGAATTTGTCAATTTACATGGAACAGCTGTTAGTATTTGTACTTGCTCATTTTCCTAACAGGATACCATTGATAATATTTTAGGAGTAGTTGTGCCATTATTGGACACCATGATGTTGCTAGCAGAGGTGGATCTCACTATTATTCTATGTGAGTTGCCTGATAGTTATCCTTAGTTAGTCTTGTTGTTCCTTCTTTATTTTCTTATCTTATGATCATTGTAGATTTTAGTTGTTCTAGTAATATTGTTATTATTTCTCGTCTTATCTTCCTTAGTTTTTGTGATGTGATATGAGTACAGTTCTAGTTATGGATCTTTAGATATTGTAGTTAGTATCGGGTACTTGACAGCGTTCTACCGTCGATACTGCGGCATAGGCTGGGCGTGGCCCACGTATTCGTTTTCGTATATCCGGGTGCGGGTCGTGACACGTTTTTAGTGGTGGCCCATGCAGGTCAGACTTTGCAATTAATACGAAGTCGTGGTAGTACTTGAGCCTGTCTGTACTACTGCGAGCCTGCCCTTGGATTAAGGTTGAGTAATAGAATATTTTAGGATTTTCGTACTCAGTCACATATTAGGAACTCTTGGTAGATTCCAGGGATGACCCCTGGGAATTTTATTTTGAACTTTTTGAAACTCTTCCCATTCATTCCTGTCCGTCCTGATTTCTGAAATATTTGTCCGTATCAAACTTTATTCTTTCTTGGAATGAGTTTGTGGACCCCAGAGGGAAGGTATAAGTTGAACGTATATATCTTCTAGGTTGAGACGAGAATATGAATTGCTAGTCTCATATCAGGTTGAGATTGTTTTAGATTATATTCCAATGATTTTCTTTTATTTTGACCTAGATAGTACCTTTAAACGTCTCCTGAGAATTTTCTTCTAAACTCTACCTCGGAATTCCTTTTCGCTAGTTTTTATTTACTTATCCTTGATTCGTTGTTGAAAATTTTGAATCTTGATGTTCATTGTTGACTTCGATTTTGATTTTGTTGAAGATAAGTTTCTCTGGATTGAGTTAAGATATTCTGATAAACATATTTGATGAGGGCGATGGGAAGGATAAATGTCTACTTTACTTATGGAGTTTAGAATTTATCGCAGTCATATTAGCTAGCCTGACAAGGACATGGAGCCTGATTTTGGATATACTATCCTAGTTATGGCATTTAGATTCTCTTGCAGCCATACCGGTTGGCGTGGTAAGGAATCTAGATGACATGATTATAGGGTGTATACCCTAGTTATGGACTCTATCATTTATTGCAGCTATGCTTATTGGCGTGGCGTAAATTCTGGTGACATGATTTTGGATGGACGATATGGTTATCAGGTCGTATCTTAAATTGATTCATTTCTTTTGACCAAATGATGAGGACAATTCATACCCTTATTTCTCGACTTATCATTCATTTATTTTCTCATCGTATGATGATTTCCTCATCTTGCCATCATTTTTTTGACTTGTTTAGCTATGTCTTGATTACACCAATCACCTATCTCATATCCACATCTATCATCTACACTTGAAAACTCTAAAATTTTTGAAATTTTCATATCTAAATTGTTTTTAAGTTTCGATATTGTTAAGATTTTGATTCCCTTCTGTCCATGACCAATCAGTTTTGGTCGTCTTGTTTATCGTGCCAAGAAGTCTTGGTTGCTGACTAGACTCTAGATGACTTCAATTCCCTTGTGACTTGGATTTTCATCCTTGGATGTTCGTGCCCAACCTTCGTTGAACTTATTCTCCATCTTGTCCAAATTCTGAATTACTCGAAAGTTGATCAACTTAGATCATGTTGAGACAAATTTCTTTATCGTGGTTGGATTTCAGTGCTATTAACCCTCGTGCATTGACTTCCGATTTTGATCATGTTTGGATTTTGGACACTCGTGTCTAAACTCTTTCGACCTTGATTTCATTTCCTGATAACATCCCAATTTCCTTGTGATTAGTCGTGCCTAGATAATTTGGGCATGACTAAGACAACTTGGGATTCCTTGACCTTGATTTTAACGATCATAACTATATATTTTATCTTGCCTCAAACTCGTGCCTAAAATTTTGACTTTCAATCACGACTAACTAGTATGACTACAAAATTATTCGTGTTAAAATTGAACATGTTTGACTTTCTACCGTACCTAATTGACTTGGGTTCCTTCCTAAATTGTGCTTTCAGGACATTGATTTCAAATTCATGATTTTATCGGCATTCACAACTGAACTTGGACCTTGATCGTGCTTATGTGACCTATAATCTGATTTTTATCAAATCTATCTCTCAATCGTGCTATACTCAAATTTTCTCTCCAATTGCTTCTCTTAGCCCTGTTTTAGATCATGACTATCCGACTTTGATTTTCATGATCTTGCTAATCTTATCCCTAAACCTAATTTCATCGAGCTGAAATCCTGTTAATCAAAATTTTGGCTTAGTTGTAATCGGACGAAGCTCAAGTTTGATTTCGTTATCATACCTCTATCGTGCCAAGTGAACTTAGACTAATTCCAATTTTAATCAAATTCGAACTTGGATCGTATTTCATAATTTTATTAATCATACTCCTTCAATCTTTGATCGGGCCTATAAGACTCTATGCGACTTTCGGGTTGATTTCCATCAACCTAAGTCCTACAGATCATCCCGTACTTGAACTTCATTTATATCCTCGATTCTCCTAATCGTCTCTAAAAATTGTGCCCAAATGACTTGGCTTATTTCTGAAATCATGCACATATAATTTTGTTCATATCATGATTCTATCGTGCCAAATCTCTCATCGTGCCTGAACAATTATAAATCGATTTTCTTGATCGTGCAAACTCGTCATTCTTGGATCGTGCCTAAATTATTGCCTAAATCTTCTATCATGTTTTAACCCCACTACCAACCTTTAATTTTGAGGACAAAATTTTTATAAGGTGGGTGGGATGTAAGCCCCCTGAATTTTTGGAATTTATTTTCAAATTTCCTAAATGATTAATTCTCGATAATTCATTCTATTTAATTATTTTTATCATTAAATGCTCTTTACCGTGACTTGGAATTCTAGAGCATCAGGGATGCCAGTCTCTGAAAACTTTCTTCTTGAAGTTTGTAGCAGACGAGATTATCTTCATGTTGATATATCGTGTCCCACTCGAACTTGTTTTCTTGTGCTCCATTTGCTTCGCGCAACTTTCGGGTTAATTTAGACCAATTTATCGTCTGCCGTAATTCGTGATTTAATTTCCAATTTAATTTCCGGGCCCGACATCGTTCCAATCCAGACGACCCAATATATGGCCCTGGCCTGTTTTGAGCCTACTATGCACGTGCCACTTGCTTGCCACTGATCTGATCTCCCTTTTGCTCCTATTCCATCCGTAATTTTAATTGGTTTAATTTATAAATTAATTAAATCTTGGCTTCGACTTTGTCCAAACTTGGCCCAACGTTCGACCCAGTTTGGCATGGACCCTACCATGACTGTCCATACCTCCCACTGATGTGTCTGTATTTTTTCCTATTTGAAAATACGTTTATTTTATATAAAAATATCTCTACCTCTCTCTTTTATATATATATATAAAATACAGACACATCAGTGGGAGGTATGTATAATGTAACACTCTTAAAAAAAAAATATATATATATATATATATATATATATATATATAAATATATATATATGTGTATAATGTAACACTCTTTCTCTCATCCTCACCTCACCCTCTCCCCTTTTCCCCCATGTACAGCCGACCACATCACCCCCATGTGGCCGAACACATTCATCTCTCTCTCTTAATATCTCTCTCTCTCTCTCTAAATATCTATCTCTTTCCCTCTCTCTTTATATATTATGTCCACATACACACACATTTAACGCACTCTCTCACTCGATCTCCAACTCCCCTCACCCATCACACTCAGCTAACTCCCCCTACCCGTACAGGACAGCCCCCCACTCCCCCATCTCTATCTCACTTTCTCTCTCTCTAAATATCTTTTCTCACTCTCTCTCTCTCTTTTTACTAAACACACACACATACAAAATATACATTTTTCACTCTCTCTCTCTTCCTCTCCACACACTCACACACCACCACCAGCCTTCATTTTGGCCGACCACCCTCCCAGCAAAGGCCGGCCAACCTCCTCCTCCTCACAAGCTGAGCTTCTCCCCGACAGCCCCCATCCTCCTCCTTCTCCATTCTTCAATCATCTTTATCACCATCATCATCTCCAATTAGCATCACCACCAACCGCCACCACCACTCTACTCCCTCGCCGGGCCTCCGCCGCCGGCATGTGCCGCTCGTAGCCGCGCGCGTGCAAGCGCAGCCACTCGCAGCAGCTGCCACGACAGCAGCCGCATGGCCGTCGCGCGCACAGCCGCCGCCGGCGAGGTCCCCGGCCCCGCCAGCATCGGGGTTGGCACCCCCATGGCCGGGCGCACCCAGGTGCACCACCCTGTAGCGGCCAACGTCCTCCGGGACGCGCCGTCTAGGCGATTTCAACATTTTTCTCGGAGTTCCGTCGACGCGCGCGCGGAGGAATTCTAGAATTCGCGCTCCATCGCAGCGACTACGCACGGATTTTCTGGACAATCCGACCGTTGGATCGGCAAACGCCTTGCTCCGTCTCAATCTCGGTATATAGCACTTCACTTCCCGTAATTTTCGTCCGTTAATTTCGTCATTTGATACCTCAAAACCGGCCACCAAGTTGACGTTTTAATTTGTACTATTTTTGGACAGTTTTGTGACGCCAACTTTACGGGTTCGTACCTTCGCTGTATCAGCTCCGTTTTGTGCGCTACCAGTTTCGGTGCACAGCTGGTATAACCCTCGTCCTGCCCCCTTTAGATTTTATTTCAGTTTGAGCTTGTTAGGTCGGTCGAATTCGACGCCAAAGTTGGCTGTTCGAATTATTAATGTTGCACTTATAAAATTTCATTTTTGAACCCGGGACTCCGGATTCAATTTATGACACCACCAGTAGACTCGTGGTGTCGTTCTGGCATGTTTTCAAATAAATTTTGCTTAATTTGGAGAACGTGGGCCCTGGCACGCATTTCGGTGCAAAACGGGTCCCACTTTCTGGGTCAACGGGTCACTTTGAGATCGACTCATCGGAATCCAATTCTGGATATACCGTTGAGTTCGTATCATCATTCTGAACTCGTTGACATATAATTGCTGAGTTTTGAGGACATTGGCTCCGACACGCTTTTCCGTGCAAATTGGATTTCAATGTCCCGGTCAACGGACCAATTTGAGATCGGGTCAACGGAATCCAATTCTGGATATACCGTTGGGTTCGCATCGTCATTCTGGATTCGTGGACATATAATTTGTTAGATTTTGTGCACTTTTATTTCGACATATTTTTTTCGGTGCAAAGTGTGTCCAACGGCAGACACCATTTTGGCCCAAAATTACCTTTTTGCCCCTGTATCCAAATTGGACTTATGGACAGGCTATCCTAGCTAATTTGACTATTCTGGACATATTGGTGATGGTTGTTTCACCATCCGACAACACCTGTATGTTTTCACCCTATTATTATAATCCTTCTCTTTTTATTCGTATTTTTCGATCCATCGATTCCAGTGATTTCACAACCACTGAAATTGAATGTGTTGACCCTGTAGATGTTTATAGGGACTAGATTTGACCCTGTTTGACTATGGTTGACTACTTTGACTGAACATCGAAGTAGAGTCAACATTTGACCTAGGTTAGACTAGTTTTGACCTTGGTTGACCAGAGTTGACCAGTTGACCCAAAGTCAACTGTAAGTCAACCATTAACCCAGTTTGACCTAGTTTGACTTGGTTTAACTTATTGTGGCCTAGTTTGACTTAGTGGACTAAGTTTGACCTAGATTGCGTAGCTTATACTATAGAATCAATCCTAAAACTGTTGAACCCTAATTAGCTTATGTATATCTTATCTTTAGGTATGTAGCATCACTCTGAGCATCGACCCCATTTGACAGCTCAGGGCTGCAGGCGAGTACATTCATTGATAGTTTTTATTGTCTTGATATCTGCTATATCCGATTCAGTCGTAGTGTCTTACTTGATTCCCAGTCACGATAGTTCACGGACTAATATATGTTGGATCATGACATGAGATGTTGCTCCTGAATTTTCTTGGTATGTATGTACATTTTTTGCCTTATTCCATGTACTTGTATAGACACCAATTCCTGAGAGGGAGTAGCTATCCTCTTAGGGAATCCTGTGTCATGACGTGTCATATCCAGGTCCATTATACTATTCGGGGATGGGGAATTATTAGGGGTTATGTGATCAGAGCTACCCTGTCACTATTCTTGTGCTCGCACCACTCTCCTCTCACGTAGGGTGTAGCGAGATCCCATTTACCTTGCGCTCGTTATACAGGTTGGCCGACATGACTTTCCGTTGAGGTCACCGTGGATTGCCGGGCCAAGTGGATAGCCTGTCCTGTCACTTATCCCAAGCCGATCACATATCGCTCTAATAATTCAAGGCACATTTTATATTTACTTATCTTATCATATATCCTGCTCTGTTCTACATACAATACTTTTCACCATGCTATGATATACAGTTACTCACATGTTCTACATGCCTCCATGATGTACCTTGATTGGAGACTAAGTTCTGCTCGGGAGAAGGGTTACAACCCCGGTTCTTGTTTGGTTTAAGGGTTGTAGCTCAGCTTCCGAACGGTTCCCAAGTCTTCATATATCTTTGTCTTGTATTTCATTATACTGTCTCTTATAGAATTTGTCAATTCACAAGGAACTGTTGTTAGTGTTTGTACTTGCTCATTTTCCTGACAGGATACCGTTGATAATATTTTAGGAGTAGTTGTGCCATTATTGGACATCATGATGTTGCTAGCAGAAGTGGATCTCACTATTATTCTATGTGAGTTGCCTGGTAGTTATCCTTAGTTAGTCTTGTTGTTCCTTCTTTAATTTTTTGTCTTATGATCATTGTAGATTCTAGTTGATCTAGTGATATTGTTATTATTTCTCATCTTATCTTCCTTAGTTTTTGTGATGTAACATGAGTACAGTTCTAGTTATGGATCTTTTGATATTGTAGTTAGTATCGGGTACTTGACAGCGTTCTACCGCCGATACTGCGGCATAGGCTGGGCGTGGCCCACATATTCGTATCCGTATATCCGGGTGCGGGTCGTGACATTTCTATTTTGCGGAGGTTGGACTCCGATCTTGTGAGACTATTTTTTATAGCTGTTTGGAGTGATCATGTTCACCCGGCTATCTTTTGATACTCTTATTTAGTATTTGGACTCTATATTCTTCTGTGTTGAGCTGTGATGAGATTAGATTATGTTATTCTGGCCTGTGATTATTTTATTTACAGCTTATGTACATATATGAGGATTCCATATATTGGAGTATTATTCGTATATGTGCAGCTGGCATGTTCACGTTCTTGGTCCTATGTATTATGGGACTGGGGCGTTACATGTTTTTGTGGTGGCCAATACAGGTCGACGAAAATATTGTTGGGTTACATGACTGTGCCCAACAAGCCTGCATATAGGAATAGGAATAGTATCTCATCCAGAACTACTACTTCCCTTGACTTCCAATCTTTTCAAATTCCTTTGATTACTTGAATTACCTCATATCTAACTTCTTCTAATATCGTCCTATTCTTCCTCGTGCCAACAGTATGAATCTAAGAAGCAGACATTCTTCTGCCTTGGCCCTCACATCTGGCGAATAGGCCAACCCGGAGGGACAGAATCCTTCGATGTCTCCAGTGACACCATACCAGCCGGGACAGCAGCAGACTACCACACCTCCAATAACGGTTCACCAAGAGACTCAAGCTTCCCCAGCCAATTAAACTGGGCAGGTCCCTACAGCACCCTTAGGTGGGACAGTTCCACCACCCTCACCATTCCCTCAGCAGTTTCTGCCACAGTCGGGCCCACAGATGTCTCCCCCACCAACTGATGGGAGCCCTATTACCCAGTTTATGTATGCTATGATGCAGGCGCAGTGGCAGCAGACAGAGTTGATAAGACAGACTATAATGAAGGCTATGACTAGAACTCCACCTGCATCCCCAACACCGGTACCAGCACTGGCTCTACATCCTTATGAGTGCTCCATTAAGAAATTTACAGATATGAACCCTAAGCCTTTCAGTGGAACGGAGAAGCTACTAGAGGTGTCACAGTGGCTTATTAGTACAGATAAGCTACTGAAGGCATCCCAGTTGCCAGCTCGAGATTGGATGACAGCAGTGGACCTACTGCTAGAAGATAATGCTCACCACTGGTGGAAGGCGAAAGAGAGACGATTGGGCACTGGGACTACTTGGAAGCAGTTCTATGATTTATTTTATGAAAGGTTCTTCCCTATTCTTGTTCGAGATGGTCTCTACGACCAGTTCCTTCATCTGAAGCAAGGGAATATGACAGTTGATGAGTATGACTCAGAGTTCAATCGTCTGAGTCGATTTGGTGCAGGATTGATTCCGACAGAGTTAGAAAAGGCGAGAAGATTTCACCAGGGGATTGCACCAGAGATCAAGTCTTATACGACTACCCATTCTTGAGTTTCACATTCAGCTGTCCTGGAAGAAGCTCGTGCTCAGGAGATTCTTCGCAAGGAGCAGCAGCAGACCCCGAGATGCCATACGCTGGCAGCTACACCTACGGGATCGACACAGAGTGGACCTATCAGAAGGGCTACAGGACAGCAGCAGGACAGGTCTGCGCCTTATCAGAAGCCTATTTACAATTTCTGTAGAAAGCCAGGGCATCTCCAAAAAGACTGCAGAACTCGACTTGGAGCATGCTTGAGATGTGGCTCATTACAACACAAGGTGAGAGAGTGTCCAGAGCAGCAGTCACTAATTTATGCCCAGCAGGCCCCGAGACCGGCAGTTCCAGTACTACCAGCACCCGGGCCAGTAGCAGGATCACCTAGCCTACCATTACTTCCCCAGCTAGTACAGCACGATAGGACTAGAGCTCGAGACCTCAGTTAGAACTATGGACAGGCCTTCTCGCTGGCAGTAGAGAATATGAGAGTAGAAGGAGAAGTCATAGTAGGTACAATTTTAATTGCAATATTTCCTATTATCATGGCTTGACATAAGATCCATACCCCATTAGTTTAGTCTAGGCCATAGAAATCAGACTGTAAAATGATTGGATAAGCACGAACACTGGACACGGCTTAGATTCTTAAACCTCGAACTACTCGTGTTTTTATTTAATCATAAATTTTGTTTACTAATATTTGGACTAGTCTGACAAAATACCGCTATTATAGCCTAAATTTTGCAAGCTTATCCTTATCGAGCTTGTTCAGGACATATGTATATTGGGGACGCCCACCAACATATTGTCTAATCAGAATCAGTATATGATGGTCTGATCAACCTTCGTACAGTTGGTTCGCTTTTATTTGCTTACCCTACGTGGATTGAGATATAGATGGCTCTAGGATCTCATCCGCAACTGCCTTGATAACTCTATTTGAAACGCCTCTGGGATCCCATATTTGTATTCGATTCCCTCTCCCTGGAACACTTATTATTTTTGCCTTTACAAATTTCGGAAAGTCAGATGCTCGTATTGAGGGAAGATAGACCCGTAATATCCTCCTCAGTTCATCATACCATCTATAGGCAGGAAAGATATATTAATACAATCATTGACATCTGTTGGACTTAATGTATGGTCTTCAAAACTTGACTCATATCTATCATATCTCGTATCCTAGTACACCGTGTAATATTCTTCCACAAATTGAGGTATGACCTTCCGACTTGAACCTTTCTAACTCCACTAAACCATAGAGCGATGTTTTTGTTAACTTCTAGAAGTGAATTACTGTAGGATATAGATCGTAGAGCCTCAGTAGAATTTAGAATGTACTAGGATTGCCTATTGATTAGAATAAGTGGTTTCTGTTAGAACGATAATTAGTGTCTCATGAACTCTCACTTTCTATTTAGAACTTTTTGGGTCCCCGACCGTGCCATTTAGATTCGGAGCACAAGACCAACTGCTACCTTCCAACAAATTCCATCTGCAAGACCTATACGAGTCCACCTTCATGTAGACATATCATGTCCCACTAAAACATGTCCCCTTGTACTCTATTTTCATGGTACGTTTTGGGGCAAAAAAGGGCTAATTATAAACCTTACCGTAATACCGACGAACCTTTCAACTTCAATTTGAGAACAAAACTCAACTCAAAACTTTCGACCCGATATATGGGTGTGATCTACTCGAAGCCCAATATGCACCTGCCCTAGTGTGATACTCAATTGAGACCCTATCTGCCACTTGTACACAAAGCTATGCAAGGCATATTTTTGACTAACGGCATCTACCTAACCAATCCGATTCGGAACTAGCCCAACCTCTCGAGTTAGGACTTGTTCTAGACTACCATAGCCTAGCAGAGATGGTATAAGTAGATCTTACGAGATATTGCCCCACCAATATAGTTTAAATTCGAGATGGATTCATCCAATATGAAACACCTGCACTTTTTAGCCCCTCTCAAAAGGCTTATAACTACGTTTATCACGGATAGCCAACTTCTATAAGTGGGGTAGAGCCTAGAACCAAGAACACTTACCCTATAGAAATTTAGCCAATAGGGTTCCTTGTACAATTACCCTCATTTGTTCGAAAACCAAGGGACGACTTTCATGCGTTAGCCCCTTAAAATTTTGTATTTGCAATTCGACCCCCTTACCGTAGTTTTAATTTCGATGACGAAATTTTTTTAAGTTGGGTAGGATGTAAAACCCCCTAATTTATTAAATTATTTAATTTTAGTTTTGTGTAGAAATTTTTGCTAAAATACATGTATGCATAATATTAGGAGTGTAATGCATAGTATGGGTGTAAGTTTATATGATATATTTATATATATGTATATGTGTGTGTGTGTGTGTATGTGTTGATTTATTAAGGTGTATATATTTATATTTGCATATATGTGGGAATATACGTGTATATAAATATATCTAATTATTTTATTATTGAAAAGAGTTTTTAATTAGAAATAATAAATAAAATAGAATTTAGTTATTAAATATAGTAATAACAAAAAAATAGAAATTAGTTTTTTAAAAAAGAATTTTTAATAAATAAAAAGAAATGAAAAAGAAAAAGGAATAAAAAAGAAAAAGAAATGAGAAAGAAAATGAAAAAGGAAAAGAATAAGAAAAAAAAAGAAAAAGAAAAAAAATAAAAGCTACCCAACCACTCAAGTGGGCGGGCCCCCACCCTATCCATGCTTGTTGCGTTTGGCAGCAACCCCACAATTTCCGTGAGAACCGTGGGCTATGGGTTTAGTATTAGTAATAGTAGTAGAATTAGGATTTTTGCCCCACTTGTTATATATATATATAACTTCCTCCATAGACCTCAAAACCCTAGGCTCCCAAAACAAAAATTGTGGCAGAACATACCATCTTCGCCTAAGAGTTCATTTCACCAACGACGGAGTTGTGTGCGCGATAAACGGAGCATCGAAAGTCAGCCCTTCGTCATCCACGAAGCAGTTTTTCTACTCAAGGTACCCTACTTCCCGACGACGTAACTTTTTACTCGTAGCAACGATTTTCGATCCATAAGATTTTTTGGAAAATAGACTTGACCCTTTTCTAGATCCTTCACGTGGATTTCGAAACAACCCATCGACTTGCTCGAAAAATTGAGACAAAGTTGAAGAAAAACCTGTTTTCTATAATACTAAAAACTGTTTTTAAAACGACTACTTGTCGGCCAATTTTTTTTGCTGTGCATTAAAAATTTATAGAAACTAATCAAAAAAACTAGAAGACAACATAACCAAGATCGCAATGCATCTTCTGGATCGTCGTTTTGATTAACGTGTAAAAAGTAAATTGATGTTGAAGTTGGAGGAAAAAACTGTTTTAAACATATATAAAATTCTAAAATTTTATCGATACGGCGTGCGCCCCGACGAACCGTGCGACGTGGTCGCGCATTATATGTATCGAAAGACGCGTATGGACGTTGCTGACGTGTAGGAACTGACAGAACTCAGTTTCGTCACGTGTGCACGACGAAATCAGTTCGTATCCGTTAAGATACCCCCGTATCGCCAATTTGCAAACTTGACCTAACTTTGTGTACAGTCGTCGATTCGAGACAAAACTTGCGCCAACAGTCCAAATCGAAATTCTGGTCCTGTGTGCCAAGTTTGGTTCGATTCTGAGAAGGTCGAATCGGAACCTCTTTTTGGCGGGCCCGTGACCCACTCAAATGGGCGATTTTGTACGCGGCTCATCGGAATCCAAAACTGGACATACCGTTGAGTTCGTCTCCTCAAACTGAATTCGTAGACATGTAGTTTAACGACTTTAGAGACCATAGACTTGGGCACGTATTTCGGTGCAAAGCGAGTCCAACGACGGACATCGTTTTGACCCAAAATTACGATTTTGCCCCTGTTCCAGAATTAGACTTTTGGACAAGCGTTTCCTAGGTATATCTTTTACACGAAATACGTTTTTGATGTTGGTTTCAGCATCCGGAGTTGTTTGGAGATTGTGACGTTTCTTGGCTGATATTGTGATTTTTGGAACTTGCCACTTTGCACCATCTGGCAAGATACCTTGCCACTTTACTCTGTGATTATTATATTCTTATTTTTAGTTGTTATTTTCAGCATTTCTTATTTCTTGATATTATAAAACTGTGTGTCCAAGTCACACTTGGGTGCAAGCGACTCTATCGATCGTTTTTCTCACTTTATTTATTTCTATTGTATTGACTTAGTTTAGTGACCATCCATTGATGTTGAGGTATTGGTATATCTCATATGGCCTTGAAACTTTCTTTACCACGTTATGTGAGTCACATGTAGGACACGTATCTGCGTAGTCGGCTGGCCACCGATACGTATGAAGCGTGCGACGGATAGGAGTAACTGCCAATAGATTGCATGCTTGTAGACTTGGCAGTTACTAGAGGCACATATGAGTCATGGATGTGACTCTAACAGGCATTGGGTGGGAAGAACAATTTCTTAACGTATGGGTCATATATGCACTGTCCTGATTGCGGGTTATCTCAGTGGGAGATACGGTCATGATTCCTGATATTCCTGCTCCTGTCCATGCATCAAAGGTTTATTCTTATTACATTATCGCTGTAGACTGGTTAGGCACCTGATTGAACATATATTTCTTTCTTTATATTATATATCACAGTTATTATGGCATGGTATTTTCTTGTATCTTGCTACGTCCCTCTGAGGACCTGGTTATCTCTCCAGGATTAGACGACTTCCCGCAGGAGTACGGAGTAGCTCTAGATCCAGCTTACATTGATACCAAGTCAGTTCTTACTGAATTCTAGTATATTCTTTGTTTGAGACATTAGTGGACATTATTCTTACATCTCTTTTCTTTCTATTTTGCGAAGGTTGGACTCCGATCTTGGAAGACTATTTTTTATAGCTGTTTGGAGTGAGCATGTTCACCCGGCTATCTTTTGATACTCTTATTTAGTATTTGGAATCTATATTCTTCTGTGTTGAGCTGTGATGAGATTAGATTATGTTATTCTGGCCTGTGATTATTTTATTTATAGCTTATGTACATATATGAGGATTCCATATATTGGAGTATTATTCGTATATGTGCAGCTGGCATGTTCACGTTCTTGGTCCTATGTATTATGGGACTGGGACGTTACAGAATGCTAGATACGAATGCAAGGTATGAATTTAATGATAGATAAGAATGCATAATGTAATGCAATATATAATGATAGCATGTATGGTAATGTAGAATATATGATGCAAGCTTGTATATGTCCACTATTTTTTTCTTTTTCTTACATTTTTTCTTCCCTTCTCTTTCCATTTTAGTTTTCCCCCTTTTTCCTCTTCTATTTTTACATGTTGTATTAATGTATATAATGAATAGATGCATGTAAGTATGTAATATGCATGAATGACATGTACGTAATGAAAATAAGTATATGTATGCAACTTAATGACATGTGAATGGATACAATACATGAACTGAAGTATGCATGTATATGGGATATGAATGAATGATATATATATATTTGTTATTTTATATATATATATATATATATATATATATTTGTTATTTTATATTTGTTATTTCATATATATATTTGTTATTTTATATATATATATATATATATATAAATATATATATATATATATATATATATATATATATATATATATATATATATATATATATATATATATATATTTTTTTTTTTTTTTTTTTTTTTTTTTTTTTTTTTTTTTTTTTAATATATATATATATATATATATATATATATATAAATGTGTGTGTGTGTGTGTGTGTGTTAAGGTAATATAATGTATGTATTCACATATATTTTGAGTTAAATATATGAGTTTGTATTCATATATTATATGTATGCATGTATGCAGGAATGAATGTAATATAATGTAGAGTATGCATATATGAATATAATGTATGCAAGTATATAATGTATTCAAATATGTATGTTTGCATCTATGTATGTATGTATAGGTGCATGAATAAATGCAAGTATGCATATATGATATGTATATAGGCATGTATGCAATGTATGTATGTATACATGATATCTATGTATGCATGTAAGCAATATAAGTATGTATGTATGCATTTCTATAAACTGAGTTAACATATAACCTTTTACACACATGCATTCATACACCCTTCGACACCATGTATCCCATGTTACATACACCTACCTATCACTAAATCTGAGAACCTTAACACATATCCTTTCACACACATGCCAAACACACACACACTTACTCTTTTACCTCTCCCTTCTATATATATATATATATATATATATATATATATTTTATATATATATATATATATATATATATATATATATATATATATATATATATATATATATATATATATATATATATATATATATATAAATATATATATATAATATATATATATATATATATATATATATATATATATATATATATATATATATATATATATATATATATATATATATATATATATACATATATATATATATATATATGTATGTATGTGCCTATATATATATATCTTTCCTATATATATCTATGTATACGAATATGTGAATTTGAATATATATATATACATTATATGACTATATATATATATATATATATATATATATATATATATATATATATATATATATATATATATATATAAAATATATATATATATATATATATATATATATATATATATATATATGTGCCTACATATATATATCTTTCCTATATATATCTATGTATATGAATATGTGAATGTGAATAATATATATACATTATATGACTAAATTGTGTGCCTTGTTAGCTTATGGTTTAGTTTTGTGCTTGGTTTAGCCAGTGACTTAGGCTATGAGTTAGTAGCTATCATGGATACTTGATTTGCATAGACTTAGTTTGTTTAGACCTAGAATTGACTAACCTAGACTAGTTGACCATTGTTGATCCAACCCTAGCTAGTTTGACACCTAGTTTGACTAGATGTTGACTTGGTTTGACCCAGAGTTGACCATGAGTTGACTTTGACCTAGATTGACCTAGAATTATGTAGATTGTATTGTAAACTTTATTTATCTTATTTTAAACACATTATAACCCATATTGCTCTATTTAAGACATTGTGACTCCGGTACAGACATCTGATATTACACTACTCTCTTTAGGGTATCAGGCGAGTACATTCTTCGATAGTTCTTTCATTTACTTGTCGATTATTGTACTTCAGTTCTAGTTAGTTCTATTGATTCTCTGTTACAAACACAATTTGATATTGTTAGATCTATTTCATGCGACACTCATTTATTCATGTCTGGCATCCATTTTTGGAACCACTACTGGCTTCACCTACTGGAATTACCCTGGAATCACTTACTGGTATCATTCATGTTCTGGCTGGACTTGTACTTATTTTCGTGTCGGGTTATGGATTCACTTGTACTTGTTGGGCGGGAAAATATTGGAGTAGACATGTGAACATTCCCAAATACTGGAATCACTCCGTTAGAATTATACTGGAATGATAGCCATCCCACACTTGGCCGAGTGTACGATGTGCCGTATTACCTACAGCCGTTTACATGTCGATCTCGATATTTTAAAACACATTGTTAGAGTATAGTCTGGACTCACCCTGGAATTATTGATCACTGACTGGACTCACCTTATACTGGACTCATCTTGTGCTAGATTCATCTGGTATTAGAGTACATTGTCTGGACTCATATTGGGATTACACTTGACTCATATTATACTGTTTGGACTTATATCATGTTACTCTAGTTCAGATAGACCTTATTTTATAGTCTTCATTGCCATGCTTCTTCTCTTGTTTACTTACCTTACTTTCCTTGTACCTTAACTGTTTCTCTACATCACTACTCGTACAAAACTGTCATGTTCATCAATATAACTGTCTATCAACTGCTTTATAGTTCTTTGTCATTTACTTAGAATTTTTTGATGAGTTGTGCTCGTTCCTGTCCTGACTGGACCTGTTGAAAATATTACAGATGATTGCCCTGATTACACTTGCCCTACTTGCCTTGGAGCAGGAGATGGCTTAGCTACCTTTGGCCCCGACACTGAGGAGTGATCGGGAGACTAGCTAGTAGACTTGGTTTAGTTTTCATGTTTTAGAACTTTAATTGTAATAAGTTGAGATATTATTTTGTTTTGAGATTGTTTGAGATTATTATTATTTAGTAGTTGGTTTTGTTGTTGTTATTTAGTCTTACTTATATACTTCTGTGTTATATTATCGTGCTTAGACTGTGATTGAGATTTCGTTATATCTATACTTGTCCTCCGTTCGGAGTTGAGATTTGACAAGTACATTATATAATTACGTGAGTTGTTGATTAGATAGTAACCTACGACAGCGTTCTACCCCCGAACTGCGGCGTAGGCTGGACGTACCCACTTCTCGTGCCCCTACACTCGGTGCGGGTCGTGATAAGATCGATACTAGAATTGGCTAATCTCGACTGAGAGTATCTTGTTTTGTACGTCAATTGAAACACTATAGATTTGAGAGTATCTTGCATTGCACTACAAGCTATAGGAGTTCTGATTGATAGTTAGCCAAGTCTAGTATTACATTTCCACACGACTCGTCGTCCTTAAATGTTCTTCTTGCAGTGTTCTTATCCTCCATACATATTATTTACTGTCATATTAGTAGGCATATTTTATGTATCTTGCTAGTCCTCTGAGGACCTGATGATCTCTTCAGGTAGCTGATTGTACGGAGTTAGTTAGCCGAGCATGTGGTAGTTGACTTCATCTGCATGATTCAGGTATTTTGTTAGTGTTATTGATTTATTATCTTTCTCGTACTTTTATGATATATCCTGCTTATCAGCTTAGCTTTATAGACTCCTATTATTCTTGGAGTCTAATCGGACATATATGCTAGTGGGCTGCAGACCACGACCCATACTTGTTCATTCTTGTCTCATATATTCTTGTGGATTGAGATATACTATAGATTACCATATTAGCCATGATACCATGATCTTGACATCTTATACGTACTCGAGTCGGGCTGGAGTCCGCTTGATACGTAGCTGGCTTGCTCACGCACTTGCATCCTGAAAAGTGGGTGCGGGTCGGGACACGTAACATGTGGTTCGGATACTATATCGGACAATGTTATGATCCGACTTATACTTACTATTGAGCAGTTTATATTTAGTATTATGGCATGTTCTTCCTGTATCTTGTTATGTTCTTCTGAGGACCAGGTAATTTCTCCAGGTGTGTGCTCTTGTGATTTTCTGTAGATATTCTAGCCAAAGTCGTGATATTCTCTATTCCATCGAAGATGATCGCTCTTGGGTCATCTTTGCTACTTTACACATTCTTTCCTTGTATTTTACTTCTCATTTAAAATGGTTGGTAGTGAATTTGTCTCCGCCCAACGACTTGTATAATGATAATTCAAAATTGATTTATGAGATCATTATTCTTTATTTTGTGGATGAGATTAGTTGTTATAGTTTTACTATATTTTATAGCTTACATATATTTTGTATACGGCTGACATGTCTACGTACCTAGTCCTACGTACTTTGGGACTGGGGTGTTAAGTAAGAGATTGCAAGCTCTCAATTAGCTTGTACCATAGTAGATTAATATCGAGCAAGAGTACTCGAGACTGGACTAGTCCTCTCAGAGGAATACTAGTATACATCATTGTGTCACAGAGTTTGATTTTCTGTTCTCTTACTTTACTATATTTTATTTATCGTCTTTTATCTGCCATAGTTTATAACTGTTTAAATTTTTATTGGTGATTATTTTTGTTGCACACGAACACACTCTATTCATCCCCCCTCTAGAGGTGCTAAACGATCCTACAATCGGTATCAGAGCAAGTTATACATATACATAACCAATCTAAAGAGTATATATATCTATGTCAGCCATTAAATCTATATTCAACGGTGAAGGACATTCCACAAATAGACCCCCACTATTTGATGGAATAAATTATACCTATAGAAAACACGGATGAGTTTCTTTCTCAAATCAACGAACTTCAATCTTTGGTCGATAGTAATAGACGGTTATAAGGAACCACCTAGAATAGTAATTGATGGTGTACTTGTAGACAAGCTACATGATAAATACAATCAACGTGAAAAGACACAGGCTAGTCTAGATGCACGAGCCATCAATGCACTATTTTGTGCAATTGACAAAACCGAGTTCAATCACATATCAACCTGTAGTACGTCTAATAAAATTTGGAGACTTCTTGAGGTAAGTCATGAAGGAACTTTCCAAGTAAAGGATTCCAAAATTAGTAGACTCTCAAGAATACGAATCCTTCAAGATAAAATCCAGTGAGTCAATTACACAGATGTTTACTCATTTCCTTAATATTACTAATCTTTTATAATATCTTGGTAAGGATTACAACAATTATGAGAATATCAGGAAGGCGCTACGGGCTCTAACCAAGAATTGGAACTCGAAGGCTACTACGATCATAGAAGGAAACGACCACACCATGATGACTTTGGAGACACTTATGGGCAAGCTCTGACGCATGAGTTGGACTTGCAAGAGTTTGAAGAAGCAACTCTCAAAGAAAAATATATTGCCTTTAAAGCACAAGCCAAAAAAGTCTTATGCAATAACTCTGACGAAGAATCATCTAATGCTGATGAACATGCCATGATGGTCAGAAACTTTAGAAAGTTCTTGAAGTTTGAAAGATCAAACAAAAAGAAGAAGGACATCCACAAAATCAACGAAGAAGAAACAATCTGCTTCGGATGTAAGAAGTCAGGGCACATAAAGAAGGACTGTCCACTGTCAAAGAAAAGCAGTCCATATGACAGATCAAGATCGAGCAGAAAAGCTATAACCGGTCGAAAGTACGCTAACACAAGCATCTGGCACGAAAGTGAAGCCTGTGAAACAGAGGGGGAAGACAGACCCAACAGCAGTACAAATGTCTGTCTGATGGATTTTATAAGGTATCCAATAATCCTCTGTACGATGATTTTACTTTCAATGAACTAGAAACTTCCTTTAGTAAACTACTTGAAGAACACATAAATTTGTTGGACAAGTACAAGCAATCTCGTAAAGAGATTAAGGTGCACACAACCGAAGTAGCTAGACTGTCTAATCTTGTTAAAGACATTAAAGAGACATCTACTACCAGTAACACAGAAGAGATAGCCAAGCTTAAAGTAGACTATCATGAGGCTATCCTCACCATTGAGAAGAAAGAAAGAGACTAAGTCAAGGTGCAAGAACTTTATGACATAGAAAGAAGAAGCATTTAGTCACTGAGCAAAGACTCATAGATATGACTGCCAAATATGAGGAGTCTTGTGTGATCTCTAAAAAATTAGAGATCAAGTTAGGCAAATAGGTCATCTCTGTTATACAACCTAAGGTTAGTCTTGATATCAAGCATACATCACAAAGGACTAAACAGAAGAAAGAACCTAAGCAATACGTTTCTCACAATCATGCTTTTACTTACAGGTTTCCAAGAAAGACGCATAGAAATATCAACACAAAAACAAAAATTACTTTTTCAAAATTTACGTGCATATATTATGGTACACATGGGCACATATTATAATATTGTAGAGCTAGAAAGCTTGTTGGCACTAAATTACTTGTTTGGATTCCTAAGACTAATCATAATGGACCCTTGAAGAAATGTGTACCAAAGGATTCATCTACTCGTTTTGTAGGTGGACCCTCAACCCTCTCATGCTAAAAGCAAGTGGATACTCGATAGCGGATATTCACGGCACATGACTGGTGATGTATCTTTATTCGCGATGCTATCGATTAAAAAAGAAGAATGTAGGAACGTGATGTAAAGCGCTATACTCTAGAGGGGGTGAATAGAGTAGGCAACGAAAAATTAGCTATTCAAAATAATTAGTCGCAAGATCACAGAAATATATCACAGATATGTAAAGTAAAAGTAGAGAGCAGAAAACAAACACAAACACAAGGAAGTATACTGGTCTCCCTCTTGTGAGGATTAATCCAGTCGAAAGAACTACAGCTTCCAGTTGAAATTCAGTATGGAAAAACACTGCAAGTTTTTATGTGAAGTTCTTACAACTTCTATAATGCAAACTTTGATATGAAGTACTCGACCAACTTCAATTGTGAAGTGTCTATCTTCAATCAAGCCTCTGATTAAAATCACTCTAAAACTTCTAGACCGTACCACACTAGCAAATGGACTAGAGGATTGTAACTGGCTTGGAATTTGAAAATAAAAGCTTCAGAAGGCTTTGGAAGACTGTAGTAGGCTTAGAGAGAAGAAAAGAGATAATGAATTGGTGTGTTAAAATGGTAGAAATTCTTCTCAATTTATAAATTTTCCAAAGGGAGCTCACTACAAGAATATAGGGCTTTTACGACGTTTTTTTCTTCCAACATTTATGCAAATGTTGGCTAAGGCATGATATTTTGATGTTCATCAATAAATGTTACAAAATATCGATATTTGTTTTTAAACGTCGAGAAACCGATGCTTGGTCAAAAATGTCAAAAATATATACTTTTGCAACATTTTTTCCAGCTTTTATGGTCAAGTCGACTTAAAAATGATATACCGACACTCGAAAATAAATGTTAAAAAGTATAAGTCACTAGTTATTAAAAATTAACTTTTTTTCCAATGCTTGATAAAAAAATTTAAAATGTGCGACTGTATAGATGATTCCTTAAAAAAATTCCTTTACTCTAATTTATTTCCCCCCTTAACCCTTCCTCCAATATTTGACCTCCTAATTTGTTTCAATCTAAACTCCTCTAGTTCCCCCAACCAGCATACTATTAGGATTTCTCCTTCTATTTTTCTAAGGTTTTACGAGAAACCCATATCGATTTTTTGAAGGAATTCCCGCCCCTAGGGGTTGATGAGAAGCAAAAACTATCTTCTCCTATACATATTGCTCCTAAATCACTCCTAAATTTCTAGGGTTTCTTCTTATTCTTGATCGATAAATAAAATTATTCAATGGCAACGATCAACTTCTCCGCAGCTCTGGCCTCCAATCTTCTTCAGAGCTCCAGAAGCATCACCAATGGCGTCTCCCTGAGATCCCTGATGTGATCTCGTTTCTCGACGGGGCAAGGTGGGAGAATGGGTCACCGCCTCCTGGCATGGTAATGAGTTTTTCACTTATATCTTTTTTATTTTTTTGTTATTTTCTGATGAAAAGAACCTGGATAAATATTTTAATTTCAATCCTGAAGCGTAGGTTTTAATAGTTCATGAACATAGGATAAAGCCTACAGATATGAAGCAATTTATTTTTATCTATATGGTAGGATGTTAGGTGGTAGAAATGACCAAGGTTTGAACTTGGTTTGGTGAATCGACGGTATTATTTTTTCAAAACTTGTTTACTATGGACTATATCTCAGAGAATTCTTTTTTATGCTTACGAGCACACCTTTCTACATGCTTCTGTCTCTGAGTTTGCTATTCTAATCGTCTTATGAAGGAGATTAAACATAGGAGGGAACTTGTAACATGTGTGTATGTTGTTCTAATTGTCCTGTGAAGGAGATTACACCTCGGTTCATTTTGTTACGAAATCTTTGTAGTGTGTTTGTGTCAGCTGACATCGTCTTCAGGCTTGTGGTTTATTATGGTGTAGGAATTTCTTTGTTATATAGTGCTACAGGCAGCATGTCACAACTAAATTTGATCTCTTTTACGGTTAACACAAATTTGCTTCTTAATGGGGATATGCATTTTTTTCTTCCATGTTTATTTCCTATAATTATATTTTTTTGCTGATGGGATGCGAAACAGCTTCCATGTCTGAGCTGGTTTTGCATCTTGATCAGTTGTAGAACTTTGTGTACTTTGTGGAAGACCTGAAGGGGCCTTGATGTAACTCCATTTTTTCTAAATAATGGAATTTGCAACACTTTTCTTATGGTCTTATGATTATTATTCTCCATTAGTTATCCTTTATTACTATTTTTAATTATCAATTTTCTATTATAATCTATTGATGATCTTATGATTAGATTATTTATTTCTTAAGGTTTTCCTAATATTTTATCTAATTTCCTATCAAGCCCAACTCACTCTTGGGCCACCAGCCCATTTGAATTTCAATCAGTTCGGATCATTATGGGTTCTGACCCAGAACCCATCATCCTCAGCTGAATATTGGGGGCGGACCCCTATCAGGTTTAAACCCGCTAACCCATCTTTACCCAAATAAATTCGACCGTTTGGTCTGATCACCAATTCATATTCTTTTCATCCATTCAAATCCCCTCTTCTCCTATGTGAATTCTTTTTCGGCGTGGATTTGTGCAGGAGAGAAGGAGCACAGCAATTTCGAGAAGCTTCTCCAATATCCCAACCGTCGAATTCCTAACCAACTTTCCCATCCTCACCGTCGATTTGTAACGGCCATCAATCCAGCTGTACTCATCTTCGCCGTCGAGGACTACCATCAACGTAGCCGAAGCAAGCTCAGCCACTCAATCGTAAACGTCGTTCCCTTTCCCCGGTTATAAATAGACGGGGAGTCCTCCTTCTTTTTTACATTACATTTGACGGCGAAGCCGTGTTGCGTTCATCTCTGGTTCCTCTCCTTCGTCTTCTTCCCGAGTTCAGTGACGACAGCCATGGCGACCTCTCCTTTCCTCAGTAAGTTCTTCGAGTTGTTCTTCATTTTCTCGATTAATCTTGTTCCTTTCGGATTATAATTCTCGATTTGGTGAATTGATGAAGCAGAACACTCTTTCAGTGGGACGGAGAGCAGTGATTGCGTCCTTGAACTTCGATCACACAAAGCTTGGTGATTGATCCATCGATTCGTAAGTTCGTTTATTCCTTTTGAATTCTCCTGATCCTTCTCTGTTAGATCGATCCGTGACGATGGATCTTGTGATAAGGATCAACTCTGTTCTCTGGAAATCGTGATCGGTGTGGACCGTCAATTATAGCAGTACAAGAACGATCGGTGGATCGACTATTCTGTGGTGAGTATCCTGTTAGTCCCGGGGCTTGATCAAAGATGGTAAAACAGATGCAACAAAGATCTACGATGATATAAATACCAAATAACCCAATTACAATATGGAGGAGGAAAATAGAGAAGAGAAGATCTCTCGTTCTTTCTTGCAAACGTGTTGGAATTGGGACAGAACGAGTTACAAT
The DNA here is from genome assembly GCA_029216955.1 of Iris pallida. Taxonomy (NCBI): domain Eukaryota; kingdom Viridiplantae; phylum Streptophyta; class Magnoliopsida; order Asparagales; family Iridaceae; genus Iris; species Iris pallida. The sequence goes on along the minus strand of JANAVB010010198.1, from coordinate 11,849,346 downwards.
AATCTAGAGAGAGATGAGAAGAAGAACAATGCTGGGGTGTCAAAACACCGTTGCTCAAAGCAAGATTCGCCCTACACGATCTGCTTCCAGGAACCAGCAAGTTTGAAGAACTTGTGGAACGCTCGAAGTCACCTCTGTTCTGACTCCTCGGATGGACTTGCAATGGCGGCAGCAGCTCTCTCTCTCTATTTCTCCTTTTCTGACTTATATTTTTTGTAGCACCGACAAAGTAGGCCAGAAGAGAGTATTTATAGAGAGAGGGTGGAAACCCTAGCCGCCTATTCAGTTATGGAAAGATTGAATCAAATTCCAAAAAGATAGCAACAAAATTAATTCAAATCCCACAAAGATAGGAACGAAATTAATTCAAATCCTACAAAGATAGGATCTGAATTAATCGCATTGATTCAGCCTTACCATAACTGACTTGTAATCTGCACAGTCAGCGGAGCCCTCCATGCGACAACAGCAGCCTGGCCGCTTGAGCCTCATGGCCGTATGGACCACATGAGCCGCATGAACCGCATGGGCCGTATGGACCGCATGAGCCGCATGGACCGCATGAGCCGTATTGCCGCATGGACCGCATGGACCGCATGTGCCGCATGGACCGCATGGCCGAATGAGCCGCATGGACCGCATGGCTGTATGGACCGCATGAGCCGCATGAGGCCGCATAAGACCGCATGGCCGCATATCAGTCGCAAAAGACCGCATGACTGCTGACGTGCTAAGTGCAAAGTGCGCCAACAAAACGCCACATTACGCCTCATGAGCCCATGAGCCCGAGTCCGAGTCCGAGTCCGAGTCGCTAAGCCCCTTTGGGGCTTAGCTCCAAATGGAATTAATCCAAGAGAATGACAAAATCATTAATGCTTAATCCTTGGAGCCTTATTCTTATCTCCTAGTAAAATCACCCACATGGTTCCCTCCTTAGGGTCACCACCCCATGTGCATCTCTCAACAACATACCCAAGTATATATGTTGAGATAACTCATGGTGCATTTCCGATGTGGGACTAAAATTTACAAGGCATGTTGAGAGCAAGCTCTCTCCATGTAAAGAAAGCACCAATAATCCCCCATATATCACAACATATATATGTGTCCAGGGTTGAGCGTTCCCCACAGTAACTGTCCATTTTGTATTAGGATAGATGTCGCTGACGACTTGAATCTTCCCGCATGGGTTAAATAACAATGTGATACAAGAATGGACTACGCCTTGAATTCTGCACCATAATTGTAATTCTTCCCACTCACAAAGTGTAGTTACGTGTGCTTCTGGCTGCATATTAAAGGCCCTATGCCAGCCTGGTTTCAGTATATAATTTTGGGCGTCTACAAGTTTACCCTTAAGAGACGGCCTGATATCTCTTTCCATACACTATAGGTGAGTTCTTTATTAAAGAGATGGCATGAAGCCTTGCGCTTCCTTGCGGTGCTACGCCGCTATGACATGGCCTGAAGCCGAGGCATTACCCCTACCTGGGAACCTCATCGTAGTGTCATACTACTGTAGCATGAGGTCACAAGCCTCTTTGTAGTGCCAAACTACCCAGCATGAAGCCTAAGGCTTCCTTGCGGTGTTATGTCGCAACGACATGGCTTGCAATGCCGAGGCTTTACCCGTACCTGGGTACCTCATCGTGGTATCGTGCCACTGTAACATGGGGCCATCCTCCCCTTTATAGTGATGTCTATAACTCTTTAAATTACGTCATACAGCATTAGGCTACCTGTCTATTTGCGGTGCTACGCCGCTGTGACTTGGCTTGCAAAGCCGAGGCATTACCCCTACCTGGGAACCTCATGGTGGAGTCACTCTACTGTAGCATGGAGTTTCACTCCTTGTAGTGCTGCTCTACCGTGCTTCCTGTAAAGCATACCAGGCACTCTGCCTGAGAACTCATTAAGGCGTTTAAGCCAACCTTCCACAGGATCTATTTTTCTGCAGAAAAAATACATAGTCGACAACAGTGGTTATGGGTCTGTATCCCTTCCATGTTCCAGAGAATAAGTATCCACTGCTACCTGATAGTTTCCCAGTCAGTGATCCTCCTTTGAACCAAAAGTTAGATGCCTAGTAGATTTCTCTTTAAACTAATAGCATAAAACTTTATGGTAGGATTACAAAGACACACTATCAGAATGCCTTCAAGCCCATTTTACAAGCTGTGTCATCGACCAACTGGCACTTGAGGCCTTTTGTGAACGGATCTGCCAGGTTCTCCTGACTCCGAACATCAACCACTGTAATTACACCTCTTTTGATAAGATCGTGTACTGCCCTGTGCTTCAACCGCACAGTCCTCTTCTTTCCGTTGAAGAGGTCATTTGATGCCACCGTCGCAGTCGCCTGGTTGTCACAGTATATTGATATTACCGGTATCTGAGCCCCAACCACTAGAAGATCATACATGAGCTTCCGAAGCCATTCTGCTTCATCTGCTGTAGTTTCAAGTGCATAGAATTCAGATTCCATGGAGGAACGAGAGAGTATAGTCTGCTTCTTCGACTTCCACGATATAGCAGCTCCACCCAAGAAAAAGACATATCCACCTGTGGATCTCTCGCTTTCTACCTCTGAACACCAGCTAGCATTACTGAAGCCTTCTACTACTGTCGGATACCCGTTGTAGTGCAGTACATATGTCTGAGTCTTCTTGAGATATCTTATCACCCGCTTTACAGCTTTCCAGTGCTCAACTCCTGGGTTACTTGTGAACCGACTCAGCAATCCCACGGCAAAAGCTATGTCAGGCCTTGTGGCAGTTGTTGCGTACATCAAACTTTCGATAACGCTAGAATACTCCAGCTGCCTGACGCTTTCCTTCGAGTTTGGCTTCAGCTTCTGATCACACCTGTATGGCGTATCGAACCCTGGAAGATCCTTATAGCCATAGCGTGTGAGCATCTTCTCAATGTAGTGAAATTGTGACAGTGCTACTCCAGTGTCTGTCCGGATGATCTTTATGCCCAAGATGACATCTGCATCCCCCAAGTCCTTCATACTGAACTTGGTTGAGAGGAACTTCTTTGTCTCTGTGACACAGCTTATATCTGTACCTAGGATTAGCATGTCGTCCACGTACAGACAAACGATGACTCCTCTTCCATCAGCGAACTTTGTGTAAACACATTTGTCCGTCTCGCTGACTCTGTAGCCGTTTGACCTAATAACTTTGTCAAACTTCTCGTGCCATATCTTGGGAGCTTGCTTCAAACCATACAATGATTTCACCAACTTGTAGACTTTGTCTTCAAGGCCTTTGACGACAAATCCATCTGGCTGTTGCATATAAATCTCTTCGGTCAGCTTCCCATTCAGGAATGCTGTCTTTACATCCATCTGATGTATCACCAACTTATGTATAGCTGCTAGAGCGATTAACATCCTGATGGTGGTCATCCGAGCTACTGGAGTGTACGTGTCAAAGTAGTCTATCCCCTATTTCTGAGAAAATCCCTTGGCTACCAGCCTGGCCTTGAACTTGTCAATAGTTCTATCTGCCTTCATCTTCTTCTTGAAGATCCATTTACATCCGATGGGTTTTTCTCCTTCAGGTAGATCTACCAACACCCATGTGTTATTGGAGGTGATAGAGTCAAACTCGTCATTTACTGCCTCCTTCCAGAAGATAGCATCTCTGGTCTTTATCGCCTCATCATAGGTAAGCGGATCTGTTTCCACATGATAGGTGACAATGTCATCTCCGAAGTCTTTCGGTCTCCTCGCTCGCTTAGCTGTCTGCTCTGCGAGTTCTGGTACAAGAGTTGTTTCATCAACAACAACTTCTTCTTGGACTACTGGCCCGTATGAGATTTCAATCTCATTTGCACCTACATCATTTTTCGGAATGTCCGAAAGAACAATGTTTTTATCTTTTGCAAACTTGTCTTCAAAGTATTCAGTATTGCGAGATTCGATGATATGATTTGACTCAATATCAAGAAATCTCCTAGCATCACTCTTCTCGGCATACCCCAAGAAGATCGCCTTCGTAGTCCTTGTCCCTAGCTTCTGAATCTTCAGATCTGGAAGCTTCACCTACGCCAGACACCCCCACACTCGAATAACATTCAAGTTTGGTCTGACTTTGAACCAGAGTTCATGAGGAGTTACGTCTGAAGTTGCATATGGCACTCTATTTAGAATAAAAGTGGCCGTCAATGCAGCTTTTCCCCAGTAGCATTTAGGAAGACCCGCGGTTAGCATCATTGAGTTCATCATTTCTGTCAACGTTCTGTTCTTCCTCTCCGCTACTCCATTGGATTGAAGAGAATATGGAGCAGTAGTCTCGTATATGATTCCATGTTCTTTGCAGAACGATGCAAATTCATGAGACCTGTACTCCACACCTCGATCACTTAACCTCTTGAGTTGTTGTCTAGTCTGCCGTTCAGCTTCGGCCCTGAACTCTCTGAACTTCTCGAAGGCTTCATCTTTAGACTTGAGCAAGTAGACGAACGCGTATTTTGAGAAGTCGTCGATGAAGGTTATGAAATACTTCATCCCGGCCTTCGTGGAGAAATGTTTGAAGTCACAGATATCGGAGTGCACCAACTCCAGAAGATCTGTGCTTCGATTGACCCGATGAAAGGGTTTCCTAGTGATCTTCGTCTGAGCACACACTTCACACTTCTTCACCTTACCCCCACATTTGGAGATAAGTCCTAGACTAGACATATTGTTAATTCTTTTACAATGAACATGTCCTAGTCTATTATGACACAACTCAAGAGAATAATCAGAAAATGCAACTACATCAATGTCTTCAAACTAGTTGACAAGCTGAATTTTAAACATTCCTTCAGTTAGATAAGCCTTCCCGAATTTTGTTCCCTTCTTGGACATCACCATCTTACCAGCATTGATGTCCATCCTCAAGCTTGCGTTGTAGAGCAGGCTCCCAGAGATCAGGTTCTTAGCAATCGCCGGAACATGCTTCACACCTTGAAGCGTCAGAGTGTTCCCAGAAGTGAGTTTCAGTTCCACGGTCCCGATCCCCAGAACTTCAGCTTGGGCCTGGTTCGCCATGACAACCTTTTCAGATATCGGCTGGTACGTGACGAACCATTCCTTGCCAGAACAGACATGGCAAGTCGCACCAGTGTCTATCCACCAGTCAGAGTTAACCCCCACAGTAGTGACCTGTCCGATTATAGCAACAATGTTAGAAACTAATGAAACCTTATTAGGCTCACCTTTCTCTGATTATTTAGGCTTAGATCTGTATTCACTCTTGTAGTGGCCTTTCTTGCCACAATTGTAACAAGTCACGTGGGGCTTAGTCTTCTGTTGCTTGAAAGAAGGACCCTTCACTTTTAGATTAGTGAAGTCCTTCTTCTTGGGATGAGAAGCCGCCTGCTTCCCCTTGGGATCTCTCGTCTGCACAAGATTGGCTTTAGCCAACTGTTTGGACAGAGTGTCCACCTTCTGTTGGGAACGCATCTCATCCTCAACATGGATCTCTTGAAGTAGATCTCCCAAGCTAATATCTAGCTTATTTCTGTGCATCCTTGCATAGAAGGTACTCCATCCAGCAGGAAGTTTTGAGACGATCCCTCCGACGACAAACTTGTCGGGAAGGGGCATCTCTTCGTCTTCCAGTTTCTGACGCAGTGTAACCCAGTTTCTGAAAAGAGGGTAATTTTAAAATTTTGTATTTAAAACATTTAATTATGGTAATTAGTTTAATAATATGATTTTTGGTAATTTTTAATAATTTTTAAACAATTTAAAAACTGGTTGAGTCATGACTTGTGATTTTAGGTGTTTTGCTAAGTGAGCCGTAGTGACTGTCTGCCCTAGAGCCTAACCATGTGGGTAGAGATTTTGTTAGTACATTTAGCTTGAGGGTATTTTGGTCATCTTGCATTATTGAATTTATTATAATTATTTAGAATTAAATGTATATATTATTTGGAATGGTGTGATTTGATATTATTTATTTATTGCCTTGTGTTTATGGTTAGCCTAACCTAGATTGGACCTAACCTAGATGAGTCATGACTAACTTAGTGAGCCACTTTGAGAATTAGATGAGTTGGTTAAGGGGTTAAGTCAAGTTTAGTCATGGTTAAGTGATTTGCAAAGGACTAAGATAGAACCTTTTGTTCTAGGCCATCTATTCCCCCTTGATTCAATCCTAGCCATAGGATGAAACCTAAAAACCCTAACCCTAACTTTATGACCAGCCAAGTGACCCCCCCTTGCCTATATAATGCCTCCTTGGGGATTGAGCCTCTTTCTTTAATAGTTCTTCATTTTCTTAAGGAAATAGGTAAGCCTTTTTTAATTCTTTCCTAGTTTAATCAATAGGACTCCTTTTTGAATGAAATTTCTTCCATTAGGACCTAATCATTGTTCTTTTACTGTTGGTGGAGCCCAATCTCATATTTGCATTTGATTTGATTGATTTAGTGGCTTGTGGAATTTCCCTCTTTGAAGAGCTTTTGAGGGCTTGTGATACATAGAGGTAACTCTCTACTTTCACCATGGAATTCTGATTTAATTGCATATATAGGGAGCCCTAGACCTAACCTAACTATAGGAATAGGAATTCCTAGGTTTTTGTGTCGTTTCGTGTCCTAACAGGACACGTATCAGTGTCCTGTTTATTGTGTTTGTGATAATGCCTCAATGGAACTTTTTGTGTTAATTTCGAATTGTAATTGAATAGAAATTTAGTTTTTGATGTCGCTTATCCATTTATGTAACTCTGAGATGATTTCGTATTTGTGTCGTATCGTTTGGACACTCGTGCACACGCACTTGGACACGCGCGCGCGGGGCTACAGTAATCCCCTGCATATCGGGGTCCATTTCTCGGGACATAGGACACGTCGTATCCTCAAATTTTGGGGGAAACTTGGGGCAATGTCTGCCACCAAGCTCCCAAAGTTTGGAAGCTTCTCGTGGGCTGTGCACTGAGAAATCGGGGCCGCACTGGCCGCGCCCTGTCGCACGCAGGCAGCTGTATACACGCACAGACACGCGCACAAACACGTGTTCGTGTCCACTCTGGACACGTCGTGGACACATTGTGGTGGGTCCACTGTGTAGCCCTACACGTGGGCTACACGTGTGCAAAACCACGCGTCATGAGGAGTCGTGTGTCGTGTCCACGACCTCAGTGAACACGTGCACGACGATTGGCCTAATTGTGCACTATTTTCATGTTCTATGTGATTGTACACGTTTGTGTCCACTTGGGTGGACACAAACACACCACATGACACGTACACCATGTGTTCTCACTTTACCAACCACTGTATTACTGTTTTAACTCAATTTCATTGTTCAATCCTCAATTTTTTCTATTTTTCTGAAACAGTGTTCTTCACTGTTATTTTCCAGTTTTCAAATCGATTTTGGGTGATCATTTTAGCTAATTAAATGATGTTAATTACTTGGTTTTAGACCTTGAATATGTTGTGTCTATGCATGCACTACTTGGGTGTGAAAATTGGGTTTGAGTTGATTGGTGGATTGGTTGATTCCTTAATTTCTCTGATACTTGTTACTGTGTGAATACTCAAGTGCTAATTCATTTAATTATATTTCCTTAATGTAAATTATATGTATACATATGTATGTTGATGGTTATTCCATGTTTGGGTGATTGGAGGAAGGTTTTTGTTTGATTTGGGTTTCGAAATTCAAAACTGAAAACTGTGAACTGTCCATAGTATCCTAATTTTTCCAGATTTTCGAAAATAAGATTTGTCATTAATTTCTACCTATTAAACACTGTTAATTACTTGTTATTAAGACCTTAATATGTACACACATGTGGATCCTAAGTGTGTGTCAAAATTTGATTGATTTGGATGAGTTTTGGACTTAAAATCTGAGATTATGTGTATCAGTAAAATGCTCACTGTTTTGGTTCCTGTTAGATTTCATTTAATGGTTAATAACATGTTTTATGTTATGTTTTGATCTACTATACAATAAACCTCATGTTTAGGACAGTTATGATGCCATGTATAGCTTCTCACTGTTTTTCCAGTTTTCTTACAAACTGAGAATAAGGTTTTCCTGTATGCATTGATGTGTTCCTTCCCTTTGAAACATATAACTTGCAATATTGTTCTTTTCCTTTTGAATCACTGTTGGACCTAGAAATTAATTTCCTTTGCATTCATGTGCTAAACCTGAAATGTGTATTCCTAAACTGATTTGTTGGGGTTTCTTATCTATTTCCATCGTGCTACATTCTACCTTAGTTTGTGATTGAGTTGTACCTCTGTGTTGGACTCCTTTTGGAGAGTACTACATATTAGCTAGTTATAGTTCATGACCTAGAACAATGTTCTACCGCCGACACTGCGACGTAGGCTGGGCGCTGTTACGTACTTGTACCCTTACGGTGTGTGCGGGTCGTGACACATTTTTAGTGGTGGCCCACGCAGGTCGAGTTTGTGTATTGGTATTCGAACTAGAGTACCACTACAGCCTGCAGTAGGATTAGGAGTTATTTTGAGGTACTCAATCACATTAGGAAAAACTCTAACTGGATTCCTGCTATCTGAATTCCTGATACTTCCTTGAATAACTGTCCTCCCTTGAATTATCGTTTCTATCTCAGTATTGATTCCTTGTTTGATCTGTCTCCAGGATGGTGATGGAGACACGATCGCATCGCTCTGGCTCAGCAGACGCTGGTGAGAGGCCTACCACCCCTCACCCGATTGTGGATGCTGGGACCACAGCACCCCCTATTTCTGTTCATATAGGAGCTTCTGCAGCTTTTGGGAGTGCACCTCTACCTGTCCGGAGGTCTTCCCCCGTCATTCCAGATATGACTCAGCAGCAGTTACCTTCAGGGACAGTAGATGCGGCTCAGATGTTTACCCTCTTCCAGCGATTCATGGAGTTTCAGCAACAGATTCAGCAGAGCCAGTCTGCTGATATCCGACAGAGCATACAAGATACTCACCCGTTGGTTAGGACGACAGTGGAGCTGGTGGCTGCTCAGCCACAGGGAGGCCAGATGCAGCCGTATCAGCCAAGGACTCCAAACATCCATTCCTTTAAGAAGATGGGACCCCGAGACTTCAAGGGTACAGAGGGCATCATATACGCCGACGATTGGATAGAGCACATTGAGGAGATACTCAGATTGGCACAGATACCAGCAGGATTGCAGATCGAGGCAGCCGCCAGTCAGATGCAGGACTTGGCCCGTACTTGGTACCAGACGGACCCGAGGGTTGGTACAGCCGGTCAGACTTGGGCAGCATTCAAGAAACTATTCAAGGAGAAATTCTTTCCTGATACAGCTCTCCGTGCTCTAGAGGCGCAGTTCGAGAGTTTGGTTCAGGAGAACCAAACCGTTGAGGAGTATGCTGGAGAGTTAAGCCGTTTGAGCAGATTCATCGAGGATCTTACCGAGGTCGGGAAGGCGAGGAAGTTCCGCAGGGGTTTGATCAGGGAAATCAAGTCATATACCAAGAGCGACCGCGATGCCACTTTCGAGCAGGTTCTAGTAGGAGCCATGACAGCGGAGGACGATCTTGGACTGAAGGAGAAGAGGAGACTAGATACTCAAGAAGCCAGTGGTAGTGCAGGCCCGGCCAAGAGGCCCCACCTACAGATTCAGCAGCAGGTGCCCCATTTGCAGAGTCAGCAGCAGTATCTGCAGCAGATGCTACCTCTGCAGTTTCAGCAGCAGTACCAGCAGTCGAGGGTCTACCTCCAGCAGCGGCAGTTTCAGGACCGTATACCCTTTCAGCAGACACAACAGCCACAGATTCAGTAGCAGGCCCCGGTACAGCAGCTAGTTATTATTTGTCCCTTCTGTAAGAGACCAGGGCATGGTTGGGGCGAATGCCAGAAGAGGTTGGGCAGATGTTTGCTTTGTGGAGGATCCGATCATCGTCTAAGAGAGTGTCCCGAGTCATCAGGACAGACAGATCAGGAAGCAGGAGCTAGGGCTCCTGTAGACCAGCAGACAGGATTACCTTTACCGACTCAGCAGCAGAGGTATATGCAGCATCAGCAGCAGGCCAGAGGAGGCCAGCGAGGGCGAGCTTTCGCTAGGACAGTCGAAGATGCTCAGGCCAGTAGAGATCTTGCTGCAGGTTCCGATCTATTCAATTTTCTTTTCGCAATTGCCTCTCATACTGCCTTGAAATTTCGATTCTTCTGTTCCTTGTTGATTTATCAATTTTGTCCTATTGTTCTCATGTTATGTTTGATTTTCTTTGGAGATGAATCATATGGGCTAGGTCACCCAGTTATGGAATCTAGAATCTTCGATAGTCGTGTTAGCTGGCATGGTGAGGACATATAGTCAGATTTAGGACGTATTTCTCGAGTGTGGGAATTTAAGATTTTCGCTGCCAAGCATGCGGCAATGCGAAAATTTTAAATACCATGATTTTAGAGGTATGTGCCTTAGTCGAGGACTCTATGATTATCGTAGCCTTGCTCGCTAGCATGACAAAGATTCTGAGTATCATGATTTTGGACAGACGCATATGATTATCTGACGGTATGTTTGAGACTTTGATTGTGGGGTGTTTGACCTAGAAGGACTGCTACCATCTTAAATTTCGAGGACAATTTTTATAAGGTGGGTAGGATTGTAACACCCAGTTTCTGAAATGAGGGTAATTTTAAAATTTTGTATTTAAAATATTTAATTATGGTAATTAGTTTAATAATATGATTTTTGGTAATTTTTAATAATTTTTAAACAATTTAAAAACTGGTTGAGTCATGACTTGTGATTTTAGGTATTTTGCTAAGTGAGCCGTAGTGACTGTCTGCCCTAGAGCCTAACCATTTGGGTAGAGATTTTGTTAGTACATTTAGCTTGAGGATATTTTGGTCATCTTGAATTATTGAATTTATTATAATTATTTAGAATTAAATGTATATATTATTTGGAATGGTGTGATTTAATATTATTTAATTATTGTCTTGTGTTTATGGTTAGCCTAACCTAGATTGGACCTAACCTAGATGAGTCATGACTAACTTAGTGAGCCACTTTGAGAATTAGATGAGTTGGTTAAGGGGTTAAGTCAAGTTTAGTCATGGTTAAGTGATTTGCAAAGGACTAAGATAGAACCTTTTGTTCTAAGCCTTCTATTCCCCCTTGATTCAATCCTAGCCATAGGATGAAACCTAAAAACCCTAACCCTAACTTTATGACCAGCCAAGAGACCCCCCTTGCCAATATAATGCCTCCTTGGGGATTGAGCCTCTTTCTTTAATAGTTCTTCATTTTCTTAAGGAAATAGGTAAGCCTTTTTTAATTCTTTCCTAGTTTAATCAATAGGACTCCATTTTGAATGAAATTTCTTCCATTAGGACCTAATCATTGTTCTCTTACTGTTGGTGGAGTCCAATCTCAGATTTGCATTTGATTTGATTGATTTGGTGGCTTATGGAATTTCCCTCTTTGAAGAGCTTTTGAGGGCTTGTGATACATAGAGGTAACTCTCTACTTTTACCATGGAATTCTGATTTAATTGCATGTATAGGGAGCACTAGACCTAACCTAACTATAGAAATAGGAATCCCCAGGTTTTTGTGTCGTTTTGTGTCCTTACAGGACACGTATCAGTGTCCTGTTCATTGTGTTTGTGATAATGCCTCAATGGAACTTTTTGTGTTAATTTCGAATTGTAATTGAATAGAAATTTAGTTTTTGATGTCGCTTATCCATTTATGTAACTCTGAGATGATTTCGTGTTTGTGTCGTGTCATTTCGATACTCGTGCACACGTACTTGGACACGCGTGTGCGGGGCTACAGTAATCCCCTGCATATCGGGGTCCATTTCTCTGGACACAGGACACGTCGTATCCTCAAATTTTGGGGGAAACTTGGGGCAATGTCTGCCACCAAGCTCCCAAAGTTTGGGAGCTTCTCGTGGGCTGTGCACTGAGAAATCAGGGCCGCACTGGCCGCGCCCTGTCGCGCACAAGCAGCTGTGTACACGCACAGACACGCGCACAAACACGTGTTCGTGTCCACTCTGGACACGTCGTGGACACATCGTGGTGGGTCCACTGTGTATCCCTACATGTGGGCTACACGTGTGCAAAACCACGCGTCATGAGGAGTCGTGTGTCGTGTCCACGACCTTAGTGAACACGTGCACGACGATTGGCCTAATTGTGCACTGTTTTCATGTTCTATGTGATTGGACACGTTTGTGTCCACTTGGGTGGACACAAACACACCACATGACACGTACACCATGTGTTCTCACTTTACCAACCACTGTATTACTGTTTTAACTCAATTTCATTGTTCAATCCTCAATTTTTTCCATTTTTTTGAAACAATGTTCTTCACTGTTATTTTCCAGTTTTCAAATCGATTTTGGGTGATCAATTTAGCTAATTAAATGCTGTTAATTACTTGGTTTTAGACCTTGAATATGTTGTGTCTATGCATGAACTACTTGGGTGTAAAAATTGGGTTTGAGTTGATTGGTGGATTGGTTGATTCCTTAATTTCTCTGATACTTGTTACTGTGTGAATACTCAAGTGCTAATTCATTTAATTATATTTCCTTAATGTAAATTATATGTATACATATGTATGTTGATGGTTATTCCATATTTGGGTGATTGAAGGAAGGTTTTTGTTTGATTTGGGTTTCGAAATTCAAAACTGAAAACTGTGAACTGTCCATAGTATCCTAATTTTTCCAGATTTTCGAAAATAAGATTTGTCATTAATTTCTACCTATTAAACACTGTTAATTACTTGTTATTAAGACCTTAATATGTACACACATATGGATCCTAAGTGTGTGTCAAAATTTGATTGATTTGGATGAGTTTTGGACTTAAAATCTAAGATTATGTGTATCAGTGAAATGCTCACTGTTTTGGTTCCTGTTAGATTTCATTTAATGGTTAATAACATGTTTTATGTTATGTTTTGATCTAATATACAATAAACCTCATGTTTAGGACTGTTATGATGCCCTGTATAGCTTCTCACTGTTTTTCCAGTTTTCTTACAAACTGAGAATGAGGTTTTCCTGTATGCATTGATGTGTTCCTTCCCTTTGAAACATATAACTTGCAATATTGTTCTTTTCCTTTTGAATCACTGTTGGACCTGGAAATTAATTTCCTTTGCATTCATGTGCTAAACCTGAAATGTGTATTCCTAAACTGATTTGTTGGGGTTTCTTATCTATTTCCATCGTGCTACATTTTACCTTAGTTTGTGATTGAGTTGTACCTCTGTGTTGGACTCCTTTTGGAGAGTATTACATGTTAGCTAGTTATAGTTCATGACCTAGAACAGCGTTCTACCGCCGACACTGCGGCGTAGGCTGGGCGCTGTTACGTACTCGTACCCTCACGGTGGGTGCGGGTCGTGACACGCAGCTTCAGAAATTCCTTCACCTGTGGGAGCATGGACTTTTCGTCCTCAAAGAGCAATTTGTGATATTTTTCAACCACAAACATCTTGCTCCTGTTCCTGTCTTCTTCATACAGATTTTCTACAGACTCCCATATGTCTCTGGCAAGTTCCTTCTTCGAGTAGGATTCTGCCAGGGAATCCTCCATAGCATTCAGGATGAGAAGCCTGCAGATACTATTTTTCCTTCTCCACTTGGCCTGGCGTTTGGTAGCCGCGTTGATTACGGCAGTAGATCCAGTGTCTGGAATAGAGGGTTCTTCCTCCAACAGAACATGATCAACGTCTTTCAGTTGAAGAGTTAGGTAAACCTTTCTCTTCCAGACTTGATAATGCTCTCCATCGAACTTTTCCAACTTGCAGAAGTCCGATTGGAGGAGCGAAGCATTAATGTTTTCCATCTACACGGATCTTGCTTCGAGATTGATAGTCCCGGGGCTTGATCAAAGATGGTAAAACAGATGCAACAAAGATCTACGATGATACAAATACCAAATAACCCGATTACAATATGGAGGAGGAAAATAGAGAAGAGAAGATCTCTCGTTCTTCCTTACAAACGTATTACAATTGAGACAGAACGAGTTACAATAATCTAGAGAGAGATGAGAAGAAGAACAATGCTGGGGTGTCAAAACACCGTTGCTCAAAACAAGATTCGCCCCACACGATCTGCTTCCAGAAACCAGCAAGTTTGAAGAACTTGTGGAATGCTCGAAGTCACCTCTGTTCTGACTCCTCGGATGGACTTGCAATGGCGGCAGCAGCTCTCTCTCTCTCTTTCTCCTTTTCTGACTTATATTTTTCGTAGCACCCACAAAGGAGGCCAGAAGAGAGTATTTATAGAGAGAGGGTGGAAACCCTAGCCGCCTATTCAGTTATGGAAAGATTGAATCAAATCCCAAAAAGATAGCAACGAGATTAATTCAAATCCCAAAAAGATAGGAACAAAATTAATTTAAATCCCACAAAGATAGGATCTGAATTAATCGCATTGATTCAGCCTTACCATAACTGACCGCATGAGGCCCATGCCGCATAAGACCGCATGGCCGCATAAAGACCACATGGCTGCTGACGTACTAAGTGCAAAGTGCGCCAACAAAATGCCACATTACGCCTCATGAGCCCATGAGCCCGAGTCCGAGTCCGAGTCGCTAAGCCCCTTTGGGGTTTAGCTCCAAATGAAATTAATCCAAGAGAATGACAAAAGCATTAATGCTTAATCCTTGGAGCCTTATTCTTACCTCCTAGTAAAATTACCCACATGGTTCCCTCCTTAGGGTCACCACCCCATGTGCATCTCTCAACAACATACCAAAGTATATATGTTGAGATAACTCATGGTGCATTTCCGATGTGGGACTAAAATTTACAAGGCATGTTGAGAGCAAGATCTCTCCATGTAAAGAAAGCACCAACATATCCGGATCGGTTTCCCTGTTTACACGGATCAAATCAGCGTCAGAATGTTATTAATCCATTTGAGTTCTAAAATTGTTTCTTGGTTTGATATTTCAGTCTCTGAGCGATCAATCCCTGTTTCTTGAAATTTCGAGCAGAAATTATTTCGAGTGAGTTTTCAGATCAGATCTGGGTTTTTTCCTTCAGTTTCTGATCGAACAAAACAGAGGAAGTCATGAAAATTGCTCTTGTTTTCATGCATGTATGGTGTTTGGCTTAATGCCGGTTTACCTGTGCTAGCTTAGACACGCGGGGAAGAGTATCTGGCGGACACTCATATTGGCAACTCTACAGGTATTCAGCTGTAATATCTTATTGGAAATAACTTTTTGTTTGCGTATATCAGAGGTCGAGCGAGGTCATGTGACGTTGGGACGTGTTGACATCATTGGTTTACTATCGGACTACGGGACACTGGAAGGAAGCTGGCAGACATGGGAAAACAAGTGTGATGGAAGGATGGTGTTTGTAACTACGGGTTGATGACCGTTGGGTTGATAGTTTAAATTAGGATGAGTATGGCATGAATGTTACTGTGTTAGAAGACAGTTTGAATTCGTTAGCCGTTGTAGTGTTAGGTTATTTTGAACTTTTGTTACTATTGACCACTTGGGCATGACCTAAAGAATTGATGTTGCAGTTACTGATAATCGTGAGAATGACAAATGTAACCTTAGTGTCGACCAATAGCAAGTTTGAACATTATAGGTCTTTGGTTAATTAGAGCTTCTGACCAATTCATATTTACTTAGTAAGTTAGTATTGGTTAAAAAACCTTACTTAGTTGAGTCTAGGGAATAAGAGGGTTAGTAGTCTTAGAGCTTGTTTAGGAATTATTTAGAATGTTTTCTAAATACTCTTCCTATTTATAGGTGATCTAAAGACTTGACCAAATTCCAGAAGAAAGGCAAGTACCTATACTCGATCATCACATGCATGCATTCATATTGCACATTGACTTGTTTGTACTTTCTTGTACTTGCTTGCATTCGTTTCGTGTCGGGGAGGGAAGAACACCAAAGGGCATGTAGTCACCTAAGCCTGAGCGTGTAGTCGTGTCACGACCCGTACCCAGTGTAGGGACATGAGAAGTGGGTACGTCCAGTCTACGCCACAGTGTCGGCGGTAGAACGCTGTCCTAGGTCAATCATCTAACAATATAAGGTACCTGTACAGTATATACACTCTGAATGGAGGTGACATAGCAGAATACGGTCTCAATCACATCTAAGGCAGAATACGATAAGATAGCTAGATATGAAATAAAATAAAATAAAATGAATCCACAGAGATACAACCAGATAGAAGTCTAAGTGTCTAAGATATCACGAATCCAGATAACATCTCAAATCTCAAATACAGTAATCCATAGAGTAAATAGGTACATCTGAAAATGACTAATCTAAACTAGTGGTGTGTCATCCACTGCTAAGGGGTCCTGCTGCTGATCCAGGTCACAGCAATCCTCTATGGTAGTCCCATAATACGTGGAACAGAACACCTCGTCCTCATCCTCTGTAATATTTTCAACAGGTCCAGTCAGGATAGGAGTGAGCACAATACATCTCAATAAATCATAACAGGTTAGGGATGTACATGAAAACATGAGAGATATTTGTAAACTGGAAATATATATATATATATATATATATATATATATATATATATATATATATATATATATAAGAACTGTAAGTGACTAGTGATTTAGAGCACAATATGGTTATGTAAATGGTACAATGTTGTACACGAGTAATCTACAAAGGTTATACACGAGTAAGCTACAAGATTGTGTACATAACCACTTCTATTCCCCCGTCCCCAATCAATACACAAGGATCCAGTCAAGTTATGTTATTGCACATGATAAGGAATATACACGAAGGTCATGTGAGCACATGAGAGTACACGATTTGTACACGAATATCACAAATACAAGGAGTACACGATGCTCATGATAAAGTACACGAACATAAAATACCCGATGTATCTGCTAAGGGGATAACATCGCACGATAAGATCCATATAATACTAATCCATGTTATCAATGTGTCAGCATCAAGTAAAGTAATCTAAAGCAGGAAATATAATCTTAAACAAAATATGAAATGATCAGAGAATGTACTCGCCTGATATCCTAAATATCTGAAAAGAATATACTGTCCGAGGAGTGGTGTCTGGCTCCTGTAGAACAGTACAAGTCACTACATGTCCAAAATAGTATAATAGACTGCTACAATGCATCTATGATGTTTGGGGTCAATCTAGGCTAAAGTCAACCTTTGGTCAACTCTAGTCAACTACACTAGTCAAACTAGGTCAACTAGGTCAAGCCTAACCCATCAAGTCTTACTAGGCCTAACCAAGACTATCTTAGCAAGCACACATCAATACAAGTCTATACAAGCCAACAACACACATTTCATATATAAACATGTATGTATATACACTCATATCTATTCTACTATATAATAGGAAAACTTAGATGGTGAAACTTTTGAATTCCGAAAATACCCTTACATACTTATACTAATTAAAAATGGTTCATTAATTTTAATAAGGACAACTTAGTAATTAGGAAGACTACCCTTTGGTCTTCCTAAAGAGTCTTCATAAACTAATTAAAAAATATTAAAATACGTGTAAGACACGTGCACATATGCTAGTATACATAGCATGTATACATATTCAATAATGTGCATATACCTACATTAGGAACCATAGGCTATATGCCATATATAATCCCATACACATTATATATAAATTAATATAAATAACATACACATATATATATACCACATCTTTATATTCAAGAATAGATAATAATTATATTTACATATAGGCCATTTACATATATATATATTACATATAGAGAGATAGACATGTGTGTGTGTACAACTAACATGTGTGTGTCAAATAGGAAACAGTGTACAATGAGTAGTGTGTGTGTCAAATGGAATTAGCTATTCTCAGGTTTTAGAGTGTATTGCAATGTGTGGTAGGGTCATGAATTAGTGAATAATGTGTATGTGTGTGGATAAAATAGTGGGTGAAATGTGACAGGGGCTATAGGGTGTTGTAGTGTCATAGAGAAAATTGTGAATGAATAACAGTGTGTGTGTAGGGGGATAGGAAACAGTGAGCAATGTGTGTGTACATGAACAGTGCTCATGATTTCACATTGTTCTCAGATTTAGGCATAGGTGTGCAACAGAAAAAATGAAATCAATGCAATGTGTGTGTATATATGTGTTAACAGTAATGTAGTGCTCTCAGGAAAGCATGGCATTGTAGGTAGGGTAGTGTAGGGTGCACAAAATCTCAGTTTTCATGTGTGAGTTATCAGAAAACAGTTCTCAGGATTTTAAGTGCAATGACAGTCTACATGAACAGTTAGCTAACAGTCTACACATTCAAAACTCATTCGAAATCCAATTCCTTGTGTTAACATCAAACCTAATCATGCAACTAATACTCAGACATATGGGGAATACATAATATTGCAAATTAATCATAGGAAATTGGTTGAAAATACATTTAATTTTTAGAATCAGTAAACAGTGTACACTGTATCAGAAAAATAGGGAAAACCTCATTCGAAAACCAAATTACAGTTAATAACCAAAATTATTGGTTGGTAATGGGTCGCCCACGTGTACATGAGCTACACACGCCGTATCGTGTCCTGAGGAAGCAGGACACGATGTGTCCCAGCTCACGAACACACACAGACACGCGCACACAGCGCAGTATCGTACGGTGAGTCCCAAGACTCGTGCACTCGACACAGGCCACGTGAATACACGTGGCCGTGCACACATGTAGCCCATATGTAGGGCTACACGGTCGACATCCTACCTTGTGTCCAAAACGTGTATCGTGTCGTGTCCAACCACGTATCAGTGGCCAAAATTGCGTGTGTCTGCCTGTGCGTGCGACCAGTGCGAGGAGAAGAACTCCTCGAATATTGAACCTCTCGAGCCCAACTTTTGGAAGACTAATTTCAGACATTGCTCTAACATTCTCCCCAAAAGTCGCGTGTCCTCATTTCCTGTACAGCGAGCGTTAGGCCCCGAGTAGTAGGACAGTACGCACACACTGTCACAGTGTGTTCGTGTCCTTATACTGACACAACACGACACAGAACCGACTCGACACTGACACGAAATCACACACGACACCAAATACTACAAATCCCATCAAACATATTTCAAAAATAATAAAAAATACATGAGTGTGGCATTTCATCAAACACCTGGACTAGAAAATTGATACGTGTCCGATACGGACACGAAACCACATGCAAATGACACCAAACCTTTACTACAGCTAGGGGACACCTAGATCTAGGCTACCGTGCAAGAAAAACAGAATTAAAATAGAATTTGAAGGATTTACCTATAGGTTGCAAGGATCAAGAAAAAGGCTCAAATCAAACGGTTTCCGTTGCTAGCCAAATCCTCCAAATTGCACAAAAACTGAAATCACTCTCCATGAACATCAAATAGAGGGTGATTAGAAACTATTACAAAAGATTTGGATGAAAAAGGAATTAAAATGGATTTAATAGGAATTTGGAAAGTTGGGGATTTACCTTTCCTTCTAAAAGTTGGTTGAGCACAAAAGAGGCAAGAACAAGAAAATGAGATTATAAATAGGAGAAACCCTAGGTGTAGCCGGTCATGTATGGGCTGAAATTAGGGTTAGGGTTCAAGTCATGGGCCATGGGCTAAGTTCATAAGTCATGGAATTAAAATTCCTAAGTCACAAGTCATTGCACCTATTTATTAATCCTCTTATTTCACACTAGATTCTAAGTGACTAAAATAGGGTTAACTTAAGTTAGACTAGGGTTACACCATGCTAACCAAGTCACCATATTTAGGGTTAGCTTCTAGGTCTGTTTACAAAGTCTTAACTAGTCAAAGTCAAGGATATCAATCACCAATTCAATAAATCAAATAAATTCAAAATTTTACCAAATGATAAAAATACCCTCAAGCTAAAATGTGGTAGTGACAAGTCGATTGGAGTATAGACACGGTATACTTGCATGATAGTATATCGGCGCCCTATACTACACGCTTGTTTACTTGACTGCTAGTATGTAGAATACGGTTTGCCTTACACTAGACATGCCTGATAGCTTACCATTGCTATATACCTTATTTTTGATAGTATAGCGTACACGGTATGCCTTACTATATACATGACTGATAGCATTGCACTATACTCTTGACTTGATAGCCCTACATGCTTGACGGTGTTCTATTGCATGTTCATGTAGCTAGTACATTGTCAGTTATTTTCCTGTACTTGCTCGTTTATGTTATTTCCTTTGATATTTCGTGATCGGTTGAGCTACTTTTACTTTACTATTTCCTGACAGGATCGTTGATTATAGGTGAGATGGATCCATTAGATTGCCATGGCTAACAGCAGAGCTCACCGTATTTTGAGATGCAGATTCATGTATATGAGTGATTGGATGTATTTGAGTATATGTTGTTGTTAGATAGCCTTTATCTTTTACCGATTTTGTACCCGGTCATTCATGTATAAGCCTGTAATAATTATATAGTGACATATGATGATTGGTAGTAGATAACTTGTGATAGATGCTGTGATGAGATTATTCTAGATGATGACTAGACTAGACGGCTGACTACCACTGTCAACGACAGCATAGGCCGGACATGACTCGATCCGTACCCGATTATTCGGGACCGAGTCGGGACACTTGACATGAATTATCTCGCTTATAAAATATTATATAAGAGA
Source organism: Iris pallida (assembly GCA_029216955.1). Classification (NCBI taxonomy): domain Eukaryota; kingdom Viridiplantae; phylum Streptophyta; class Magnoliopsida; order Asparagales; family Iridaceae; genus Iris; species Iris pallida. Next base: position 11,828,693 of record JANAVB010010198.1, on the reverse strand, counting down.
CTGGCGGAGAATTTGTATAATATTTTAAGAAGATGAGAATGCATTATATTGTACGTGTTATCTTTGTCATGTTATCTAAGTTATTTTTTTGCTTACCATGTTGAGTATGTTGAATTTGATTGAACCATGTTAGATATTATTGTTGTGAAGAGTATATTATTTATTCGATTTGTTATGCCTTCTTATTTGTTATTTGTCGCTTCCGTTTGGGCACTGATATATAACACCTTGTTTGCTGCTGGTAGTCATGGAGCTTCCTTTCCTTTGTTTTATGTAATATTGCCTACGTCCTTAGTTAAAGCCTAGACTAAAACTTAAGTATCTAATGGAACTAGTTTATCGTCTCATAGGTCAATGTAATATCATGTTTCCAGCTATGTAAGTGCAAGAAGTAAACAGACAATCAGTCATAATAGGAAGAAATATGTAGTAAATTTATGGTTCACTATTTTGTTACCAGCTAAATATAAATGAAACGTAGCTACAATTGGTTAATTAACAGATACATATCTTCGAAAAAATGATGAACAAAGAAATTTTACGCATACTTTACACTAACTGGACATGAAAATTAGCAGGGGTTCATGAAGCAGCAGCTATTGCACTAGTAGTAGTTGCTTGTCCAGGGAAGAAGGGTGGTGGCGTACAAGAGGCAGGACAGGAACTGTTGCTTTTACTTTCGTCATATTCTCTCTTTACTTGTTCTTCCTCTTCCTCTTCTTCCTTGGCAAGAAGAACGAGAAAAAAATAACATAAGCATAAGCATATATGTATGTATATATGTTGAAATTAGTTTCTTTCCAATCTTTAGGGAGGTATATGAGGTATATGGAGTTTTGCATTTTGATTTTTGGTTTTTATTTGGTATTTCAGGTAGTAGGAGGGAATCTGGACTATATAATCCCCACGATGTTTCTTAGGATTATGAGCTCAAGGAGGTGGAGATAGAGGATCTAATGATGGAAAGCGTACCGGATATAGAGAGCTACACTTTGAAGAATCTATTGGCCGTGGTCGAGTACGTGGAAGACATAACACCGCTTCCACAAAAGAACGAAGGTGAAGTTTTGTCCCCTTTCTATGCATAAATGAACTTAATTATTGTATACATAAAAATTGATTCATCGAGGGTCTTCGAATACTTACTAACTACGACTTGTAATATTTTTTAGTGATGATTCTGGTTCAAAAACCGTTAGTAAACAAAGTTTGCATCCTTTTTTGGGTTCAAGCGTGCCATTAGCATTTTCATGCAACCTTTGAGGCCTAAGACTTGAGCTTTATAGAATTATGAAATCTAGACAAGATGTATTTTTGAGTCGATCAAGTTGGGATATTTCATATAACTATGAAATTTTAAAACTTTTTAGTATACACATAATTTAATGCAAACATATCAAAATTTGTGTAGTTTGATGCAAACAGATAAAATTTGTGTTAATAAACCAAACCACTACAACTATTTTATGTAGATCCTTTAATGTCGTTTAGTTTCTTTGTTCGTGCAGGAATCTGGTCACGTAAGTCAAAATTAAGTGACCAACCAGTTCAACATTAACGAGAAGATGCAAGCTTTTCTTATTGACTGGCTGATAGAGGTATAAAGGGCATCTTTCGGTTAAGCTGATTACTACCAATTTTAAATTTCTAATTGAGCAAATAATCTTCTTTGTTAGGTCCATTACAATTGAGCTCATGGATGAGACCTTGTTTCTCACTGTCAAAGCTATAGATAAGACTCAGTCTTGCATCCTCTTAAAATTGCGAAACATATAACATGGGAATCAAAGGATATGGAATTCCAATTGTAGATATGCTTGATTCCCAAGTAACGAAAATTAATCAATCTATAACTAAGAAATTAGCACAATCTAGCAATAATTTATTTGTATCCTTATTAATCCGAAGTAGCATCTTTTTTTAGGAGATTAACAATCTTGAAAACAGGTTTTGAAGGTGGAGGCCTTAGCAGTCCCTCGGACATTAATCAATGAGCTGTTATCTAGAACGATACTGTGGACTGATCTTATCTTGTTTCAGCCGTATTGGGGTTGTGCTCAGGATGGAAGTACTTGTTTTATTTTGTTAAACTCGATAATATAGTAAAATATTGTATTTGATTTGACAATAAAAGATTATTTTATAAATTATATATTGTTCGATTTATAATGTTAATTGGAGTGTGGTTTAATTACTCGCTGGGAAGCTGGTTGAATATAAATGCATGGCAAATATATTCAGTATATATATATTTTTTAAAATGACGTTACCTATACCATTTTTGTTAAAATGTTGGAAAATTATTGGAAAATGGTTGGGAAAGCAAATCCTAATGTTATTGCAAAAGGTTGGAAAAGTAGTCCAATTTTCGATGCTTTTGTAAAATGTTGGAAAATATTGCATAATTTCCAACGTTTACTAAACGTTGCTACAAACGTTGGCTTTACCTACACCGACGTTTTTCCAAAACGTTAGGGCAACGATGATGTTTGTAGAAAACGTTGGACAAACGTTGGGAATACCTATTCCAATGTTTTCTTTACCTTTTTTTTTCCCGACGTTTATAAAATGTTGTGAAAAAATAATTTTCTTGTAGTGGAGAATTCGGGCAGAATTTTTTGAGAAAATCTCGACAGATAGCCGTTGCATCCGTAACTGCGGGGAGACTGGGTTCAAATGCCAACGTTCCACTAACCGAACTCAGGCCCGATTCGGGCCATAATCGGTACGAATTCTGTTGGTCCAAAATTGGTTGGTAGGATTTTGCAAATTAGGTTTTGGTCTTTTGAGAAGTCAAGCAGTTAGGAGCATTTGTAAGTGGGCTTATTTTCAAAACAAAATGGTATTTTGAAAACATTTTTAGGGTAGCCTATTTGCCAGTACGACTCGGTGTACAATATATTCCTAGACTCAATAAATTGTAAAAAAATATGTTGATATAGACTCAATGGCAAAACAAATTCAAGTCTTGAACGGTAGCAGAAGATTTGAGCAGATACAAGTAGCCCTTATATCGAGAAATGGTTAGATCAATTATTAAAATCAGGTTTGACCATGACCAATGGGCCAACGATCTCCCCCATTTTGATAATACCTTAACCGATATACATCTTGATCTTGATTTGACTAAAATATCAAAATTTGTAAGGTACTGTTGTATACTTGTTCTGTACTGTACTGTCTCATCTTTTGGTAGAAATAATTTTTCTGAAAAAGATGTTAGATCCATTTTCTCCCCCGTTGTGACTTAGCAAAATAATTGCAAAGAGAGAAGCTCCTCCGCAATCCATATAAGAGACGAATGTTGAAGAAATGCAAAGAAAATATATATAAATAAATAATACTAAGTTCACAGGCAATTTTATGAATAAAGCATCAGCTGAGATATATAGTACTAAGCATAAAACATAGAAGTGCATAAAAAGAAACAATACATGCTGAATGATAGAAAATGCATAATAAAAGGAGTTTGAATACATCAACTCAGCAAACAGTCACAAAAGTGCTAAAAAGTACTACTATCTTGGAATGTTGGAGCATTTTCAAGAACACATAGAAAAATAATAGAGTCTAATAAGAAAGCATCAAGACAAAATATAGTAACGCTCTAGATCAAATCCTCAGTTGCTAAACAGAGTCATCATCATCGCGATCGGCATCACCACCATGTCCAGAAGGACCAGCCTAGAAGTTCTAGCTCAATAAGATGGGTGTGGAGTACCACCAGAACCATGATACCAATCATAAGTGTTACCGGGCTCAAAGAAGTGATAAACCGCCTCATCCTCGTAGTGGTAGCCATAAACAGTGGGATCTCGTGGAAGAGAACTGCCATGCTTGGACAAAACAAAGATCTATAAAAGAGTTTGCAAGGGCCTGAAATCGACAAGCATCTCAGAACTCGCGTTCCCTCAATGTGTCAGTAACAAAGGCTCGTAAAGAGTTATGCTCATCCAGCTGAGCACTCCATATCAAATAAGGGTTGATGAATACCCTCAAAAGTTAATCCTGAGGTGGAGAGGTAGTATAGTAGGAGGAGCAGGAGGGACAGCTGTTGTGCGATGAGAGAGCTGAAGATACTTGGACTCTGAGTCACGAGCATAAAAAGATAAATCGATCTCAAAATGCTGGAAGATGATAGGAAGGATCATCGAATATACAAGGTTTCTGTTCCTCTCGCGACATCAACCCTTCATCTGGATAATCGTCTTAGGGACAGAAAATGGTTTCCTGTGACGAATATGATAGATAAAGTGTAGGCATTTCAAGGGTGGTCACATCGTCTTTGGAAGTGGATTTTGAAAAAATAGTGGAATCGACAATGCGATGTAACTCATAAAAGAATAAGTTTAAATGTGCAGCTTTGAACTTTCCGGAACGGACATGATCGGGAGCACAAAGTTGGTTCTTGAAACTATTTAAAGTTGTGTCCCCTAGAAATTCAAATTCAGTGATATCATCTAGCGGAGCACCTACATTTGGAATGTTTAGGATTTTTGCTGTCGGCATCATTGAATTGAATATCAATGCCTATGACACAGCTTTTAAAAGTAAAAGTGTCATCGACTAAGGTGAAGTTGTATTAAAATAGCCGAATAGAATTAGTATTAATGAGAAAAGAATGAGTGACAAGATTGTGCAATCCCAATGCTTTAAAATAGGTTTTGTGTGACGGAAAGATTGTCTACTTAATCGGTGCACCGGGGCATATGTTGCGAATTAAAAAATCTGCATACCACAATAAATATTGTTCAAGAGTTTCGAAGAAAAACTCGTTGAATGCCCCGTTGCCTGTTTAGACGGGCTAAAAAAGAGATCCTTGAAGCGAATCTGAAGAAGAAGCTTCTTTACTAGCCGCTATCTTCTTTCTCTTAAATGGATTATGAATCCTAGGCATGATTTCTAAGAAACTATGATATTTCTAAGAAATTGAAATAGAGAAAAGAAAGAAATTATACTTTCTAGAAATCGAGTATGTAGAAGAGAATATGAGATTCCATGCAGGAATCCAAAGTTTAAAAGAGAAATTCTAAAAGAATAGGGAGGAATCGATGGTGGAAGAACTAGGGTTTGGTTGCTCTTTCGCGCAACTGCTGCTCTGTTTGAAGGAGGAAGGAGATGAATATATAGGGGGCCATTTCGGTTCTGACTTAAAATACCCGACACCAACAGAACTCGGGCCAAATTTGGTATGAGTTTACCTGCAGTTCTACTGGGTATTTTGCAGAGAAATAAATGCCACTTTTATACTCAACATACCTTTTTCAATTATTTAATTCAAAGTTTAGTAATTTTAAATTTCAATTAATATAATTAACATTATTTTATGCATTAAGTTTTATTACGCAATGACTGTCTCAGATTAGCTATAGGGGTACTGTCCCAGCTAACGGAGGTTCACAGAAGAATGCTTATGTACCGCTTTGCTTCGACCGTAGTCGTGGTGACAGACAGACCTTTGTAGGCTTGTCTCGAAAACAATTCTTGCATAATTAAAATTGATTAATAAAATAAAATAAATTAAATTATTGACATCTAAAATTCCTAATTCTCGACGTAAATAATTGAAACGATCTTTTGCTAATGGTTTTATAAAGATGTCAGCCAATTGTTTCTTTGTGTCTACATATTCTAGGTTTTTATCTCCATTTGTTTGATGGTCACTTATAAGACTTTCGTTTACATTACACATACAGGATTCTTAGTCAAATTAATAGTACTAGTGTTGTCACAGAAAATGGGTATGTATGTGTAATGTAAACCAAAGTCTTCTAAGGTTTACTTCATCCATAAAATTTGTGCATAACAACATCCTACAGTGATATACTCAACCTCAGTAGTTGATAATACAACAGAATTTTGTTTTTTGTTAAACCAAAAAACTAGTGCCTTACCTAGGAAATGACACGTGCCGCTAGTACTTTTTCTATTTACTTTGCACCCAGCAAAATCAGGATTCGAGTAACCGGATAGGTCAAAGGGCATATTTTTGGAATACCATAAGCAGACATAAGAAGCGTCTTTAAGGTATCTATCGAAAGATATGCTTAATTGTGCACAGGTCCTTACGGTTAGCTTGAACGCGTGCACACAAACAAACACTAAACATTATATCAGGGCGACTAGCAGTTAAATAAAGTAAACTACCAATCATACCTTGATACTTACGTACGTCGATAGGTTTGTCTTGTTCATCTACATCAAGCTTGGTTGAAGTTGCCATTGGAGTGCCAAGAGGTTTGATGGCTTCCAGATCAAACTTCTTTAGAAAATCTTTTGTGTACTTAGATTGATTAATGAACGTCCCCTTATTTGTTTGTTTAATTTGCAGTCCAAGAAAGAATTTGTGTTCTTTCATCATGCTGTAACGCCCCAGTCCCAAAATACTTAGGACTATGTACGTATCCATGCCAGCTGTACACATACGAAGTATACTCCAATATATGGAAACCTCGTACGTATACATAAGCTGTGAAATGCAGTAAACTATGACAACTAAATCTCATCCACAAAAATGAAAAGAATAGTAATATGAATCAACTCAAGTTCGTACATGTAGTTGGACGGAGACAAATTCACTACCAACTATTTTAAATGAAATAAAATATACAAGGGAATGATCGATAAAAATGGCAAGACGAACCAAGAGCAATCATCTTCGAAGGAATGGAGAAGATCACGGCCATGGCTAGAACACCTGCAAAAAGTCACAAAGCACACACCTGGAGAGATAACCAGGTCCTCAGAGGAGTGTAACATGATACATAAAGAATATGCCACATAACTGAATATATATAATATATCTTCAATTACAAGTAAAGTAAAATAGTTCTAATTGTAACAAGATCCAATATCTCATCATCGAAATAGTGGACTACCCCTACAACCAAACAAGGACAAGGGGTAGTAGTACACTATACCGCGATGCGACATTGTCCCAAGCTACTAATGGAACGAGGGTGATATGACATTGACGAGGGTTACCTGACCATTCTAATGAGTTTATGCAGTTAAGAACAAACCTTCAACGCATGGGCACTCTGGGTGCAGGAAAATCAGGTATGGTCCCATAGGGTACCAGGGACCTCAAAGCATAGCATTCATCGAATGTTAGAGGCCAGTAGGAAATCAGGTATTAGAATCCAGGACCGTATCTCCAGCAGAGATAACCGGTAATAATAGGAAAGTGCATACGTGGCCCATACGTTAAGGAACTGTTCTTCCCACCCAATGCCTAGTAGAGTCACATCCATGACTCCTACCTCTACTAACTGCCAAGTCTCCTAACATGTCTCTATTAGCAGTTAGCCCTAACGCATGCGCATAGGTGATCAGCCATCACGCTACCTCTACATGCTACTCGTCTCACACATACCTCATGGTACAACTGTGTCAAGGTTTATGAGATACTCTATAAATGGTAGTCCCTTAACTCTAGGTCCATATGCAATCAAAGGATAATAAGTAAAGTAAAGCTAATATTAAATCAGGAATTAAAATAATGGTACAGATACAAGAACCAAAAATAAGTAAACAATGATATGCAATAATAAAATATAGACTAAATATAATTAGTAAATATGGCAAGGTATCTTGCTTGAGGTTGTATGCAAAAGGGCGACGTCCAATAAGCTAGAACCGTCAGAATAGTGAAGCGATGAAAGCCAAATCCCGCATACGTCCTCGGATGCTGAAATAAACACCACGAACGTGTTTGGAATAAAAGATGTCTAAAAAATGCCTGTCTAAAAGTCTAATTCTGGAACATGGGCAAATCGTAATTTTAGGTCATATGTCCGTCGTTGGACCCGTTTTGTACCGAAATGCATGCTAGAACCTACGGTCTCTAAAGTCGTCAAACTATATGTCTATAGGTCCGGTTTGAGGAGGCGAACCCAACCGTATATCCAAAGTTGGATTCCGGTGGGCCGTGCACAATTTTGCCCGTTGGAGCGGGTCGTAGGCCCGCCAAATAGGCGTTCCAGTCGACCTTCTCAGAATCGGACCAAACTTGGCATACAGGACCAGAAAAATGATACGGTACTGCTCGCATAAATTTCGTCTCGATTTGACGAACGTACACAAAGTAATTAAAGAATTTGTAAAGAGGCCAATATGATGAATTTTGATAAATACGCATCAAATTCGTCGCGCACACGCATCAAATTTGAATTTCGTTAAAACCCACACGTCCGTGAAGTCGATACGCACATTTCGATGCTTTCGGTTCACGACCACGTTGCCCGGTTTACGCATGTGGTATAAGAGGTTTTAAGTGCTTTTAAAAACAGTTTTTTGTCAGTTTTCAATCTAATTTAATTCAGAAAGCAGTAAACAAATCATAAACTAAAAGTTGGGTTTCGATCATGTACAAGTTTTCTATAAATCTATTCAAATAGATTTTTGATAGTTCGCCATATTCTGGTCGAAATTTGATCTCAAATATGGGTGATCGGGACAGTTTCTAAAATCCAGGAATTGAGATTTTTCTCGATTTTGGAACTCGATTCACGTCGCGCTCAAGGAGAACTAAAACAAACCATCTTAAGAAATTTAGAGTTGGTTAGGTTGGGATACACCTGCAAAAATAGTTTGTGAAACGACGAACCGTAGAGAGAAAAATTATAGCCGCGGAGTGGCCTATTGTTGCTGTTACCGCTACTAGTTGCAACGGATCCTCTGCTGCTGGTTACCGTGCCTGGCCGGTCGGTGGCACTTCCACGGTGGCGCAGGTGGTCGGGGAACTCGCCTGGGGTCAGGGGCGAATCCAGCGGTGGTAAGGTTTTAGGGTTTTAGGGTTTGTGGTCGATCCGTACTCTTCATCAACCGCTACATATATATAGATACATATGGGTTCTCTGTTATCTACAACTAAGAACGGGTTTGATAGAAATTTTTCATCTCGCGATATAATCGCGAGATGGACTGTGGTGTTTCCCTTTTTTTTCCTTTAGTTTTTCTTTTATCTATATATGTATATAATACATATACACTCTAAATAAAATCTTAAATAATTTATAAATTTTTTTTATAACAACAAAATTACTTCTTAAATTTTTTAAATAAATAACCTGTACGATATACCTACTAGCTAAGCAATAACTTGTTACTATTATTATTAGTGAAAATAATTTTTATAGTAATACAAACAATTTAATAATTTTAGAAAATACCTTAAAAATTAAAATTAAAATTCCATGATCCTTTTAAAAATACTAACATATTTTTCTGGAACAACTTAGCATATAACTTGTAAAATTTATTGATGTATATTTATATATACTAGTGTAGCAATTACTTGATGCCCAGATAATTAACAAATCAAATTTTTTTTTTACAAAGTCCAAGAAAATATATGAAATAAAATCCCAAATTTTTTGTGGTTTTACAACATACTTAACTTATGAAAATTTCATCCTCGAAATTAAAAATAGTCTTAATATATAATAAAATGTAAGGTGACAAGAATTGGGTACATGGAAGGGTAGGTACGTCATATCGTATCTTGATTTCTGAAGTGATGAAAGAGGTGGTTATCATAGGAATCCAAATTGACGTCATACTCCACACGATGGGATATTCTTGGTTTAAGGCCCTACCCAACTTATAGAAGTTGGCTAACCGTAAAAACGTTGTTACTAAACTTTCGAGAATGACAATTGCTAGGAAGAGGCATGAGAATATTGGACACTTTCTTCGCAGTCTCGAATTCTAAGCGAGCAAAGATTTTGTCATGGCGTTCATGGTCATTAACTACATGAGGATTATTGCAATTCAACCTCATTCCTATTTGCCATGCTATCAACAAAATGATAGAAATCTTTTGTTCGGATATAACTAGAAGGTGTCGGTTCAAAGGAGTTTTAGTCTTTGCCTAATATGGAAACTAAGTGATGGGTGTCAGCACAAAGCCTTGTCGTAGAGTTAGAATCAGAGACTGTATGTCCTCACCATGGTAGCTGATGTGACTGTAGAAGAATACATTCCATAACTGAGGTGACCTAACCCATATAATTTTATCTTGGTAGAAAATTAAATCAACAATGAATACCAAGAATCAAATTCATCTACGAACAAGGATGATAAACATAGTCTATTGGAATCGAATTTCGAGATAGTTATAATAAGATTCTCAAGGGTCATCCCAGGAATCTCTCAAGGAATTCTAACTGTGATTCAGTATCCTCTTATTCTAATACCTTACTTCCTATACTCTAATTGCAGGTGCACAGTAGTACAACTAATCATCGTACTACCACGACTTCGCATTAATGCGAATCTCGACCTGCATGGGCCACTACTAAAAATGTGTCACAACCCGTACCCTAGTGTAAGGACACGAGAAGTGGGTACGTCCAGCCTACACTATAGTATCGGCGGTAGAACGATGTCCTAGGTCAGATGCATCTAACAGTTTAAGGTACATTACATAGTTATACTCTCCGAATGGAGGAACAATATAAAGTACAAATCTCAATCACAACTAAGGAAGATCTACGATAAGATAGATAGGAATATCAACAGAATCCACAGATGAAATACAATAAGAGAGAGAATCTAAAGTGTCTAAGATAAACATCTAACAACTCCACAAATCCAAATCATCACAAAATCTCAAATACAATATCCAGATGAGATACGACTGAAATAAGATAGCTAAACTATGGGGGTGTCATCAGCAGGTAATGGATCTTGCTGGAGGTCCAAGTCACAGGTGTCCTCTAATGCTGTCCCGTAGTAGGTAGTACAACACGCCTCATCCTCGTCCTCTGTAATATTTTCAACAGGTCCAGTCAGGACAGGAGCGAGCACAATACATCTCACGCAGTTCATAATATGACAGGATATGTAAATATGCTATAGAGTAAGATATATAAAATACTGGAAAATATATGAAGTAAAAGAGATGACTGTAAAGAAATATATACATAAGTAAAGAGCTAACAATGACTAGAGATGTAGAGTACAAGATAGACATGTGAACGGCTTGATAATAAACATGAAAGTTTCCACATGACTACACTACTTTGGAATTATTCACATGACCATTTATACTCCCCCGTACCCCAATCAATACACAAGGATCCAGACAGGTTATGCTATTGCACATAATATCACATGAAAGCCCATAAATCGGTGCACATGAATATAAACATGGGGGCTCCGTGAACATGAGAGTACATGAATCATAAGAGTGCACATGAATGGTGAAAGCACAGGAATACAAGATGAAAGTAAAACGCACATGACATGATGTATCCGATGCTCACGAGGGGGATAATATCTCATGAAGGGATCCATATAGTATTAATCAGTGTTAACAATGTGACAGCATCAAGTAAAAGAATCTAGAGCATAAATGTAAATTATATCAAGTATGAAACGATCAGAGATTATACTCGCATGGTATCCTGAGTATCCGATGAATATATATGTCCAGATAGAGTAGATGAGTCCTAAACAGAGCAACATAGGTCACAACATGTCCAGAATGGCAATACTGAAGATTACAATGCATTCTACATGCCACTAGGTCAAAAGTCAACCCAAAGTCAACTCTCTAGTCAACTTAAGTCAATGGTCAAATCTAGGGTTAACCATCTAGTCAATTCTACATTTAAACTAATCCAATACTCTAACTCATATATCAAGCTAACTCAAGATCCCTAATCCAATACCATATCATAATCCTAAGGTGTATCATATTACCTCTCAACCAAATATCTTAACACACACTCTATGGCACTTCACATAACCTCATATATGATATGCCACAAATACCATATCACACATCTAAGGATATAATGTCTAACCTTAACCTAACTCAAGGCTAACCAACAACATATAGATATAAGGTATTACACTATAGCCTCTATCCTGACTCACTCTAATCCATAACCATATTACATATCCTAGAATATCACACATGACCTATAACATATATATATGTATATATATATATATATATATATATATATATATATATATATATATATATATATATATATATATATTTTATGTATATGTAATGTATATACGGGCCTATAACATATCATAACATAAGTCCAGGACCTCATTGTGAATGTAGTAGGTTCAATGCAATGAAGAAGTGAGCAGGACATGCCATCTGTGGCAGGACAAGGCAGTGTAGGTACATAAATGAAAGGGGTAAACAGGATTTCAAATGAATTTGCAGTTGGCTACATGTATGCAGGTATCTCAAGTGCAGTACAAGTAAAGATGCAGAACAAAATAATATGCAATGGTAAAGTTAATGTGCATGTATGAAATATATGCCATAGGCAGTATTGCAGGACAGTTGAAGATGCAAGGCAGTGAATGAATTGGACTGGGCAGTGTACATGTTTGTGCAGGATAATTAGGGTTCTGTTACACTGGTTTGCAGTGAAGGGAAAGGAATGCAAGGAATGAAGTGTATTACGAAATGAGGGGAAATATAGTCGATCTCAGATGGCAGGGCCATACCAACTTAATACTAATACAAGGGTATGTGTGTGACACAAATATGATTAGATAAGGTGGACAGAGTAATCATAAGTAGGGGAACTGCTGAAAAAAGGAGGGATTATCTCTAAGTTGATGTAGTGACTGAATCAAAATGGATAAAGTTCGATACTCTAAGGACTGACACAAGGTTTAGGATTGAACCAGATAACTATAACTGATACATACCAAGGGTTGCAACATCACATAATCTTTAGACAAATGAATTTCACTCAGGTGGACTGAGTTCTAGGCTCTGATCTTAGGATATGCAATAAGAAGGAAGGATATCCTCACACATACACTCATCTCACTCTCACTGCTACTTGTAACTTGTTGTATAGCCAAACCTGGGCCTCTTCTAAACTCTGATACTCTACTTATGTCACTGATACATCTTATCATCAACTAAACTTATCATAGAGCAGGAGAATTATCTAGTACTGTAGTGACTAATTAATTGACAGATGCATTTGGAGATGTGTGGGCAGACAAGGCTACAAATAAGTACTATGGTTTAATCATGAAGGGAACTGGACTTAACCACCTATATGAACTAATACAAGCTAACAACTAAAGCACAGTCGTTAAGGCTGATCTAAAGTGTCTGTAGGACCCTATCCATAGCCGGACAGATGAGTTAAATGGAATGCAGGACATAACTCAAGTGATACAGGGATATTATACAGTAGATGTAAGTGCAGAACATAAAGAAGGATATGCAGTAGATGTATGTAGGGAATGATGTGATGCAACCAAGGGATTGAACTTACAAGGTTTTGGCCAATCACTATAGTGGGTCTGAACATTAGGATATAAATGCAAGAATCAATGCAATGGAGGGCACAATACTCTAAGTATTGCATTCATCTGGCAGATGGTCACAAGTGAACATGGTCTGAATTATGAAGAATTGAATTACAGATACATTAGTTGTTCAGGGTCTGGACAAGGCAATTATAGTAGTGAATCTACAATGGGTGGGGACTAATTCATTAGTGATGCAAGCAGAACACATTTGGTGAAAGAGGACAGAATTAACTACAACAAGAAGTCTAAAAAATGCTGGAGGTAGTGATCACTGAACCTCATGCAGTCAAGAGCAATCTAGATGGACAGAACCAGTATATAGGTTGGTGTCCTATGTTCAGGTATCAACTGAACGACTAATATATCTCTGGATTATGGGTAAAAACTATAACAGTGAACCCTCAAGGCAAATCCCTTGCCCATAGTCTAAACATGATATTCAAACTAGACAATTTGATTTATATGATGTATGGATATAACAAGGGGTCTCTGAATTGATCCTATAGTTAAGGACTGCAACATTCATTCAAAAAGAGACAAAACATCAATAGTTATAATGGTGTGGACAATTTGGAATGAAGAAGGGAGTTGGATGTGAAAGTAAATGGCTTGTACAATAGCTGACTTAAACCTGGAATGGACTGAACAAGAGTTGAAATGCCATACTTATCCAAAAGCAAGTTCAACACTAGTGGTCTAAACAAAATGGAGTTAAAGAGTCCTTCTCGAGTCCCTAATCCTTCCTCTTCACTGGTCTATACAAATATGAGGCAATGGACAGACTTAAAGGAGTAGTAAGGAAAAAGTAATGATACTCAAGGATATGGTGATCTGAATATAGCCTATAGCCATGACTGCAAATGAATAATTATGAGATGCTAAGGTCCATCTAAGTGCATGTTATACAAGTGTTATGCAGTGATTAATGAATGTAGTACATTTCAAGATGCGGGACATGATGAATTAGGGCAGATGGATAGATACAAATATGAGGCTAAACTGGATCCTATATGCAGGATATTAAGTACTGCTATGAAGAATACAGGTTAACGAAGAAGAATGGCTAAGCCATTGGGTCTGAACATAAAGGATACTAAACCAGGTTCAACCTGATCATTCCTAATGCAGCTCATATGCAGTAAACAATGTGTGGGGCTCGAATGAGCAATATAAGATTGATGGGGCATGCAATAGGCAGTAGGAATGATAACATGGGTGTTAGGATATGTAGACAACATGCACAAACCCAAAACCAAGGTCTGTACAGAACATGAAGTGGACAGGACATACAATCCAGTGAACAGTTACAGGCCAAAATCAATGTACACTGTTTTACGTGTCCGACACGAATCTACTTGACACGAGACTTGGAGGATGACGTGTCAGTCATGGCCCCCACCTTTCTGCCAAGTGGCAGCTACCTACGTGGCCTGTGCAAGGAGAAAAGCTCCTCGAGAAGCAGGGCACTGCCCGTGTGTGTTGCGAGCCTGTTCGTGTCCTGTTTGGACACAGACACGGCTCAAAAATCAACTCAATCCAGTTGAAAATCAATGTATACATATAAATCAACAAATTTGATCAAACACTTTTCAAAAATAACAAATAAAAATCCTTTGTGGCATTTCAACAAACACATTCATAAACACAATAATACGTGTCCGATACAGACACCAAATCGATACGAATCCTCACCAAACTCACTCTACAGCTAGGGGATACCTAGATGAATGCATCTAAGGAAAGAAATCAAGAAAATGAAGTGGTTTGAGGTGTTTACCTATTGAGTGTCAAACTCGATGAAAAACTTCAAAAATAAGAATCCTTCTTGCAACACAAAAGCCCCAAATTGTTCAAAAGCTGTGATTTCTCATCATGAACAGTAAATAGGCAATGATTAGGTCCTAATGCAAGAGACTAGAGTCAAAAAGGAATTAAAATGAAGAAGTTATGAAGTGTTGAAGAATGGTCAATACCTTTCTTGCCAAATATAGAAATGATGTAAAAAGAGGCAAGAACAATGAAGAGGCATTAAATAGAGGGGAGAAACCCTAAGGGACTTGATGGCTAGTTGGCTTGGGCCAAGTTTAGATGTCACTTGATTCAATCCCTTACCCAATGGTTCAAACACCTTAAGCACCTATTCTCTTCTTGCAAATTAGCCCAACAAGTCAACTTGGGTCGACTTAAGTTAGACTAGGGTCCCACCATGCTAAAACCAAGTCACCAAAGTCAAAGTCAACATCTAGGTTAGTCTCTAAAGTCATAACTAGAAAAAGTCAAAAATAACAATCATCACTCTAACAATTAACAATAATTCCAAGAAACCGAAATGACCAAAATACCCCTAGGCCAAAAACGATAAATAAAACATCCAAATCACATGGTTAGGCTCTAGGTCAAGTAGTCTCTAGGGTATTACTAACAAAACTCCAAAATCGCAAATTACCAATAAAATAGTTTTAAAAATAATTAAAAATCACCAAAAATTATATCATGATTTAAATAACATTATTAGATTAAAATTTACAAAATTTCAAAATTACCCTCATTTTGAAAACTGGGTGTTACAAAAAGAAAGAAAGAGACTATGTCAAAGTGCAAGAACGTTATGACATAGAGAAGAGAAAACACTTAGTAATGAGCAAAGACTCATGGATATGACTGCCAGATATGAGGAGTCTTGTGTGGTCTCTAAAAAGTTAGAGATCAAGTTAGTCAAATGGACATCCCTGTTACATAGCCTAAGGTTAGTCCTAATAATTTCAAGCATGCATCTCAGATGAGTAAACCAAAGAAAGCAATGCGCCACTCAAAATCATGCTTTCACTTACAGGTTTCCAAGGAAGACACATAATAATGTCAACACGAAAACAAAGAGCACTTTTTTGAAACTCAAATGCACATTGTGGTACACATGGGCACATATCACAATATTATAGAGTTCGAAAGCTTGTTGACACTAACATACTTACTTGGATTCCTAAAACTAATCATAAAGGACCCTTGAAAAAATAGGTACCAAAGGATTTATCTACTCTTTTTGTAGGTAGACCCTCAACCCTCTCATGCTAGAAGCAAGTGGATACTCGATAGCGGATGTTCGCAGCACATGATTGGTGATGCATCTTTATTCGCTACGTTATCGATGAAGAAAGAAGGATAAGTCTCCTTTGACAATAATTTGAGAGGTAGTATTATTAGTAACGGCACTGTTGGTATGTCTCCCTATCCAATAATAAAAGACATCTGTATAGTTACAGAATTGAAACATAACCGCTTAAGTATAAGTCATTTGGCAGATAATGGTAATGGTATCAATTTCGTAAAAAAAGAAATATTTTATATATGATATGTCATCTGGTAATCCCGTATATGAAGGGATTAGGGAAGACAATATTTATGTTTTCTTTTTGGAAAGTACTAACAATACAGAAATGTACCTAGTAGCCAACCAATGAAAGCTGACTATGGCACATGAGGCTAGGACATGCAAATATGGACACTATCTCACGGTTATGCACCAAAAAGCTAGTAAAAAGACTCACAAAGATTACATTCAAGAGAGAGATGGTATGTAATGACTGTGAAAAGCACAAAGCAACTAGGTCATCTTTTAAATCCATAAATATTGTAAGTACTTCTAGACCTTTGTAGTTAATTCATATAAATTTATTTGGTCCTAATAGAGTCGCTAGTCTTGGCCTTAAACTCCATGCTTTTATGATTGTTGAAGATTTCTTTCGTTACACGTGGTTTTTTTTATCAAATAAAAGTGATGCCATTTTTGAATTTCAAATTTTTGTAAAAAGGTACAAAACGAAGAAGGCTTCATGATTACTTAAATTCGAACTTATCATAGCTGCAAATTCATAAATGTCGATTCTAAAAAGTTTTGTGATGACAATGGATATTACTATGAGTTTTCTCGTCCTAAAACTCCTGAATAGAATGATGTTGTGGAGCAAAAGAATCGTACTCTAAGCAAGATGGCTAGAGTCATGCTGAATCTGCATAGTCTTCCTAAATATTTTTGGGCAGAAGCTGTTAGTACAGCCTGCCATGTTTTAAATAAGGTATTAATTTGACCTATATCGACAAAAACACCTTATGAATTGTGGTTTGGAAGGATTCCAAACATTTTATATTTCAAAAAATTTGGACGTCGTTGCTTTATCCTGAATACCAAGGACAAGTTGGGTATGTTTGACTCTGAGGCAGACGAAAGAATATTTCTCGGGTATATTACCAAGAGTAAGGGATATATGATTTTTAATAAGAGGTCTATGATTGTTGAAGAATCGATTAACATTACTTTTGATGAGCTCAATAGTCACAGATCGAGCGACAGTGATGGTGAGGTTATACAAGACAAATCCAAGACACACGAAGATACTGCTACCAATGATGGATATCTGGAAAGTCTACCTAAGATAATGAGATTCATGTCAGACCATCCAGAAAAACGGTTAATAAGTGATATATCCAAAGGCGTAGGTACGCGTTCTTCTACTAGAGATATTAATGTAGAAGCAAATGTAGCTTTTATTTCTCACGTAGAACCTAAGACAATAGCAGATGCTTTAAATGATGAGTTTTGGATTGACGCCATACGAGAGGAACTTAATCAATTTGAGAGAAACCAACTTTGGAAACTTGTTCCTGAACCTGGTCAATCGATAATTGGTACCAAATAGGTATTCCGAAATAAATTGAGTGGAGATGGACAAGTTATACGTAACAAAGTGTCACCCCCAGTTTCCAAAAACAGTGGTATTTTTTTTGTCATTTTTTATTTTTAAATTATTTTGGAATTATTTATTTATTTACTGTAATATTTTGGGGTTATTTGAGTCGGGTTCGAATTTCAGCTCATTCCGACTTGTATCGGAGACCCGAGGTAGTATTGATCTTAGCAGGCCCACACACTAGTTAGCCATGCCCACATGTTAGATATTTTAGTTAGTGACTAGGCTAATTATTTTTGTTAGGATTAATTTGGATTAGTGGTTTTAGGAATGACTAAACTACCCCCGACTTAGAAGCCCTTCCATGTATTAACTAATAGATTAGTATATAAGGCTTTTTGACCTTTCCTAATAGGACAAAACCCACCATTATAGCTGGCCACTTTTGGCATGGATAGGCACAAGTCACTTTATTATTTCCCCTTTCATTTCTCTCTCTTGTTCTTCTCCATTTTTTTAGAGAGCTTTCCCTAATCAAACCATCACCAAATCCTTCCATTTCTCCACCAAATCTTCTTCCTTCCCTCTCCATTCAATCCAAGGAAGGAGCTCCTCAAGTTTGGAAGGATTCGGAGCTCGTTCGTGTCCTTTTGGAATCTCTACGTGTCGGTGTCGAGTCGGAAGTTTTTTTCCTTTGAATCTCTCTCCCGGAAGATATAATTTCTTCTCTAATCCATCCCTATATGTATATAAGAATATTTTGAACCCATAGGAATGACCCCCATGGTTGTATCTCCATTTGTGTCTTTTTCGTTTCCATTTGGAGGTCAGAGGAGTGTTCTTTGTGTTGTGGTTGTGTACAAGTGGGAAAAATCCCTATTTTGGACACTTGTATGCATATATATTGTAGGAATGATTAATTAGTGTTTTAATCTCAGATTTATATTTTTAGAGAGTGGATTGATCTTATTTAGCATGGTTAGAATATGTTTTATTTAGATAGCTATGTTGGTATCCAAGTATTTTGGCCTACATGTGTTTTTTGTCCAAACAACCCAAATCCGTCATAATTTTTATCCATGTTTTTAGCAGCTAGAGCAATTTAGAAATGTCATAACTTTTAGCTCATAACTCCAATTAACCTTCCTTTTTTTAAAAGAAGAGTATCGAAGTTAGCTTTCCAAATATATATTTTAATAAGCCAAATTCATTATATAACTTTCTGTAGAATTATTTGAGTGTCAGCTGTACGAAAGATGAATGTGTTTCGGTGTTTTTGCGATTCCGGGAGCTTCCGGGCACGAAAATGCGATCCGTTTGAAGGTTCGGAAAGCTAACATGATGAGCTATAACATACTTTAATCCTAGAATTTTGTGAAGGCCCAATTGGTACAGTATTGATTTTAAGTAGAAGAGTGATTATGCGACGTAGGCATTTTGTGTAACCTATGAGCCTAGTATAGATATCATGTGAATGTAGGTATCATAGATTGTCAAGAATATGTATGATATAGTACATATATGTGTATATATATATATATATATATATATATATATATATATATATATATATATATTATTGTTATGTAATATATGTTAGTATAGTGTGTGTGTTTGAATGAGATAAGGATGTGTGTGGTTAGTGGAGAGAAATAAGATTGATAGAGGATATGTGCTAGTGTGTGTTTGATGTTGTATAGATGGTAGTGTAGTGTGTGTGTTGTGAAGGTGAGAGAGTTGGGAGGATCATGCCATCCAATTTGACTTCAGGCTAGTGTAGTTTATTGAGTGATTTATGTTTTGATTGAGGGGTAGTGTGTTTGTATATAGATGTGTGTAGGTGTGTTAGAAGAGAAGGGTGGTGGATTTGGTATATGTGTTTGTGTGTGTGGTTAGATGGTTAGAGAGTGAGAGAATGAGCAGGAAAGCAGCAGGAAAAAGCAGTAAGCAGTAACTTGTAAGCAATAAGCAGTAGGCAGAAAAAAGCAGTAAGCAGAAGCAGTGCATGATGGTTTTTTGGAATTTTTGTCGTCTCGAAACATCCCATTTTGACCCACCTTAGCCCCAAATACCTATCCACACTTATCAACCACATTTAGTACTACGAAACCCCTAAGTTAGAGAGTGTTTTTAGTATGTTAAGCGGTTAGTAGGGTAGTGTTTATAGTGGTAGAAAATAAGGTTTGTCAATGTTAGAAAGTATGCCATGTTATGTTATCTTGAGGGTAGTGGTAGATGTTTGAGTTAGTTTTTGAGAAGTTATTTTAGAAGTAGCATTCTAAGTTAGATGGGGGTTAGATAGATGATGTTTGTGAGGGAGAGTAAGTGTGGTTTAGAAGAATGAGTTATGTTAGATGTGGTATCTTGATATCTCAATATTACCTTAAGGTAATGTGTAGGCGAGTAACATATTAGAAAAAATAGTTTTGATGCCCAAGAACCTAGATTTCTTGGTTGGTAAATCCTAGATAGGATAGTATCTAGCTACCCTAAGGAGCGTAGGCTAGTATCTTGAGTATTAGCGGAGTTTCCTTTGTAATGGGCAAGGTATCGGGATTACCTTGGTAAGGGTAAATGTACGTAATAGGGTATAGTTAAGATATTGAGTTTAACTTCTAAGATATAGTTAAAATTAGGTTCTCTTGGTTGGTAATGGTTAGGATTAGTGTCCTTAGACTAGTTTTGACCTCGGTTGACCATTTTGACCAAAAGTCAACAAAAGTCAACCGAAAGTCAAACTTGGCCTATAAGTGACTAGAATTGACCGAAACCAAACCAGAGTTGACCAGTTGACTGAAAGTCAACAGTTAGTCAACATTTGACTAGTTTGACCTAGAGTTGACCCAGGGTTGACTAGAGTTGACCAGAGTTGACCAGGGTTGACCAGTTAACCAAAAGTCAATTATAAGTCAACCTTTGACCCCGTTTGACCTAGTTTGACTTAGATTGACTCCCCGTGACCTGGTAAGACCTAGTATGAATCAGTATGACCCAGTATGATCTAGTTTGACCTAGTACAACTCAATTTGACCTAGATTGACCTAGTTTTGACTTAGACTTACATTCGTGACTTAAATTAGTTTCCTTTTTCGGTATAAAACCCTGTTTAACTCATAGTATCTTATTTTAGGTCTATGATTTACTCTGAGCGTCTGTTCACCTTATCAGCTCAGGACCGCAGACGAGTACATTCAGTGATAGTTTTTATTGTCTTGATATCTGCTATATCCGATTCGGTTGTAGTGTCTTACTTGATTTCCAGACTCGATATTTCACGGACTAGTATATGTCGAATCCTGTCATGAGATATTGTTCCCGGATTACTTGGTATATTGGTACATGACTCGATTTGTTACTTGTACTTGTATAGACATGGACTTGGGAGTGGGTTGATCACCTGCTTTTGAATCCCGTGTCATAACGTGTTATGTCCGGATCCTTTATACTATTCGGGGATGGGAAGTTATTGTAGGAACGATATAGTAAAGCATAATACTCTAGAGGGGGGGGTGAATAGAGTTGGCAGCGGAATAATGCTAATTAAAAAATGTTAGCAACACAATCACAGTATATAATCACAGTTGAAATAATGTCAAGGCAGAGTTCAGAAAGCAAATGCAAAGACAGCGATGTATACTGGTATCCCTCTGTTGAGGACTAATCCAGTCGGTAGAACTCTTGCTACCAGTTGAATCCACTATAGGAAAAACCGTAAGTTTTCTTACGAAGTCCTTGCAACTTCTACAACGCGAGCTTTGATAGAAGAACTCGTCCAACTTCAAATGTGAAGAGGTATTCTTCAATCAAGCCTTCTGATTACAATCTCTCAGAAACTTCTATACCGTACCGCACTGGCAAATCGACTAGAGGATTGTAACTGGCTTGGGATCTGAAAATGAAAGCTCTAAAAAACTCTTTGGAAGGCAGAAAGCTTTTTAGATAGAGAGAAGATTGAAAGTGAATGAGTGAATTGAAATGATCGAAATCTATCTCTATTTATAGGAATTCCAAAGGGAGAACTCTGTCAGAATTCGGGCAGAATTCGGGCAGAACTCGATGAGCAAATCTCGGTCAAATCTGCAACTGCAGGAGGACCAAGTTTCAGAGAATTCAAAAATCAAACGGCCACCAACCGAACTCTGGCCGAACTCTGGCCGAACTCTGTCAGGGTTAGGTTAGGGTTTTAAAATAGATTTTTGGTGATTTTTGAAAACCTTTTTGAAAACCTTTTTGTAAACATTTTGATAGGTCATTTTAAAAACATTTTGAACTATTTTGGGGATAGCCTATTTGCCAGTACGACTCGGTGTACAACGTAATCCTAGACTCAAATAAAGTGAAAAATTACATTGTATAGGAAATACAGACTCAAGTAGGCAAACAGATCTTCAGTCTTGAACGGAGTGAATATCCAATCTTGCTGATGTCCAAGAAGCTGAGATGTCCCAACAAGCTTCGTATATCCAGACAGAGTTTTGATCAATTATTAAAATCAGGTTGACCATATGACCAATGGGCCAACAATTATTAGTGGTTGTGTGATCAAAATACCCACTTGTTCTTCACACTTGTACTCGACACTTGTCCATAACTACTTGTTCACAACTTTCCATGGTGACCGGGCTTATCTTCACACTTGTTGCTTCATACTTGTTATTTGTTCGTAGCTGGTCAGATGGAAAGCCTGAACATGTTTTCCCAAGCCGATCACATAACGCACTAATAATTTAAGACACCTTTTATATTTATTATCGGGGAGGCTAAGTTCTATTCGGGAGAAGGGTTACAACCCCGGTCCTTGTTTGGTTAAGGGTTGTAACTCGACTTCCGAATAGTCCCCAAGTCGCCCTATATATATACATATTGTCATCCTTTTCAGTACTCATATCTTGATATATATTTCCAGTTGATTTTGTCTTGTATTTCATTACACTGTCTCTTATAGAATTTGTCAATTCATATGAAACTGCTGTTGGTATTTGTACTTGCTTATTTTCTTGACAGGATACCGTTGACATATTACAGATGATTCTGAGGCAGATTGCCCGACCTATTATGGGATCGAGTCTGATGGAGTAGACCCGGATTGTGGTTTGTTAGTAGAGCCACTAGACTTCGCTCACCCTGAGTAGTGTAGCTTAGTTAGGTTTGCCTGGCCTACGAGCCAGCTAGTACTTTTTAGACTGTAGAAGTTTTTATATATTATGTGATTCTCTGGGTTGTTTGTGTATAGCTCTGGACTTGTGTGGATCTTGGACTTATTTTCTATTCTCATCATTCGTATTTTCCTTTCCATACTATCTACCTTAGTTTTACATTTGTGATTGAGACAAAATTGCTATGTCACCTCCATTCGGAGTGTATATAATGTACAGGTACATTTATCTGTTTGGTTGTAGTATTTGTAGATGACCTAGACAGCATTCTACCGCCGATGCTGCGGCGTAGGCTGGACGTAACCACGTACTCGTGCCCCTAATCAGGGTGCGGGTCGTGACACGTTTTTGTGGTAGCCCATGCAGGTCTGTGTCGCAATTAGTGCGATCTCGTAATGGTGCTCGACTTAGAGTACTAATTACGAGCCTGCGACTAGGATGAAGGATCTAGGGTCTGATAGGAGTTACTCAATCACATTTTAGGAAATTTCTGATCTTTTGATTACCATGACAACTCTTTTTGCATTTGAATTCAATGGTCCTCCTTTGATAACATCTTATCATGTGCCATATTGATCTCTTGGGTTCAATTCATCTTCAGGATGACGGTAACTCGTTCTCAGGCGGCAGGTCCTAGTACAGTTCCAGAGAGGTCAGATCCGGGAGGTCTTCCACCTCCGGCTACGGAAGTAGCAGTCGAAAGAGCAGTAGCCACAGTCTCTGCCCTTTAGGCAGGAGTAGCAGCGACAGTTCCCGGAGGTCTTCCACCTCCAGCTGAGGGAGTTGCAGTTCAGGGAGCTGCCACCTCAGACCCTGCCCTTCAGACGGGAGCAGCAGCGACGGTTTCAGGAGGTCTTCCATCTCCAGCAGCGAGACCATCCATAGTCATCCCTGACATTCTTCTACCGCCGCCTCAGCTACCGACAGATACTTAGGGGATGATAGCCCTTCTGCAGTAGATGCTTCAAACACAGAGAGCACAGGCAGAGGCACAGCACCGTCAGTCAGAGGTGCTGCGACAGACCATGGAGAACTCGTATCAGCTAGCTATGGCAGCAGTAGAGAGAGGTGCACAGACTATAGTTCAGGGAGCACCAGTACAGTAGCAGGGTCAGGGGAGGCCCGGTACACACCTCCACTTCAGAAAGATGAACCCGCGGGAGTTCAAGGGTACCGAGGGTATTCTATACGCGGACGACTGGCTAGAGGATATCCAGCGGAGTCTGGAGTTGGCAGAGGTCCCGAGAGGTCTGTGGGTGACATCTGCAGCGAGCAAGTTCTTCGATATAGCGCTGACTTGGTACCGTACGGATCCGCGTACGTCAGTGAGGGGATTGTCTTAGGAGGACTTCAGGAAACTATTTAAGGAGAAGTTCTACCCGAACGTAGCCGTGTCAGCTTTGGAGGGACAGTTTGCCAGTTTGGTACAGGGGAATTCGTCGATGGACGAGTACGCAGCGGAGTTCTTCCGCTTGAGCAGGTTTGCACACAGTTTGGTTCAGGATGAGGGGTGCAAGGCCCGAAAGTTCAGGAGGGGTCTCATTCATGCAGTACGCACTCGCACATCTGGGCGACGAGACGCAACCTTCGAGCAGATCCTTATGGAGGCTCAAATTGTAGGGGAGGACTTCGACCTTAAGCGAAGAGGAGCAGTAACGTTCTGGAAGCTAGTTCGAGTGCAGGGCCAGCGAAGCGCCTACACTTCCAGCAGAGGCAGTTTCAGCAGCAGCAGCCTCAGTTGCAGTTCCAGCAGGCACCGGTGCGTGCCCAGCAGCACCAGAGACAGGGCTAGAGGTAGGCCATCCAGTGTGCCTTCTGCAAGAAGATAGGGCACACCGGAGAGGTCTGTAGATTGAGGCTGGGAGTTTGTCTGTTCTGTGGAGCTCCAGATCACCAGATGAGGGACTGTGCTGTCCGTGCAGTCAGACAAGCAGGCTAGGATAGCGTGCGACAGGCTAGAGGAGACCAGCAGGGGCGAGCTTTCGCCATGACAGTTGAGCCCACTCAGGAAGTAGCAGAGCGTATAGCAGGTTCCAATTTTTCGAATCTCCTTTCCGCATTTTGCCTTCGTAAACTGTCTTGAACTTCGATTCTATCTGTTCTTTGATCGTTTGATGAAATTGTACTTATGATGTGAATTCCTTCTGAGATAAGTCGTATGGGCTAGGTCGCCTTGATTATGAGATTTAAAATCCTCTAGGGTCATGCTAGTAGGCAGAGTGAGGACATATAGTCGGACTATGGACGTATCTCTCGGGTGTGGGAATTTAAGGTTTTCGCTGCAAGCTAGCGGTAATGCAAAAATTTTAAATACCATAATTCTAGAGGTATATACCGTAGTTGAGGACTCTGTGATTATCGTAGCCTTGCTCACTGGCATGACGAAGATTCTGAGTATCATGATTATTGGACAGACGCATACGATTATCAAATTGCATGAATTTTCTGTGTTTGCTTCGTTTTAAGTTTTTGGATGATTCTTTTAAGGTGGATAGACTTCTATTTGAGAGTAATTTTTAAATTTTATAAATTTAGTCATTTAATTCCTACTTCAATTTTTGAGATCTTAATTATTTTAAATTTTTAGCCATGACTTGTGAATTTGAGATTTTACTATTGTTTGGTTTTAATTTCGAGGACAAATTTTTTTTAAGGTGGATAGATTTGTCACCCCCAGTTTCCAGAAACAGGAATATTTTTTTTGTCATTTTTCATTTTTAAATTATTTTGGAATTATTTATTTATTTACTGTAATATTTTGGGGTTATTTGAGTCGGGTTCGAATTTCAGCTCATTCCGACTTGTATCGGGGACCCGGGGTAGTGTTGACCTTAGCGGGCCCACACACTAGTTAGCCATGGCCCACATGTTAGATATTTTAGTTAGTGACTAGGCTAATTATTTTTGTTAGGATTAATTTGGATTAGTGGTTTTAGGAATGACTAAACTACCCCCGACTTAGAAGCCCTTCCATGTATTAACTAATAGATTAGTGTAGGGGGCTTTTTGACCTTTTCTAATTGGACAAAACCCACCATTATGGCTGGCCACTTTTGGCATGGATAGGCACAAGTCACTTTATTATTTCCCCTTTCATTTCTCTCTCTTGTTCTTTCCCATTTTTTTAGAGAGCTTTCTCTAATCAAACCATCACCAAATCCTTCCATTTCTCCACCAAATCTTCTTCCTTCCCTCTCCATTCAATCCATGGAAGGAGCTCCTCAAGTTTGGGAGGATTCGGAGCTCGTTCGTGTCCTTTTGGAATCTCTACGTGTTGGTGTCGAGTCGGAAGCTTTTTCCTATGAATCTCTCTCCCGGAAGGTATAATCTCTTCTCTAATCCATCCCTACATGCATATAAAAATATTTTGAACCCATAGGAATGACCCCCATGGTTGTATCTCCATTTGTGTCTATTCCGTGTCCATTTGGTGGTCATAGGAGTGTCCTTTGTGTTGTGGTTGTGTCCTAGTGGGAAAAAGCCTTATTTTGGACACTTGTATGCATAAATATATTGTAGGAATGATTAATTAGTGTTTTAATCTCAGATTTATATTTTAGAGAGTGGATTGATCTTATTTAGAATGGTTAGAATTTGTTTTATTTAGATAGCTATGTTGGTATCCAAGTATTTTGGCCTACATGTGTTTTTTGTCCAAACAACCCAAATCCGTCATAATTTTTATCCACGTTTTTTGTAGCTAGAGCAATTTCGAAATGTCATAACTTTTAGCTCATAACTCCAATTAACCTTCCGTTTTTTAAAAAGAAGTGTATCGAAGTTAGCTTTCCAAATATATATTTTAATAAGCCAAATTCATTATATAACTTTTTGTAGAATTATTTGAGTGTCAGCTGTACGAAAGATGAACGCGTTTCGGTGTTTTCGCGATTCCGGGAGCTTCCGGGCACGAAAATGCGATCCGTTTGAAGTTTCGGAAAGCTAACACGAAGAGCTATAACAAACTTTAATACTAGAATTTTGTGAAGGCCCAATTGTTACAGTATTGATTTTAAGTAGAAGAGTGACTATACGACGTAGGCATTTTGTGTAACCTATGAGCCTAGTATAGATATCATGTGAATGTAGGTATCATAGATTGTCAAGAATATGTATGATATAGTACATATATGTGTATATATACATATATGTATATATATACATATATATATATATATATATATATATATATATATATATATATATTATTGTTATGTAATATATGTTAGTATAGTGTGTGTGTTTGAATGAGATAAGGATGTGTGTGGTTAGTGGAGAGAAATGAGATTGATAGAGGATATGTGCTAGTGTGTGTTTGATGTTGTATAGATGGTAGTGTAGTGTGTACGTTGTGAAGGTGAGAGAGTTGGGAGGATCATGCCATCCTATTTGACTTCAGGCTAGTGTAGTTTGTTGAGTGATTTGTGTTTTGATTGAGTGGTAGTGTGTTTGTATATAGATGTGTTTAGGTGTGTTAGAAGAGAAGGGTGGTGAATTTGGTATATGTGTTTGTGTGTGTGGTTAGATGGTTAGAGAGTGAGAGAATGAGCAGGAAAGCAGCAGGAAAAGCAGTAAGCAGTAAACAATAAGCAGTAAGCAGGAAAAAGCAGTAAGCAATAAGCAGTGCTGGATGATTTTTTGGGGTTTTTGTGGTCTCGAAACATCCCATTTTGACCCACCTTAGCCCCAAATACCTACCCACACTTATCAACCACATTTAGTACTACGAAACCCCTAAGTTAGAGAGTGTTTTTAGTGTGTTAGGCGGTTAGTAGGGTAGTGTTTATAGTGGTAGAAAATAAGGTTTGTCAATGTTAGAAAGTATGCCATGTTATATTATCTTGAGGGTAGTGGTAGATGTTTGAGTTAGTTTTTGAGAAGTTATTTTAGAAGTAGCATTCTAAGTTAGATGGGGGTTAGATAGATGATGTTTGTGAGGGAGAGTGAGTGTGGTTTAGAAGAATGAGTTATGTTAGATGTGGTATCTTGATATCTCAATATTACCTTAAGGTAATGTGTAGGAGAGTAACATATTAGATAAAATAGTTTTGATGCCCAATAATCCTAGATTTCTTGGTTGGTAAGCCCTAGATAGGATAGTATCTAGCTACCCTAAGGAGCCTAGGCTAGTATCTTGAGTATTAGCGGGGTTTCCTTTGTAATGGACAAGGTATCGGGATTACCTTGGTAAGGGTAAATATAGGTAATAGGGTATAGTTAAGATATTGAGTTTAACTTCTAAGATATAGTTAGAATTAGGTTCTCTTGGTTGGTAATGGTTAGGATTAGTGTCCTTAGACTAGTTTTGACATCGGTTGACCATTTTGACCAAAAGTCAACAAAAGTCAACCGAAAGTCAAACTTAGCCTATAAGTGACTAGAATTGACCGAAACCAAACCAGAGTTGACCAGTTGACTGAAAGTCAACAGTTAGTCAACATTTGACTAGTTTGACCTAGGGTTGACCCAGGGTTGACTAGAGTTGACCAGAGTTGACCAGGGTTGACCAGTTGACCAAAAGTCAACTGTAAGTCAACCTTTAATCCCGTTTGACCTAGTTTGACTTGGATTGACTCCCCGTGACCTGGTATGACCTAGTATGAACCAGTATGACCCAGTATGACCTAGTTTGACCTAGTACAACTACGTTTGACCTAGATTGACCTACTTTTGACTTAGACTTGCATTCATGACTTAAATTAGTTTCATTTTTCAGTATAAAACCCTGTTTAATTCATAGTATCTCATTTTAGGTCTGTAATTTACTCTGAGCGTCTGTTCACCTTATCAGCTCAGGACCGCAGGCGAGTACATTCATTGATAGTTTTTATTGTCGTGATATCTGCTATATCCGATTCAGTTGTAGTGTCTTACTTGATTTCCAGACACGATATTTTACGGACTAGTATATGTCGGATCCTGTCATGAGATGTTGTTCCCGGATTACTTGGTATATTGGTATATGACTCGATTTGTTACTTGTACTTATATAGACATGGACTTGGGAGTGGGCTGATCACCTACTTTTGAATCCTGTGTCATAATGTGTTATGTCCGGATCCTTTATACTATTCGGGGATGGGAAGTTATAAGTGGTTGTGTGATCAAAATACCCACTTTTTCTTCACACTTGTACTCGACACTTGTCCATAGCTACTTGTTCACAACTTTCCATGGTGACCGGGCTTATCTTCACACTTGTTGCTTCACACTTGTTATTTGTTCTTAGCTGGTCAGATGGAAAGCATGAACATGTTTTCCCAAGCCGATCACATAACGCACTAATAATTCAAGGCACCTTTTATATTTATTATCGGGGTGGCTAAGTTCTGTTCGGGAGAAAGGTTACAACCCCGGTCCTTGTTTGGTTAAGGGTTGTAACTCGGCTTCCGAATAGTCCCCAAGTCATCCTATATATATACATATTGTCGTCCTTTTCAGTACTCACATCTTGATATATATTTCCAGTTGATTTTGTCTTGTATTTCATTACACTGTCTCTTATAGAATTTGTCAATTCATATGGAACTGCTGTTGGTGTTTGTACTTGCTCATTTTCCTGACAGGATATCGTTGACATATTACAGATGATTCTGAGGCAGATTGCCTGACCTATTATGGGGTCAAGTCTGATGGAGTAGACCCGGGCTTTGGTTTGTTAGTAGAGCCACTAGACTTCGCTCACCCTGAGTAGTGTAGCTTAGTTAGGTTTGCCTGGCCTACGAGCCAGCTAGTACTTTTTAGACTGTAGTATTTTTTATATATTATGTGATTCTCTGGGTTGTTTGTGTATAGCTCTGGACTTGTGTGGATCTTGGACTTATTTCTTGTTCTCATCATTCGTATTTTCCTTTCCATACTATCTACCTTAGTTTTACATTTGTGATTGAGACTGTATTTCTATGTCACCTCCATTCGGAGTATATATACTGTACAGGAACATTTATCTGTTTAGTTGTAGTATTTGTAGATGACCTAGACAGCATTCTAGTGCCGATGCTGCGGCGTAGGCTGGACGTAACCACGTACTCGTGCCCCTAATCAGGGTGCGGGTCATGACACAAAGCACGTCTAGTGGCACAAGGTTATAATCAAAAAGAAGGTATTGATTATGACGAGACATATGCTCATCTTGCTAGACTAGAAGTCATTCACATGTTTTGTGCATTTGCATGTGTTCGTAATTTCAAACTTTTTCAAACGGACGTGAAGAGTACATTTTTAAACAATTTTTTGAAGGAAATTTTTTTATGAAACAACAAACTGGTTTTGAAGATTTTCAAAACCTGATCACGTCTTCAAACTTAGAAAAGCACTCTATGGACTCAAACAAGCACCGTGTGCTTTGTATGAATGCCTAAGTGCCTTTCTACTTAAAAATAGTTTTTTAAATGGAAGAGTTGATACAACTATATTTATCAAGTCTTTAGATGACAATATTTTACTTGTGCAAATCTATGTAGATGATATTATTTTTCGTTCTACTAATGAAAAACTCTGTCAAGAATTTGCTAAGTGCATGCAGAATAAGTTTCAAATGAGTATGATGGAAGAACTCAACTACTACCTTGGACTTCAGATCAAACAACACTCACAGGGAACATTCATCAACCAAGCCAAGTACACGAAGGATTTACTAAAAAAGTACGACTTCGATAATGTAAAGCCTATCGGTACACCAATGGCTACATTAACACTGCTTGACATTGATAAAAGTGGCAAACAAGTCGACCAGCGTAAGTATCGAGGTATGATTGGTAGTTTATTATACTTAACTACTAGTCGCCCGGATATTATGTTTAGTTTTTGCATATGTGCACGATATCAATCTAATCCTAAGGATTTATACATATGTGCCGTTAAGCATATCTTTCGATACCTTAAGAAAAATTCTACAGTCGGCTTGTGGTATCCCAAAACCACATCTTTTGACCTAATCGGTTATTCAGATACTAATTTTGCTGGATGCAAAGTAGACCGTAAAAGTACCAACGGTACGTGTTATTTCCTAGAAAAAAGCTTTATTCTCCCGTTTTAGTAAGAAGCAAAACTTTGTTGCTTTATCAACAACTAAGACTGAGTATATCATTGTAGGACACTGTTGTGCACAGATTTTAAGGATGAAACAAATCCTAGAAGACTACAATCTGCTCTACAAGAAGATTCTCATTTACTGTGACAATACTAGCAAGATCAACTTGACTAAGAATCCTGTTTGTTGGTCACGCACAAAGCACATAGAAATACATTATCATTTTTTACGTGATCACCAACAACACGGAAATATTTTCTTAGAGTTCATTGACACAGATCATCAATTAGAAGATATTTTCATAAAACTGCTAGCCTGAAAACTGTTTCAACTATCTGCGTCACGAGTTAGACATACTTGAATTTTTAGACTCATAATGTGTTATGATTAATAAAATTACCTAAAACTTAAAAATCCTAGATTAATTAATTGAAATTATTTAAGTACAAGCTGAAAGGGCCCTTTTGTCGCACATGTGTAAATAGCCTGAAGCGACATGGTGTGCTAGTCTTCGGACAACCGCTAGCTGGGATCCGACCCCTATAGCTAACTCAAGTAATGAATTTTAATTAAATCGAAGGGTTAAAGAGTTATTAAGTACGTTTTTGATCCATTACAAATAAAATGAATAAAAAATTTGAGTGGCCGAACTCAGTCATGGTCTTTTATAAAGACAGCAGCGTTTTAGCCAACCCTATTTTTATTTCATCATGAGAGGAGAAAAAAAGAGGAAAGCCAAGGAAGAAAAGGTTGTGGGATCAACGCTCACACGGCGTCCAACCCGAGGAAGGAATACGGGCAGAAGGTCTTGGGGACGCTGACTGCTCGAGGTCGCTGGAAACCGTCACCTTCTTCTCATCGCAAGTATAATTCGTGAACCCTAGATTCCGCCTATGAAGGGTTAGAACACGTTTTAGATCTGTTAAATTTCTATCGGTCAATACACACACCAATCTGTGGTCCTAGATATCCTCTGTTTCATCAATTGGTATCAGAGCCGGTATTGTATCTGCGTATTGATTGATACATCCATATTGACCAATAAAATACGATGTCGAATAATAGTCAACAGATGTAGATCTGTTCTGACTTATTTTTTCAGGCATCTTAGATTCAACTATTATGGTCAAATTCATGTTATGTTTGTTTTTGTGTTATTTTAAACAACAGACATGTCGTGGCTATGGTTGTTATTAAAATTACGACGGTTGATCATGCTTATTTATTTATTTATTTTAATCTAGATTATGTGGGAACTCCTTCGGAAGGCAAAGGATTGATGTAATTTTTAATATAATCGGTCTATCGTGATGGCGGTGGTGGCTTTTTCCTCGAATAGATCTGCGTAGAGCACTGTTCTGGATCCAAGCATAGTTAAAGAAGAAGCAGGAGATATGCCCATAATAGTTGAATATTTATCTTTAATTGCTGCTTTATTCTGTTATGTATTATTGTTGATGTGGTTATTGTTAAAAACTAAGCTCGTATTAATAATGGTCAACATGGACAAGAATCAAATAATAGAAAACCCTTTATTGTTAAATAACTAAGTGGTAGAGAGAATTTATTTAATATAAATTTCATGTTCTCTATTACTGGTTTGTAGGTGATATAATTATACTTGCATGTTGGCTTTAGTGCATTTCTCTATATCGGACAAGTCTAATTATGGATCACTAGTACAAACTTCCTTCGGGATAATTATAGAAAGTTACCTAGTATGTGTTCACTTCTCCATCTGAAGGAATTCATTATGAAGTAATTGTATACACTTAGATACAAATAATGATATCCTTCCCCATCGGAGTCACTGGTATTATTTATAGGACAAAATCCAGACCAACAAGTTAGTTTTATTTGTCATAAAGTTAGGTTGACATGAGAATAAAATTAATAGGAAAAACTTCCTTAGACAAATATTGAATTTGTATACTTCCATACCATCGTGGCATGCTAAATTCATGGTATTTAAGGTGTTGGTGAATTTTTTATTATTGTTTTGAGAGAATCAATATTTATTTAATTCAAAATTTTTTTGCCCTATATAATAGTTAATTATGTGATTTTCAGGATTTTTAAAATGAGTTCTTTCAGTCCACTTATGATGATTCTTAAAGAAAACAAACTTACTGGCCCTAATTACATTGACTAAAAATGTAACTTGGATATTGCCCTAACTGCTGAAGAGTACAAATATGTACTCAATAAGGAATGCCCACCTAAGTCTGATACTAATTCTGATAAAGAGGTCAAAGAGGCTTATAAGAAGTGGATAAAGGCAGATGAGATGGCACGGTATTACATTCTAACATTTATGTTAAATGTACTGCAACATCAATATCAGGCCATGGCCATAGCTTATGACGTGATGTATAACCTCAAAGAACTCTTCGGACATCAGAGTGGAGCAGCTAGGTAGTTTGCTATAAAGTGTTTGATGAATACAAAAATGGCTAAAGGTTCGCCAGTAAGGGATCATGTTCTCAAGATGATGGGTCATCTGAATGATATGGAGATCCTTGGAGCTAAAATCAATGGAGAATTCTAGGTCGATATCATTCTCGGAAATCTGCCTAAAGGTTTTGACATGTTTTGCCTTAACTATAAGATGAACAAAAGATTGTATAGTTTGGCAGAACTTGCGAAGAAGTTACAGGATGCTGAAGCTCTCTTTTGGCAGAGTGGTCATATTTATGTTACTGAAATGGCTTCTACTTCTAAGCCAAAAAGTGGTAAGAAGAAGAATAACATTTAGAAACAAGCAAACTCAGCAAAGAACGGCATGGGACCTTAAGGCGTTGTGAAAAAGCCGAAAGGGGTATTATCTTGTAGTTGAAACATGTTTAGCGGTGTTATCTACCGATACCTGGTGTGTAGATACATGAGCTACTAATTATGTCTGTAATTTATTGCAGGGGTTCCAAAAAACCAGATGACTTAGTAATAGAGAGATATGCTTATTCATGGGTGACGCGACAAAAGTTGCAGCTATTGCAGTAGGAGATTTTATTTTATCTTTTGGTAGAAATAAGTCTTTAACATTAAAAGATTGTCTTTATGCACCTTCACTTAGAAGGAATTTGATTTTTGTTTCAATGCTAGTTAAGGATGGATAATCATTTTATTTTAATGACAATATTATTATTAGTAAAAATAAGCAATTTCTTTATTCTGGTGCATTAGTAGATAATTTGTATGTTACTAATCCTATTTCACCAACAATGTAACTAATGGAAATGAATAATACGTCTTCTAACTTAAATAAGAGAAATGAACCTTCTTGTATGAACCAAACATATCTTTGGCACTTGCTATTAGGTCATATTAACCTAAAAAGGATTCAAAGACTGGTTACAAATGGACCTTTGAGTTCATTGGAAGTGGAGGCACTTCCAGTCTGTGAATCTTGCTTGGAAAGTAAAATGACCAAAGGCCTTTTAAGGCAATACCCGATTCTTAGAGGAAGGTTATGTGATGAACCATAAACCAATGAGTAGAGTTGTTCTAGAAGAGTTGAGAGGAGAGACACCTAATACTTCAATACCAACAGTACAAGAGGAGGAACCACAAATAACTACACAACGTGTCACAAATGTTACACCACAACCCATAGTGCCTCGTCGTAGTGGGAGGGTTATTATACAACCAGACATGTTTATGTTCTTGGAAGAGTCCTCGAACTTTGTCCACGATGAACAAGACTATGATCCATGCACCTATAATAAAGCACTACAAGGAAAAAATGTTGAATCTTGGCAAAAGGCAATAAAATCGAAAATAGAATCAATGAATTCTAGTAAGGTCTAGGAACTTGTAGAACCATCCACTGGTATAAAAGTCATTGGATGCAAGTAGTTCTATAAGAGAAAAATAGGAGCAGACGATAAGGTTGAAACCTTTAAAGCATGACTTATTGCAAAAGGTATTAACTCAGAAAGAGCGTATTGATTATGATGAAACCTTTTCGCCAGTAGCTGTAATGCCCCGCTCTGCGTGAGGCATTTGGATTGGCTTGTTAGATGCGATCAGAATGTTGGATCGTGAATTGTGTTGGGAATCAAGAGAATTGGGACTGATGCAGTCTCTTAGCTGGCTGAACAGTATGAGTATTGGAACGTGGCTCGCTGGTGGAGCTACACTTAGTGTGAACGTGTGCAATCGAAATAAGAAGACCCGTTTATACAGGTGAGTGGAAATGTCCTCCCTCCTCCTTACTCCGCACGCTTAATAAAATAGAGTAATACGATGTTATGAATTATCCCTAAATGTTCCATATTTTGGTTACTGGATAATAGAGATGCTTGAGTTGCCTAACGTTGAAATGTGCAACATATGATCATTGAACTGCTGAATGAATCACCCTTGAACTGCTAATGTGACTTGATGCCTGAGAATGAATTGATAACGCCCTTTTATGCTTAACTTTGCCTGAATAAGTAGAACACTTGAATAATGAGATGCCTTATGAATGATAGAATAATAAATGAACTGGCTATGCTATCGACCCAATGAAATGAATGAAATACTAGAATCATGTACTTTCTGCATAACTGTTGTTGTTGCCTGTTTCCTTATAAGCAATAAAAGAAAGAATAATATTCCTATGAAATGAATGAAATGCTGCAGGTCTTATTAAGATGAATGAAATATTGTTTGTTCCTCTTAGAAATGAACGATATGAGAGATGTTGCAATGAAGCAATAAATGAGAAATGATAAAGCATGGGATCGTTGAGATCACCAAATGAAATGATGGTAATAATGAAGTGAATAAGTTATTGAATATGACTTAATGATGCACTGTAGCCTTTACTTTCTTTAATATACTTTACCATGCGATTATGTTTATAATCGAGTCGGACACGCATTCGCATGGTCATGGACAACTTGTATACAAGGTTTGAGATTTAATTTCTTCGAACGGTACCGGGGCGCCGGGAACGATTCGGCCTAAGAGAAAATAATGATGAGTGCTTTGGGAGCACGGATAAGACGGGGTGGCATAGAGGCTCGATATGCTGACCGTATTATCTTGAAGTGAAATAAAAAGAGTCCATATGGTTTAACAACACCAATGACCATGTAGTCAGGATGCACACTAATAAATTTTTTTGTGCAGGCAGAGTAAGTCTATCTGCTAACCTGTATTTGATACAGGTACGAGAAGTCGACTATCAATAAGAAATCATATAATTGTGATATTATATATGTTGGTTCAACTTGCCGGCCTAACATGTTAAATAAAATAATGTTGTGTTGTTGCCTTTAAATGAGAAACTTTACAACATGATCAACATGTTAAATACGATTTGCTAATGTATTACCTTTTAGAATATTGCCATAACCTGTTGAACGATAACATCAAGTATGCTAAATGATGTCTTCCAGGAATATTTCCATACTATGCCCAACGTGTTAACTCAATGTTGCTTTGATGACTTACACAAAGAAATGTTATATCATGCTATAAGATGTTTACTTACTTCAATATTTTTGCTCAAGAACTGTA
This sequence comes from Iris pallida, assembly GCA_029216955.1. NCBI lineage: Eukaryota > Viridiplantae > Streptophyta > Magnoliopsida > Asparagales > Iridaceae > Iris > Iris pallida. The sequence goes on along the minus strand of JANAVB010010198.1, from coordinate 11,791,998 downwards.
AACTGATGCTAGGCCCCAAATAGAAAGATTATTCTATTAAATGCTTGCTAAAATGAACCCTTAGTGTTGGTTTAGGCGAGTGGGTTGGATTCTGCTCGTCGGTACATAGATGATGTACTAACCCACGTTTTGTGGGCAGGTGCTCGTGCTTGGGATGTTCTGAACATGAAGATTGGCTTGATTGGTCCCGCGACATCGAAGAATTGTTGGGCATGCAGAAGCTCTCCTTGTACAAGATGATGTCTTCTGTTTATAAAGGGTATGGAACATTGTAATCAGTTGTACCAGTGAGTTGTAAGCCAAGTCGGTATATCGAGTTGTAATCCAATGTATCCAAGTATCAAATGTAAGCTTTATAGCATTGTTCAGTTGGCTTTCAATGTAAAGTGAGATGTGTTGTAAGCATTGTACTTCAATACAAGTCTTGTACTCTTCTTTAATTATCAATAAAGAGAATAAAGTTTTATATATCTCTTTGTGACTGCAAGTTATCTTCTCATTTTCGCTGTGACAAATCAAATGATGTGTTCCCATTCGATAAAAAAGAATGTCCTCATTAACTTCAATTTGTATGCTTCTACCGCTACGATGTGTTCCTGTTTGGAGATAATCAATTATGTACCATCTTTACCTTGTACAAGTACAATACCAGACTTGTACGGCATCACGCCCAAGCGAGGACGATCGATTCCAAGAGATAAATATATAAATAAATGACTTTATGAATCGGGGCGTGACAAATTGGTATCAGAGCATGGCTTTACGTCCTTGGTCTCTTCTTTGATTCGTTTCAAATCAAAGTTGCATCGACGATTAACCAAAGTTGCTTCTATGATCACTCAATATTGCTTCTGCGATTAAATCAAATATTGCTTTTGCGATTATGTTATTGTTCAGTAATCATCCTATGTTGTTTGTGTCTAAAAGTTTGTTGACCCTCTTGGCTGCTCACTAGATGTTCCATACAATAAGTCTATATACATTGTGATACCCCTGAATGAATAATTGTTGTTGGTTTAGACACAAATAACCCAACAATGACTCGATGCCATATTATGCTATATTGTGAATGCTGTTTGGAATATGGGAATAAAGAAAAGTGGCTATGTATACTGTAACAAGTTGAGAATTGCATATGATGTTGGAAAAGAATTGGGAATGAAATATTTGATGATGAGTTCAACAGAACGGATGAGTTGATTTATGGGTGATGGCTAGTGCTTTTGAGACCCTAAGAATGTTGGCTTGTAATATTGAGATCCCGAGATGTTGACTTAGTGTTGTGATCATTATTGATCATAAATGTCCGAAATATATTTGAGTTGGTATTGTTTAAGGATGGCTTCGTTTCTGAGTGGTATATTGCCTCTACCACCTCAGAACGAGATGTATGTTGACCTTTTCCATAGGATAGTAATGAGACTACCTGTGGGTACTAGGTAGTGCCAAAACTTAGCTGGGAGTCATGTATTGTCGCTAGATGACTCGAGTGTCCCTTAATGGTGATGTTATACTGGGTATCGAGATTTCTAAAAATTGTAACGGGTGGCTTGGTTAGAAATTGTTTAGTCGAGTGATGACTCAAACTAGTAAGACAGTTAGTATGCTATGTTTAAGTGGATTTGGCTAGAGAATGTTGTGGCAAAAAACATCTGAATGTTGACTTTGATTGGTTAGATGCAAATCATATGTGGCTAATACAAAGTTGGTTGCTAAGCTGAAAGTTTTGAAAATATTGTCGGTGACCCAAAAGAATATTAGAAATCTGTGTCTTGACCCTAAGATGTAATAGATGTTAATCATCTTGATCACCAAAGGATAGTCATTGCATATGTACATGTATACTAAGGAATTGAATAGTACTAGAAAAGTAACAAGTAGCAACCCTGAATAATTGTGTTGCATAGAGAATGGTTAATTGATACATGAATTGTCGGATTGAATGGAATGAATTTCTCGACCCTTGCGGTATAAGATTTTAAAAATGCCCGTACGATAGTTTGATGATTGAGAAATGAATAGGATTGAAAAATTGCAAACATGTTAGATAATATTGGTATATGTGACTGTTAGTTGGGGTATAGTTTGCTGGCCTATGACTTAGTGGTGTGACTTTGTCATACAGACCGAATAGTATGATTCCATAGTTATGTTAAGACTATCAGAATTGATGACCCTTGAATAGTTAGCCTTGGCTTATGGGTTCGTGTGGGTACAAAGGAATTAGAATATAAATTGAATCGTTGGAAATTTACTTGATGGATTATTAGAACGATGAGAATCGTATGTCGGGTTGGGATTGACCGTAATGTTGAGAGATCGATCTTAGTCGATCGTTGGGTAAGTCTAGAATAAGCCTCCATGGGAATTATTTCCTTGAGGAAGACCCTAGATAGATAGACTTAACCCTAGCGACCATGGGCTGTATGACCAGTTGTTGGCATAGCTGACAATGGCGATTAGTTGTTCAGACTAAGTTGAATCCCATAGGTTTGGGTAGAGCTGCCTTGAATAGTTGGTAGCATGTTGGCCTGACAATAAGAAACTAGAAGGATCCCTAGCAGCCGTCAACTCTAGGAAAGTCACCTGAATGACTAGGTTTAGCGGTCAGTGTAGCTAACCTTAAAGACTTAACCGAATAATAGATGACCAGTGGCAAACCATAGGATGACCTGGTAGGCATTGAAGGAGAGATGATGGTGATAAGTATTGGCCTAAGGAGATGTATGCTTCAGCTTGTGCCTTATAAATGTTTGACCCTTTTTTATGTTATATGTCAACCTTAAGTAGGAATTGCAATTGTATGGTAATACTTGAGTGGTGCGTGCCGAGCAGTGAATTGTTCTATGAAATAGAATTGGCTGCTCATAACGAGAATGATTGATCGGTATCTATACTCTGGTAGCTGGGTTAACCTTGACTGTCACATAGAATTGTACCCTTAGCTCGGGTAATCGATAATGGGTGATTTCGGATTGAAAAGATGAATTGTCTCGGTGAGAAATATAGTTGGATTCAGAAAGGAATATGATTGCATGTTGTGAAATCTTAGTATGGTTGGCTCTAAGTTAGATCCTTGGTCTGAATGTTAGAAATATTATGCTTGGGTAAGGAACTTATCTGAATTATCCCTGGTGTTGAGTGTTGTGGCTGGAAAGATAGCAATTATGGCGAAACAATAAGTCAATTGAAAGGATGCTAAGTCGGATTTGGGGAAAAGAGTTACAATCGTGGCTTATCGAATCGCACTAACATGGAAGTTGGCTGAAGTACATATATTTTGGGGACACCAAAAGTATGTTTATGGATCCAACTGAAGTGATAGATGCGATAGATATAACATTGTAAATGAAGCTTATTGAATCGTACTAGCACAGACTTTGGCTGAAATGTACGTATTTTGGGGACGCCTAAAACTTGTGTACGAATCCAAACAAAGTGGTAGGCTGCGACGAAGATAACAATACTGGAAGAATATTGGTGAATCAATAAGAAGTTGCAAGTATTTGGAAAAGAAAAAGATGGATTAAATCATTGATGGATTAAGTGGTACAGTTGGATAGCCATTTCGAAATGGTCGAGTGTGATGAACTAAATATTGAATTGAAGCTGAATGAATAACTTATTGTGACTAAGTAAATTAGTAGAATGAGTTGTTTCCTTAAGTTTCAAGGACGAAAGTTTTTTTGAGTGGTATATTATGTAATGCCCCGCTCCGCGCGAGGCATTTGGGTTGGCTTGTTAGATGCGATCAGAATATTGGACCGTGACTTGCGTTGGAAATCAAAAGAATTAAGACTGGTGTAGTTTCTTAGTTGGCTGAACAGTATGAGTATTGGAACGTGGCTTACTGGTGGAGCTACGCTTAGTGTGAACGTGTGCAATCGAAATAAGAAGACCCGTTTATGCAGGTGAGTGGAACTGTCCTCCCTCTTCCTTACTCTGCACGCTAAATAAAATGGAGTATACGATGTTATGAATTATCCCTAAATGTCCCATATTTTGGTTACTGGATAATAGAGATGCTTGAGTTGCCTAACGTTGAAATGTACAACACATGATCATTGAACTGCTGAATGAATCACCCTTGAACTGCTAATGTGACTTGATGCCTAAGAATGAATTGATAACGCCCTTTTATGCTTAACTTTGCCTGAACAAGTAGAACACTTGAATAATGAGATGCCTTATGAATGATAGAATAAGAAATGAACTGGCTATGCTATCGACCCAATGAACTGAATGAAATACTAGAATTATATACTTTCTGCATAACTGTTGTTGTTACCTATTTCCTTATAAGTAATGAAAGAAAGAATAATGTTCCTATGAAATGAATGAAATGCTGCAGGTCTTATTAAGATGAATGAAATATTGTTTGTTCCTCTTAGAAAGGAACGATATGAGATACGTTGTAATGAAGCAATGAATGAGAAATGATAAAGCATGGGATCGTTGAGATCACCAAATTTAATGATGGTAATGATGAAGTGAATAAGTCATTGAATATGACTTAATGATGTACTGTTGCCTTTACTTTCTTTAATATACTTTACCATACGATTATGTTCATAATCGAGTCGGACACGCATTCGCATGGTCATGGACAACTTGTATACAAGGTTTGAGATTTAATTCTCTCGAACGTACCGGGGCGCCGGGACCGATTCGGCCTAGAAAGAAATAATAATGAGTGCTTTGGGAGCACGAATAAGGTAGGGTGGCATAGAGGCTCATCACCTACTATGCTGATCGTATTATCCTGAAGTGAAATAAAAATAGTCCATATGGTTTAACAATACCAGTGACCATGTAGTCAGGATGTACGCTAATAAATATTTTTGTGCAGACAGAGTAAGTCTATTTGCTAACCTGTATTTGATACAGGTACGAGAAGTCGGCTATCGGTAAGAAATCACATAATTGTGATATTATATATGTTGGTTCAACTTGCCAGCCTAACATGTTAAATAAAATAATGATGTATTGTTGCCTTTAAATGAGAAACTCTATAACATGCTCAACATGTTAAATACGATTTGCTAATGTATTACCTTTTAGAATATTTCCATAACATGTTGAACGATAACATCAAGTATGCTAAATGATGTTTCCAGGAATATTTCCATACTATGCTCAACGTATTAACTCAATGTTGCTTAGATGATGCCTTACACAAAGAAATGCTATATCATGCTATAAGATGTCTACTTACTTCAATGTTTTTGCTCAAGAACTATAAACTGATGCTAGGCCCCAAGTAGAAAGATCATTCTATTAAATTCTTGCTAAAATGACCCCTTAGTGTTGGTTTAGGAGAGTGGGTTGGATTATGTTCGCCAGTACATAGATGATGTACTGACCCACATTTTGTGGGCAGGTGCTCGTGCTTGGGATGTTTTGTACACGAAGATTGGCTTGATTGGTCCCGCGGCATCGAAAAATTGTTGGGCATGCAGAACCTCTCCTTGTACAAGATGATGTCTTCTGTTTATAAAGGGTATGAAACATTGTAATCAGTTGTACAAGTGAGTTGTAAGCCAAGTCAGTATATCGAGTTGTAATCCAGTGTATTCAAGTATCAAATGTAAGTTTATAGCATTGTTCAGTTGGCTTTCAATATAAAGTGAGATGTGTTGTAAGCATTGTACTTCAATACAAGTCTTGTACTCTTCTTCGATTATCAATAAAGAGAATAAAGTTTTATATATATCTCTGTGACTGCAAGTTATCTTCTCATTTTCGATGTGACAAATCAAATCATGTGTTCCCATTCGATAAGAAAGAATGTCCTTGTCAACTTCAATTTGTCTGCTTCTGCCGTTGCGATGTATTCCTATTTGGAGATAATCAATTATGTACCATCTTTGCCTTGTACAAGTGCAATATCAGACTTGTACGGCATCACGCCCAAGCAAGGACGATCGATTGCAAGAGATAAATATGTGAATAAATGACTTTATGGATCGGGGCGGGACAGTAGCCATGCTTAAGTCTATCTGAATACTTTTATCTATTGCAGCACATCTCGATTATGAGATTTGGCAAATGGATGTCAAGATAACTTTCCTTAATGGAAGTCTTGAAAAAAACATCTATATGAAGCAACCAGATGGGTTCATTGAAAAGGGCCAAGAGGATCTTGTTTATAACTTCAAAAAGTCCATTTATGGACTTAAGCTTCCAGATCTTGGAACATCCGTTTTGATCAGGTGATACAATCCTATGAATTTGATCAATGTCTGGATGAATCTTGTGTGTACAAAAAGTGTGACAAAAATGTTGCGGTATTCCTAGTACTTTATATGGATGACACATTGCTAATTGAAAACAATGTGAAGGTGTTATCTAACGTAAGGATATACTTATCCAAACAATTTGATATGAAGGACTTGCGAGAAGTAGGTCACATCCTTAGGATTAAAGTTTAGGCTTATCTCAATCGGCCTATATTGATACTGTATTACTTCGTTTTAGCATCAAAATTCTAAGAAAGGTTTTCTACCTTTTAGGCATGGAATAACTATATCAAAGGAACAGTGTCCGGGGACACCTAAAGAGATAGAGGACATGAAAGTAGTTCCTTATGCTTCGGCAGTAGGAAGCTTAATGTATGTAATGTTATGTACGAGACCAGACATCTGCTTTACCGTAGGCAAGGTTAGCAGATATCAGTCTAACCCAGGACAAGATTACTGGATTGTCGTAAAGCATGTTTTGAAGTACTTGAAAAAGACTAAAGATTATATGCCGGTTTACCAGGTAGATAGTTTGGTGCCCTTGTGGTATACATACTCAAATTTTCAGTCAGATAGGGATGCCAGAAAATCTACCTAAGGTTATATGTATTCACCATGGGAGGTGGAGCCCTAGTATGGAGGGGCATCAAGCAAAAATGTATTGCTGATTCCATCATGGAAGCCGAGTATGTGGCAGCCTCTGAGGAAGCCAAAGAAGCGGTTTGACTTTGAAACTTTCTATTAGACTCGGTTGTAGTACCTAGTTTGCCTAAAACTATTATACTTTCTTGTGATAATAGTGGTGCAATTGCAAACTCGAAGGAACCACGAGCCCATAAGATAGGTAAACACATTGCGCGTAAGTGCCACCTGATACAAGATATCGTTAAAAGAGGAGATGTTGTTATGACCAAGATAGCATCAGCAGACAACCTAGCTGATCCTTTTACAAAGAGCTTACTGCCTAAGGCTTTTGATAGTCATGTTGAGGGAATGAGAGTCAGATGCATGGCTGCATGGCTTTAAGTATAAGTGGGAGATTTGTAATAGTATACTAAAAAGCAATGCTTTGAGTATAAGTGGGAGATTATTAGGGTTATATACTAAAATCATCACTTTTGTATTAACTATATTCTTGAATGCGAATCATATGGGCAAGTATTGGCATTTTATATTGGTTAAATGTTAATGCAAAATTCTGATATTCTACATTGTAGATAATATGGTGTGTGATGACACACAAAAGATCATATTATCAGTCCCTTGAAGAATATATAAATGGTTCACAACCTAGATGGATTTAGATAAACCATTGGTTAGGTTGTAGTGTAATCTAGTATTAGTCTATCATGACTATAGGTTTATACTAGTGCACTTTGTGTGTATTGAACAGGACCACATGAGCTTGCTCTCTTTGTATTGACTACATAAAAGAACAAATATCTCTGTTATTATGGATGCTTATACTCTTAATCCGAATATAATAATAGACATGTATGTGTAGTATGCATTACTTTGATTCATAAAAGAGTGAGATTCATAATGAGTCAATACTCTATGAATTAGGTAATGGCATTATGTGTATGATGGGATGTTGATTATAAAAGGAATCTATGTCCCAATATATCGGGGTGATGATGTCCCCTTAAGAAACTCATAAGGATTGTCATGTAAATCTTGCAAGTGAATTATATCTGATATGGAAAATAAAGTTGAGTGGTACTATTTAAGGATAAAAGATGTCGATCAATGTAGTTGTCGGTAACTTATTTTGATTGACGGACATTTGATATCTTAACATGGAGAGACAAATAATTGTGTTCACTGAGTTTGATTCTCTGATCTCCTACTTTAGTACATTTATTTACTATTCTTATCTGTTATAGTTTTACAACTGTTTTATTTTTAACCGACGATTATTTCTGCTGCATACGCGCACACTCTATCCACCCCTCCAACTCTAGAGGTGCTCAACGGTCCTACACATTGACCCTGGGTCGTCTGTTAGCGTCATTCCCCACCACTTATTGTGTACTTTGGGGATCCCGATGCATTGGCTATCTCCAGACCAAACCATGATCAGTGATTTCAATAATAGCAAAAGCTGGCTAGAGGGAAAGATCTGTCTAAAAATTCAAATTGGCGATTTGAAGACGAAGGCAACCTGCTACGTCATTGACATAAACTCTTGCTATAATATTCTACTGGGGAGGCTATGGATACATCAGCACATGATCGTGCAGTCTACCCTACACTAATGCTTCAAGTATGTCAATAGTGACGGTGTAGTAAAGACTGAGTTCGCAGACATCGATCCCTTCAAAGGGGTCGAAGTATATTATACGAAATCTCGTCTATTCTGAAAGAACTATCAAAAGGACTCAGGTGAGGACGCTGATGATGAGGCGAAAGCTCAGACTTCCTCCGAAGGGCCTATTGAAGTAAAGCTAAAAAACCCTCCTACAACACTGATGGTCAAGCTCTCGGGAAAGGCCTCAACTCTGTTAGTGGTTCGGTTGAAAGGAAAGCCGCCAACAAGGGAAAATTCCTCGGCTAAACCCCTTATAGTGAAGCTGTACAGTCCGCCTCCTCCCTCTTTAATCCCACCAGCCATAAATGTTGGGGGTAGTAATTTAAAGGACATTGTTGTACCTCTTTTTTTGCCTCTAAGAATGTAGTTTCAGAGGATGACTTGTCATATTTCATCAATAAAGGGATGCCTTCGGATTAATTTTATTTTTTTACTACATATTTATTTGAGTAAGACCTAAGGTTGTCGCTGCAACACACAAATTGCGTCCGCCTACTCTGTGAGCCCGGTACTATAAAATACGCAGGTACTCCTGATACGCGTGCATATTTTATTATACCATCCAGAAAGAAAGGAAAGAAGCCTATTACCTTCGGCCGAGTAGAGGGTTTTCGGACCCATATCCCTCGTGAGTCAGAACATAAAACCGGTATGGTGCAGATTCACTACTACACTCCTCAAGCCCGACGCATCATCCAAAAGATGGGTATGACTTGAACAACAATATGGGCCTTAACAATGGTAAGGGTCGACACTTGTCAATCGAGATCAATGTCCTCAAGGGTGAATCTGATCAATATTGCCACAAGACCCATTTTGGTCTGGGGTATGCTTTATTCAAGCCTCCAGAAATTCTACAACCCAAGGAGGACATATACTCGTGCTCTTCAGATTCTTCCTATGATTCCGACTTCAGCATCAAGAAGATATTTTGGAAATCGTTATCAGTGAATATGACGTCCATGGTCCAAGTCGAGGAATGACGACCAATTCTTCGAGCCCTTCGAAGTCGAACCTTGGGCTCAACAACTTGATTCTCAGTGGGAGAAACGATTCGAACAACGTGAGCCTCCCACCGAAGATAAGGTTATACAGGTCGATCTAGGAAGTGACTCTTCTCCTAAGCCGATCTTTATTAGTAAAAGCTTAAAGGGGGAGACCGTGAATCTCCCATTGAGCTTGTAAAGGAATACATAGATGTCTTCTCCTGCAGCAATGAAGATGCCAGGCCTGGATCCAAACATTGTCGAGCACAAATTAAATATTCTATCCAATGCTAAGACAGTAAAGCAACAGCAACGGCGGTTCCGCCCGGATATCATGAATGCTATTGAAGCAAAGGTGAATAAACTCATAGCGAGCGGCTTCATTCGTGAGGAACAACATCCTGACTGGGTAGCCAATATTAGTCTAGTTGTCAAGAAGAATATAAAATTTTGAGTCTGTATAGACTTTCATGACATAAATGCCGCTTGTCCAAAGGATGAATTCCCGTTACCTATCACCGACGTGATGGTAGATAACACATATGGGTACGAGCGTATGTCCTTCATGGATGGCTACTCAGGATATAATCAAAATGCCCCCAGAAGATGAGAAGCATACGTCGTTGCGGACTCCGATCGGTGTATTGTGCTACACCGTAATGCCCTTCGGTTTGAAGAATGCAAGTGCTACATACCAGCGAGCTATGAGTACCATATTTCGCAAGCACTTGCAAAAGACCGTCGAGTGTTATGTTGATGATATTACGGTCAAAAGTTGTTTTTGCGGTGATCACATTCATGATTAAGGATCGTCTTCGACTTTATAAGGGCGCACCAATTAAAGAGGAACCCAACCAAGTCCTTCCTGGAAGTATCCAGCGGCAAGTTCTTGGGTTTTATCATTAATTCAAAAAAGATCCATGTCGATCCCGAGAAGACAAAATCTATCATTGTGATGCAACCGCCAAAGAACCTTCGTGAACTTCACGGTCTTCAAGGGTGCTTAACGTATATCTGAAGGTTTATCTCTAAACTCTCAGGTTGCTGTAAGCCCTTCACTGAACTAATGAAGAAGGGAGTATCTTACGTCTTGACTGAAGAATGTCAATGAGCCTTCGATGATATTAAAGGGTACCTCACGAACCCTCCAGTCTTAGTAGCCCCAGTCATGGGTAAACCCTTTTTACTTTACGTCCGAGCCATGGACTATTCTCTCGGCTCTTTGTTAGCCTAGAATAGTGATGCAGGCTACAAGCAGGCCATCTATTATCCAAGTCGACAGCTGGTAGGGACCACACATAGATATACTCTTCTAGAAAAAGAATGTCTTGTCCTGGTTTTTGCCATCCAGAAAATCTGTTATTACATAGTAGGACAGACAATTTAGGGTCAATCCCCTCAGGGTCCTCATGACCAAACTGGGAGCACTTAATTTATGCATCGCCACGTGGGCGATACTATTGTCACCCTATGATATGGTGTTTGTTCCATAAAAGCAATCAAACGCCAAGCATTAGCTGACTTCCTGATCTGGTAACTGCAAAATCAATACTTTATGAGGACATTCCAGACGAAGTGGTAGAGGCCATTGTCAACAAAAGAACCGGTTTGGCAACTGTTCTTTGATGGTGCTTCAAGGAAAGGTCCTAAAGGTGATATCATGGCAGGAGTGGGGGTAGTATTAATCTTCCATGATGATTTGTCTTCCAACGAGCATATTCACTCTCGGAACTATGTTCCAATAATGTGGCCGAGTATAATGCTCTCATTATAGGGCTCCGGCTAGCGAAAGAGTTAGGGGTCGACTTTCTGGAAGCATATGGCGATTCTCAGCTGATAGTAACTAGGTTTGAGGGCAGTATGAGGTTCGAAATAAAAACCTGATCCCATACAACCAGGTGGCCATCTCGGTGATCTCTACCTTTACGGGGTTCTTTATATAACATGTTCCAAGGTTGCAAAACTTGGAAGCTGATGCCCTGGCTGGCCTTGCAGTCTCACTAGCAGCGCTCGCCGGAATATAGCAGATGATCACGGTGATCGATCAAGAGCTGGTATGCCCTAAGAATAACTTATGCATACAAACCTGTCATTCTGCAGACACAAATGAGGATGTCTGAGACTGGCGGTCCCCCTTTATAGATTGTGTAGTCTATGGAATCCTAACAAACGATGCCAAAGAAGCAGCTTCCATTAGAAGATGCTCTCTTCGGTTCTGTTACGACGTTCAAACCAAAATATTGTATCGTCGTTCCTTTGATGGACTCTTACTCCGATGTTTATCGAGAACAGAATCCAAGGAAGCACTTCGTGAAGCTCACGACGGTACTTGTGGTACCCACCAACCAGGTCCTAAACTTCAATACCGACGGTACTTGTGGCTACTACTAGTCCACGTTGATAGAAGATGCTTTGGCATAGGCTAAAATGTGTCGAATGTGCCAAATCTATGCAGACTTCATTCATCAGGTGTCAGAATTCTTACACCCGACACTTGCATCCTGGCCCTTCGAAGCATGGGGAATAGATATCATCGACACGATCTCCCCGCCATCATCAAAAGGACAACGATTCACTTAGGCAATAATTGACTACTCTTCCAAGTGGGCAGAAGTAGTTCCTCTTGTTGACGTAAAAACCTCAGACGTGATTAAATTTCTTAAGCATCACGTCATCAATCGATTTCGGTTGCCACAGAGGTTCATTCATGATAGTGGTCCACAATTTGTCAGTAGCGCCTTCTGTCATTTCTACAACCAAAATCAGATCCGGAGTATAGCCTCAACTGCATATAACCCAGCAGCAAGCGGGTTGGCCGAGGCTTTCAACAAGACAATTATTAAAATCCTCAAGAAAGACAAGCACAATTGAAATGAGAAGCTCGGTGAATGCCTCTAGGCTTATCGAAGCATAGTTCAGACACCTACTGGCAGTACGCCATTTTCTCTGGTATACGGAATTGAAGTTGTGCTCCCTCTAGAGCTCCAAATCCCTTCTCTATGGTGGCTCTTAATAGTCATATGACTACGGAAGATAATCACCATCTACGACTACAAGAATTGGAAGTATTAGACGAGAAATGTCTCCTAGATCAACAACGTGTTGAGCTATACCAGGCACGAATATCGGATGCTTTTAATAAGAAGGATAAAGAGAGGTCGTTTTGAGTCATCGATCTTGTTTTATCAGTCAGAAGGCCAACAAGACGGCTGAAAGTTTCAACCTAAATAGAAGGGGCTGTTGTTGTGGAAATGGTCTATTCTAATGGTGCATACCCGCTAGCTAAACCCAACAGAAATTTGCTCATGATGCCTATTAATGACAAGTTCCTCAAGGAATACTATGTTTAAACAAAGATGGAAGTGAAAGTGTCCCTACGTGTAACCTTCATCCCTATCCTGTTTTGAATGTCTACCATGTCCATACTACCTCTGAGTATACATTCTTGTCTCTTGATAAAATTATCATTCTAAACTTATCATATTCACATTGATAAGTCCATAAAAAGGATTCCTAGACAAACAAACATGTCTATATTACCTATGAGTTGTTCTTACGTTTCTTACGATATTCTTTCTAACCTCTGAGTAAGTTACCTATCTAGAATCCTATATTTGTCATGTCCAAAATTACCTCTAAACAAACATTTTTTATCCTTCAAGTATTCACCCACGGTGCCTATTAGTTCCACCTAACATCTGTAGTTTAGACGCATCAAAAAAGACGAGTCCACAAAATTCATCTACAAAAGTCCATAATCACAAGAAGCTCACATAAGCCAACAAAAGAAGATTAGGTTTTTATTGATATTCATGATTACATATGATGGAAATCTACTACAAGATTAGATTTTTCATTGATATTCATGATTACATATGATGAAAATCTATTACATGGAGGATCTCTATAGAAGACTCTGGCTCACTTCTCTCTCATTATAGAGGGTAGTGATATAACAAATGCCCTCATTGTAGAGCACAATGATGTGACAAATGCCCCAATATAGAGGGCAATAATTTTACCAGATCTCCAGTACTGGATCTGCATTAGTTTTTCAAGACAAGTAGGAAGGCTGCCTTGAGTGTACAGGATAGTCGCCTTGCCCATACGAAGAAGCTGCTGGAAGACAGGATGCCAACCTGGACAATCAATCCAAACCCTGTAGATCCATCACTAAATCGGTGGACAATACGTCTCGTTTTGGGAATAAAGACAGCTAGTATGTTATATGAATGTGGATCTATGCTTGGTCTCGCAACAAAATCCCGCATCAGATCGGTTATCTCTTTGAATCAATTGACTTATGATGTCCTTCCACCCTCCATCTAAGTTGGCGCAAGTTGATATGAAATCTGCACAAAGACAAACAAGAATATCAGTCTCATAAAAGATTCAAAAAGGAAAAAGTCACACGCTGAAATGAATGTATCAAGCACATCATTCGGAAGTAGTACACATGCGCTATGGCACACGGCAGATATCTTGGCATGCAATGCATTGATTGAATGCATCAGCACGTCAGTAACGTAGCATACACGTATTACGGCACGCGACAGAACTCTTGGCGTGCAATACTTTTATTAAAAGCATCAACGCATCTATGTGGCAGCGAGCGTATAGTACGGCGCACATTGGAAGCTTGTGTGTGCCATACGTCGATGAAAGCATGTTCTACACGTACATCCGCACTGTGACGGTGCACACTCGCTATGGCATATGATAGAAGTTGGGGCACGTATCGCAGTGATGAGTGCCCCAACATGCCAATATCTACTTTCTCTAGGAAACTAAGCTTTTTGTATCCAAGTACTGTGGTCCAAAGTTTTTTCTCCCCTTTCTATATCTTACCATCAATTACAAAGTGCATCATCTCGACGTTGAGTGGCATCTCAGCAAAAGCTTTGGGCGGCACGTCGGCAAAAGCTTCGGGGGGCTTCGCATTAAATTTGCTCTCTCTAACGAAGAGAGGAGTCGGAGGAGCCTTAACGTCAAGCATGAGGAAAAGAAAAGAAATGAACAAAAACTCTTTCAAGAGCCTCTATTTATAGGCTTGAACAAATGAACCTAGCATTATTGATGATGAATCTGACGCTTCGACTCTCATGTCGAATGATTTTCTAGGGATTCATCTCAATGCCTATTTATAAGCCTTAAACAATGTGTACTTTGATAAGAAGGGAAAATGAATAGTTATCTACTCGGGATAGAACCGCTAACCATTCTCATCCAGAAGAAGATCGTGCAGACACTATCTAAAAATGTGTGACCCACTTCCATTCAAAGTGTTTCTAACTTTATTCAAAAAGTTAGAAATCAAGGGGGTCTTGTGTGAGTGTCATGACCCGCACCCTGTGTAGGGGCACGAGAAGTGGGTACGTCCAGCCTACGCCGCAGTGTCGGCGGTAGAACGCTGTCCTAGGTTACTATCTAATCAACAACTCATGCAATTATATAATGTACTTGTCAAATCTCAACTCCGAACGGAGGACAAGTATAGATATAATGAAATCTCAATCACAGTCTAAGAACGATAAGATAACACAGAAGTTTTTAACTAAAGGCTAAACAACAACAATTACAAACTACTAAATAATAATATATCAAACAACTCAAATACAAACTCGTATCCCAAGTTATTACACTTCAAGTTCTAAAACATGAAAACTAAACCAAGTCTACTAGCTAGTCTCCCGATCACTCCAGGGTGTCGGGGCCAAGGGTAGCTAAGCCATATCCTACTCCAAGGCAAGTAGGACAAATGTTCTCAGGGCGATCATCTGTAATATTTTCAACAGGTCCAGTCAGGACATGAACGACTACAATTCATCAAGAAATCTCAAGTAAATGACAGAGAACAATAAAGCAGTTATAGACAGTTGTATTGATGAACATGGCAGTTTGTACGAGTATTGATGTAGAGAGCAATTAAGGTACAAGGAAAGTAAGGTAACTAAACAAGAGGAGAAGCATGGCAAGAAAGACTGTAAAATAAGATCTAGCTGAACTAGAGTAACATGATATAAGTCCAGACAGTATAATACGAGTCAAGTGTAATCCCAGTGTGAGTCCAGACAATGTAAATCTAATACCAGATGATTCCAATACAAGATGAGTTCAGACAGTGATCAATGATTCCAGGGTGAGTCCAGACAATACTCTAACAGTGTATTTTAAAATATCGAAATCGACATGTAAACGGCTGTAGGTAATACGGTACATCGTACACTCGCGAAGTGTGCGATGGCTATCATTCAAGTATAATTCCAAGGGAGGTGATTCCAGTATTTGGGAATGTTCACATGTCTACTCCAATATTTCCCCGCCCAACAAGTATAAGTGAATCCAGAATATGACACGAGAATCAAAATGAGTCCAGCCAAACATGATGATACTAGCAAGTGATTCCAGAGTGATTCCCGTAGGTGATTCCAGTAGGTGATTCCAGTAGTAATTCCAGAAGGTGATGCCAGTAGTAGTTCCAGAAATAGAGGCCAGATAAGATGGTATGTGTGTCGCATACATGAATCCAGAAATATCTATATGTGTTGTAAGAATCACATAAAACTAACTAGAACTGAAGTACAGTAATTGACAAGTAAATGAAAGAACTATCAGAGAATGTACTCGCCAGATAATCTGAAAAGAGTAGTATAATATCAGATGTCTGCAACAGAGTCACAATGTCCTAAACAGAGAAATATAGGTTATGACACGTCCAGAATGGTAAATAAGAACATACAATGCAATCTACATGATTTCTAGGCTAATCTAGGTTAAAGTCAACTCTTGGTCAACTCTTAGTCAAACTTAGACTATGAGGTCAAATCATGGTCAAGGGTCAACTAGGATATTTCTAGTGTTAACCATCTAGTCAATTTCTACATTAACTAGACTCAAACTCTAACTCAACTTTAACACATGTGCTAAGGTATAACACAAATACCTATATCCTATACATATAGGACATTACATACATTTACACAATCAAACATTAACCCTATATATATAATATGAGACCAAGCAACTCTATGGTATCTAGAGGATATACTAGCTAAGCTCTAAACATCTATGTGAATAACCCCCAAGTCAACTTAGCCTTAAACCAACATATATATATATTTTTACCCTATATATATAATATGAGACCAAGCAACTCTATGGTATCTAGAGGATATACTAGCTAAGCTCTAAACATCTATGTGAATAACCCCCTAGTCAACTTAGCCTTAAACCAACTTAGCCTTAAACCAATATATATATATATATATATATATATATATATATATATATATATATATATATATATATATATATATATATATATATATATATATATATATTTGTATATATATATATACCACTCTATAGTATACTAGAGATACTAAAAAGTGGAGGGTGAACAAAGCTATAGCAAGTGTTGAATCAAATTGGATGGGGGCAATGCAAAGGGAACAATATATCAAACCAACCCCACATTCATATAATACCTCACACACATATATACATATATCCTATACACATATAGGAACCCTCAATACCTATCCCATATACCATAGATACTATTTATTTCTACATGCTAACCTAATTACCTGTTACCTACTCATACATATGACCTGGTGGACTTCTGATTGTAGGCAATTCAACTTTACTGCACCCTAGTTGACACACTCCTAGACACTACTGTTCATATACACATCTAAAGGATGGCTGCAAAAATTAATTAAGGAAACAGACTTTCTAATGTTGCCTCACCATCAAATAGAACCACACAATAGTAAGAAGAGGCTATGAGAACCCTCACTTCCCTTCTAATTCCTGTCTTTTTGCTATCCCTCTATTTACCTCATCCTACCATACTTTATACTCTCACCTATTAATCATCAACCGATAGGATACTCACAAACCCCTCATCTCATTCCCGAATTGCCTACTACCCTGTACTTAACAATAGCAAGCCAAGCCAAGGCCCCACTGGCCTGGGCACCTCAGTGCAACTGAGGTGCACTCAACTCTACTAACCTATCACATGACACTTCAAGACACTCACTCGCAAACAACTCTAGCTACTCTCACACACACAAAATTTAGGATACTAGGATACTAGTGGACTGAACAACTAGTGAAGGGAAAATGAAATGGGATTGAACTATAACTGAAATATACTGAATCATCAAAGCTGATGAATGACATTCCTGAACTGATGCAAAAACTAAACTAAAACAAAGGTACTGTCATGGAATACTGGGACTGATACTATAGATAGGTTGGGAACTGAACTAATGATAGCTAAACTAAATTAGGTGCAGGGGACTGAACATTTGAAGTTCAAAGGCTGATACACATGTCAGGGCTGATACACAGCAACCACCTCATGAGCTAACCTCTAAATCAACACTAATGCACACCTCTCACAAGGCAATGCCCAAACAATCGATTCCAACCTTCTGCCATGTACTGGCCTGTACAAGTGCACAAGTGCACTGCTGCACTAGATGCAAGAAATCCCCTACTTATAGGAAAGTGCACAAGGCCGGACCAGGTCAGGTCAGGTCAAGGCAACCCACTACCTCACTCTCTTCTTGTTCTAATAATTCAAACACACACACACACACACACTCGTATCCCAATCTATAAATGTATAACCAAGTCATATATTCCTGTACACAAATATATACATAGATATCTGCCCCAATCAATCTGATCACTCAACCCACACATCTCTTAATCATTCAAGAATTCGAAACCAATTAAAACTCAAGTCCTCCTACCACAATAATGTAAAATACTGGAAATAACATATACAATATCAATATACATTATAATTTCAGAAAACCAATTCAAATCCAATTTCGAATTATTCCAAAAAATTGGAACATAGCACAATTCATGCAAACATGAACTCTGAAGGCCCAAAGCAACATAAACCTTTGAAATAAAATAGTGAATCAAGTGTACAGACATAGGGACATGTCCCACGTGTCTAGGGGAGTCGAACGTGTCCAAGAAAACAGGACACAATATGTCAAAATATGTGAATTACTACGTATCAGAAATCAGTGAAACAGTAACCTCGTACGGCCATATCGAGTCGAAATGGACTCAACACAGTGCACGAGACACAATGTGCACATGTATCGTACTAGAGGGGTCATAGGGGTACGTGTGTGTCACCCTGACCAGTGTCCAAGTGTCACCTGTCCTGAGCATGAGACACATATCAGTGGTGGTTTACACGTGTGTGCACGACAGGCATCGACCAGTGCGAGTGAGATTTCTCACTAACCACTAAACCAAATAGTATAAGACTTTGGGTGCATGTTGTCAGACATTGCCCCCAGGTGTCCACCAATTTTGGTGTCCAACCGAGTCGTGTCATGTCGGATATAGACATGTGGCAACAGGACACTGCACGGGAGCCTCGTGCAGCGAATCGTGTCCAAATTTGGACACAAAACCAACCCAAATCATGCTCAGTCACATACATACATAATCTACATATAATAAGCTTTCCAAATATGTAATTTGTTTTGAAAACCAAGAACAAAAAGTTCTAAGAAGCATTTCGTCGAACACCCAATTAAATACACCGATACGTGCCCGATACGGACACGAAATGGACACGAGATCCTACCAAACTTGGGCTACACCTTGGGGGGCCCTAAATGAATGCATCTATGGGAAGAAATTAGGAATTTACTAGGGTTTGTAGGGTTTTACCTATTGAGTGTTCAAACTCAATATAAGGAGTCTCGATTCGACGTCTTCCTCGATTTTCTACGGTTCAAACGTCCTCCAACCTTGCTAGCAAGCCTCCACAAGTCCCCTCTAATATTGGGGATGATGATGCAATTGATTTGACTCAATTTGGGTTCAATTTGGATTAATTGGAAGAAGTTTAGGGAAGAACAAAGTAGGGTTCTTCTAGGTTTTTAAAAAGAGGCTAAGGCTTTTGTTAATGTGACTTTATAGGAAGGGGGAGGGGGTGTTTGATGGCTGCCATTGATTAATTAGGGTTAGTTTTTAGGTCTAGATGAGTGGCTAAGAGTTGTCCACCCAATTCTAAGCTTCCCTATTGGTTCAAGGCTTCTTTTTCACAAATATCCTAAGGAAAATATCTTACCATAATAATATCTAGATATTAGTAACCTTGGCACTTAGTAGGAATGTTCTAACCTTAATTCTAACCTCAAGACTAATCTATGTTAGGTTAACTTCTAGTTTAAGGCTTAACTAAAAGACTAGCACAATATTTAATTAATATAAATTACAAATTCACAAAATTGTCAAAAATAACCAAAATACCCTTAGGCTAAAAATTGATAATTTGAAATTCTAGTCACGTGACTAGGCTCCCATGGTCTTGGTTAGTCTCTAGGCTTAGCAATACTAGGGTTTAACTACTTAACCATCAAAATCATAATTCAATATTTTAAATAGTTTTAAAAATAATTAAAAATTACCAAAAATCACAATATGATTTAAATATCACTATTAAATGATTATAATCACAAAATTTCAAAATTACCCTCATTTGAAAAACTGGGTGCTACAAGTCTACCCCTCTTAGAAGAATTTTGTCCTCGAAATTAAGATGATCATACTCCCTTCTGGGTCAAACCCCCAACCAAACAAGGTCAATATAATATGTAATCACAGTCCTACTGGTCGTGATTCCACAGTCTCGATCATGGTAACTACACTATCTAACATATCACAAGCATATCCTAGCAGGTACTAATGGAATCACACATGAAGGTGAAAAGAAGGACAGAAAAGACAGACCTGCTAACCCGTCACCCATAGCGTCGGTCTACTCGACTGTCAGCACAAAAGCTCTGCCCCTCTGGGGTATATCCCTCTGATGGTGTGGGCACGGTGCTGCGCTATAGGTGGCCTAGCTCCCTCTATCTAATCCATGATACTCAAGTAACATCCACACTGATATTCCATTCCATCATACTAGGGCACCATCTATATGGTATTTATTCTAAAATCTGATAATCATACCCGTCTATCCAGAATCATGTTACCAGAATCCTCATTACGCCAGTAAGTACTACAATGAAAATCCATAGAGTCCGCGACTAAGGTAGATACCTCTAGAATCATGGTATTTAAAATTTTTGCATTACTGGTAGCTTGGTTGCAAAAACCTTAAATTCCCACACCCGAGAAATACATCCAAAATTAGACTCTATCTCATCGCCAAACCAGCTAATATGGCTGTAGAAGACTCTAGATTCTATGACTGAGGCAACCTAGCCCATAATGTTATCTTGGTAGAAAATCAAGTCAATAATGAATACCAAGAATCAAATTCAACGATGAATCAAAGAAGTAAACAGAAACTGTCGGAGTCGAATTTTGAGATGGTTTATAATGAGATTCTCAAGGGTCATCCCAGGAATCTTCTCAAGTAGTCCTAACTGTGATTGAGTAATCTCTCAACTAAAACCTAATCCTTAGTTCCTATCGCAGGCTGTAGTGATACACTAGTTCGAATACCACTACATAAACTCGACCTGCTTGGGCCACAACTAAAAATGTGTCATGACCCGCACCCTGTGTAGGGGTACGAGAAGTGGGTACATCCAGCCTACGCCGCAGTGTCGACGGTAGAACGCTGTCCTAGGTTACTATCTAATCAATAACTCACGCAATTATATAATATACTTGTCAAATCTCAACTCCGAACGGAGGACAAGTATAGATATAATGAAATCTCAATCACAATCTAAGAACGATAAGATAACACAGAAGTTTATAACTAAAGACTAAACAACAACAATTACAAACTACTAAATAATAATATCTCAAACAACTCAAATACAAACTCGTATCCCAAGTTATTACACTTCAAGTTCTAAAACATGAAAACTAAACCAAGTCTACTAGTTAGTCTCCCGATCACTCCTGAGTATCGGAGCCAAGGATAGCTAAGCAATCTTCTGCTCCAAGGCAAGTAGGGCAAATATCCTCAGGGCAATCATCTGTAATATTTTCAACAGGTCCAGTCAGGAGAGGAACGAGTACAATTCATCAAAAAATCCCAAGTAAATGACAGAGAACTATAAAGAAGTTATAGACAGTTGTATTGATTAACATGGCAGTTTGTACGAGTAATGATGTAGAGAGCAGTTAAGGTACAAAGAAAGTAAGGTAACTAAACAAGAGGAGAAGCATGGCAAGAAAGACTGTAAAATAAGATCTAGCTGAACTAGAGTAACATGATATAAGTCCATACAGTATAATATGAGTCAAGTGTAATCCCAGTGTGAGTCCTGACAATATAAATCTAATACCTGATGATTCCAGTACAAGATGAGTCTAGACAGTGATCAATGATTCCAAGGTGAGTCCAGACAATAACAGTGTATTTTAAAATATCGAGATTGACATGTAAACGGCTGTAGGTAATACGGTACATCGCACACTCGCGAAGTGTACGATGGCTATAATTCCAGTATAATTCCAAAGGAGGTGATTCCAGTATTTGGGAATGTTCACATGTCTACTCCAATATTTTCCCGCCCAACAAGTACAAGTGAATCCAGAATACGACACGATACTCGAGATGAGTTCAGCCAAACATGATGATACCAACAAGTGATTCCAGAGCGATTCCAGTAGGTGATTCCAGTAGGTAATTCCAGTAGGTTATTCCAGTAGTGATTCCAGTAGTGATTCCAGAAGGTGATGCCAGTAGTGATTCCAGAAATAGAGGCCGGACAAGATGGTATGTGTGTCGCATACATTAATCCAGAAATATCCATACTTGTTGTAAGAATCACATAAAACTAACTAGAACTTAAGTACAGTAATTGACAAGTAAATGAAAGAACTATCAGAGAATGTACTCACCTGATACTCTGAAAAGAGTAGTATAATATCAGATGTCTACAATAGAGTCACAATGTCCTAAACAGAGGAATATAGGTTATGACATGTCCAGAATGGTAAATAAGAACATACAATGCAATCTACATAATTTCTAGGCTAATCTAGGTCAAAAGTCAACTCTTGGTCAACTCTCAGTCAAACTAAGACTGTGAGGTCAAATCTTGGTCAAGGGTCAACTAGGCTATTTCTAGGGTTAACCATCTAGTCAATTTCTACATTAACTAGACTCAAACTCTAACTCAACTTTAACACATGTGCTAAGGTATAACACAAATACCTATATCCTATAAATATAGGACATTACATACATTTACACAATCTAACATTAACCCTATATATATAATATGAGACCAAGCAACTCTATGGTATCTAGAGGATATACTAGCTAAGCTCTAAACATCTATGTGAATAACCCCCAAGTCAACTTAGCCTTAAACCAACATATATATATATATATATATATATATATATATATACCACTCTATATTATACTATAGATACTAAAATGTGGAGGGTGAACAGAGCTATAGCAAGTGTTGAACCAAATTGGATGGGGCAATGCACAGGGAACAATATATCAAACCAACCCCACATTCATATAATACCTCACACACATATATACATATATCCTATATACATATAGGAACCCTCAATACCTATCCTATATACCATAGATACTATTTATTTCTACATGCTAACCTTTCCTGTTACCTACTCATACATATGACCTGGTGGACTACTGATTGTAGGCAATTCAACTTTACTGCACCCTAGTTGACACACTCCTAGACACTACTGTTCATATACACATCTAAAGGATGGCTGCAACCATTAACTAAGGAAACAGACTTTCTAATGTTGCCTCACCATCAAATAGAACCACACAATAGTAAGGTGAGGCTATGAGAACCCTCTTTTCCCTTCTAATTCCTGTCTTTTTGCTATCCCTCTATTTACACTCACTCACAAACAACTCTAGCTACTCACACACACACAAAATTTAGGATACTTGGATACTAATGGACTGAACAACTAGTGAAGGGAAAATGAAATGGGATTGAACTCTAACTGAAATGTACTGAATCATCAAAGCTGATGAATGACATTCCTGAACTGATGCAAAAACTAAACTAAAACAAAGGTACTGTCATAGGATACTGGGACTGATACTATAGATAGGTTGGGGACTGAACTAATGATAGCTAAACTAAATTAGGTGCAGGGGACTGAACATTTGAAGTTCAAAGGCTGATACACATGTCCGAGCTGATACACAGCAACCACCTCATGAGCTAACCTCTAAATCTACACTAATGCACACCTCTCACAAGGCAATACCCAAACAATCGATTCCAATCTTCTGCCATGTACTGGCCTGTACAAGTGCACAAGTGCACTGCTGCTCTAGATGCAAGAAATCCCCTGCTTGCAGGGAAGTGCATAAGGCCAGGCCAGGTCAGGTCAAGGCAACCCACTGTCTCACTCTCTTTTTGTTCTAATAATTCAAACACACACACACACACACACACTCGTATTCCAATCTATAAATGTATAACCAAGTCATATATTCTTGTACACAAATATATACATAGATATCTGCCCCAATCAATCTGAGCACTCAACCCACACATCTCTGAATCATTCAAGAATTCGAAACCAATTAAGACTCAAGTCCTCCTACCACAACAATGTAAAATACTGGAAATAACATATACAATATCAATATACATTATTATTTCAGAAAACTAATTCAAATCCAATTTTGAATTATTCCAAAAAACTGGAACATAGCACAATTCATGTAAACATGAACTTCGAAGGCCCAAAGCAACTTAAACCTTCGAAATGAAATAGTGAATCAAGTGTACAGACATGGGGACATGTCCCACGTGTCTAGGGGAGTCGAACGTGCCTACGAAAATAGGACACAATGTGTCAAAATATGTGAATTACTATGTATCAGAAATCAGTGAAGCAGTGACCTCGTACGGCCATGTCGAGTCGAAATAGACTCAAACAGTGCACGAGACACTATGTGCACATCTACAGTACTAGAGGGGTCATAGGTGTACGTGTGTGTCACCCTGACCAGTGTCCAAGTGTCACGTGTCCTGAGCACGAGACACGTATCAGTGGTAGTTTAC